>JANRMT010062803.1:7165760-7211611 GCA_026402145.1 Polypterus bichir lapradei | reverse complement strand
AAGAAGGGGCCTGAGTTGCCTCGAAAGCTTGCATATTGTAATCTTTTTAGTTAGCCAATAAAAGGTGTCATTTTGCTTGGCTCTTCTCTAGCTATAAACAAAATATTTGCTCTGTGATATATATACATTAGTTCCCAGCAAGTATTTTTTTACTGTTTTTGCAGTTAAATCTCACTATATATGAGTATAAAAGATCTTCCTGTATATTACAATAGATATACCTTTTATGTTACATTCACTTGTACTGTACAGCCATTGAATGTGATGCATTTACAGTTAAGGTAACATCTCCCTCTGCTGTTGTAGGCATGTAATATTACCCTTATTTGAAATGCTACTGAAAAGTAGCAGATTATACTCTATTATGAAAACTATACTTCTAAAGCTGGTTCATAATGTCAGAAATAGGACTTACAGCTGTCAAAATATTAAGTCTGTAGTTTAAATTCCAAAAAGGCACACCTAGGCTACATAGGCAGTCATTGTGTAGAGTAAAGTAAGATAGACAACGAAGTGAGTCCAATCAAAACTGTCAGGGTGTAAAGTTCTTCTTCTGTTGTTTATTGCAAAAAGACTTTTTACCCTTCTTTAAGGGAAAGGAAATGACAGAAAGTTCTTTAGAATTGCAAACCTTCATCTTAGACAGTTGTATAATGCTATTGTGAAATGAGGTTTTCTTAATATTAAGACAACTGTATGTGGTTGGTGATTTCTAAAAGAAAGATTTTTTTTTATATGACTGCTAACATTAAATCAATTTATAGGATAAATTTAGAGGACAATATCCGGAGTCTTGTGCTCATCTAAGCTGTGAAGTAGACCAGCACTTCATTCCGTCACCCTAACCCTGCTGTAGATTTGGATATAACGTCAATGTTTGGCATGTTTTATCTCTTTCAATGAAAGAATAAATTGGTGGAACTGCAGTATAGTGTTATTTTATCCAGGCTTGTTATAATAATATTCTAATTGATAATAATGTTATATAATTAAAATACCATTCTTAAATCAGGATTAATCCAATTCAGGGTCATGCTGAGTGCACGGCAGGAAACAACGCTTGACAGGATGCCAATTCACACATGCACCCACATTCATGTATGGCCAGTTTAGACAGTCAACCTAATGCATATAAATTTGGGAATGTGGGAAGAAAATCCAAGATAACTTCATAGAGACAGGATGCACATTCAGGATGCTTAATCCATAAAGCAGCAGGCACTGTGTCTGGTAAACATTTCTGGTCAATAAAAAGCTGAACACCAGCTTCCTTAAATTCAGGAGCTATGAGTTGTATGAACTTTACAAGTTGACCATAACGGCCTTCTACACGAATGTGCTTAATACTGTATGTATAGGCCTGCTTTTGGTAAATTGGTTATGTGAGGGCTGTTAGAATTATGATTACTGTTGCCTTTATAGTATGTTATATGCCTGTCTCCATATTATGTTTATGTTAGATTCACCAAATCAAATTTAGGACAACTGGTATGTGGCAATAAAGTAAAATAAAACAAACTTCATTACTGACTTCTTGTATGAACCTGAGCATATTGTCTACTCAAACTCCAATTGGAGAACAGGTTTTGTTAAGTATAAGCAAATGGCTAAGTTAGAGTTCATTTATCTGGCTTACAGTTTAAATGAAAGCAGAAAAATCTATCAGATTTCCCTGGAAGAAACATAAACCTTTCGTTCAGTGATTAGCAGCTGAGGTTTATCATGTGTAATATCTTATTTTTGAAGTTTGTAGCTGTCACTTCCTACCCACCTAAAACACTCTGCAGAGGACATAACAAAAATAATTGCATATAGCATTTTTAGAATTATTCCAGCATCATCAGTCCGGGCCAAATTTTCACAGCCTCTCAACAAAGGACAATCAGAATGCCAAAGCAGATTTGCACCAATCCATCATCCAACCCACTATATCCTAACACAGGGTCAAGGGGGTCTGCTAGAGCCAATCCCAGCCAAAACAGGGCGCAAGGCAGGAACAAACCCCAGGCAGGGTGCTAGCCCACTGCAGGGCACACACACACACTAGGGGCAATTGAGGATCACCAATGCACCTAACCTGCATGTCTTTGGACTGTGGGAGTACCCGGAGGAAACCCACGCAGACACAGGGAGAACATGCAAACTTTAAACAGGGAGGACCCGGGAAGTGAACCCAGGTCTCCTTACTGCAAGGCAGCAACACTACCACTGCGCCACCATGCTGCCCTGCATCATTTTTAAGTAATTTTAAGTATAATGAAAATTGCATTGAATATGACTAATTAACTTTGTATAATTGCATGCTTCAGACATATTGGAAAACATTACCTCTGCTTGAAGATGTCAGTTCCCATGAGCTCCCACAACTGCTGAAATTGCCTGAATGGCTTAAGTGCTTGTTGAAAGAAAAAAGAAAAAAAACTTTTCTAGTTATTATACAGGAATGACCACAGGCCTTGGTGACTTTAGGTGTAGTTAATGGAACTGGCGTGCTCAATTCACAAGATCTCCCTGCCTTGGAAGATTCCTTTCAAATAAGCTTACAAGACTCAAATCAGAATTGTCCATCGATGCAACAATCGATTCTGATTCTTCTTTAGATGTCCCAGAGAGGCAGAATCTGTCTTTTTTTAATAGTTTTCAGAACTTCCTATTTGCGTTTGTGATGCAAAATAAAAAACAAAAATACTCATAACAGTCTTTTTCCAAGAATGTTCGGCCTTTATGCTGCCTGTCTGATTTTATATCGAAATTTTACTTTTGCGGGAGACCTCAAGCTATCATGCAGGGGTACATGTGGGCCCCAGGGGTAAATGCCACCACTATCTCCTGTCATTTTTGTTACAGATAAAAATATGACTCAAAATTCCACAATGATCTGTTAATATAATATTTTTTCATTTATATGATTCCATATGTTTAAACAAAAAAATCTCACAGCATTGCAGAGAAGGAGCAAAACATCCTCCTGGTGACACTTCCTTTTGACATCGAACTGGACTACTCGTTACATACTGGCAAGTAAACAAAGTTATATGTGCTTTCCTATATAGTGATAACAGTTCATTCCTGGTTTATCATTCCAAAGACCAGAGGATGGCTTAAAAGGCACTTAACTAATAATGTAAAAGTAGATAAACTTTATAAAAATAGTTCATAGTAAAATCCAAATACACTTAAAGTAATTACAACTGCAGAAGAAAGTATGAGTAAGTTTCCCCTCACAACAGACAGATAATGAAAGGTACTAAGCACAAATACATACGCAAAGTTCTCGCTAACACTTTCTCTCATCTGTTTTATACTGACTCTATTTTCATGAAGTGTCTCACACATTATATTTTCCTTTCTAATGAATCTAACAAGCATATTTTAAGAAATGCGTCAGAAGACCAGACAACACAGAGAAAACCCTAGTCAAACATGGGAGAGCATAGAAGTGGAACCCAGACAATAACTGGGTACAATAATGAAACATAGGATGCAGGATCTGTGAAGCAGCTATGCTAAGTGCTGCATCACCTCATTATCCCATTATTATTTTTGTTATTATTATTGTCAGTTAATTCATTTTTTAACTAGTATAATTCAATACATGGTCAGGGAGGCAAAATACTATTGTGTTTTCACCATTTTTAGGGTTATAGGGAGCCAGATATAATACCAGCATTGGGTACAAGGCAGGAACCAACTGTGAACAGAACATCAGTCCTTCATGGGTCAGACTTACTTGCATACCAACACTTGGCAGAAATTAAATTGAAGTGCATTTAAAACTGAAGCAATAACGCACCTTTTCAAGCAAACAGTTGGGGGAATCTGGAATAAAGTACCAAGCCAAGTAGTTGAAGCAAAAACCTTAACAACTTTTAAAATTATTTGTATGAGATTTTGGAGTAGCTTAGCTGTTAAATAACCAAATGAGCTAGATCAGGGGTCTCTAACTCCAGTCCTGGGGCCTCATGTATAAACGGTGCGTATGCACAGAAATGTTGCGTAAGAATGTTTCCACGTTCAAATTGCGATGTATAAAACCTAAACTTGGCGTAAAGCCACGCACATTTCCATGGTACCTCATATCCTGTCGTACGCAAGTTCTGCTCTCGGTTTTGCAGACTGGCGGCACCCAGCATCAAAGCAGTGCTACTGTTCCTGTGTGGTTACCCTTAGATCCACATTCCTGATGCAGCTTTATAAACTGAAACTAACCGCATATTAGTGTAATGCATCTGATTGTAATTGACCTGTAACAATATAATGGTCCAGGGAATAGCCATAGTATTCCAAATACCATAACTGCTTTAGCGTTGTTACTGTCACTGCAACTCCTTTTTCTTCTTTCAGCTGCTCCTGTTAAGGGTTGCCACAGCGGATCATCTTTTTCCATATTACTCTCACTGCACCACTCGGAGTATTTATATCACTGTATCTGAGTGGGGAATCACAGTGGCAGCTGATCGGAAAGAGAATTATTGGTATACAGCATGAAGCCTATGCTGCCTCAGCCATGGCAAAATGTTTCAAAGCCTTTCCTGTACGGACCTCACGGTTCAGAAACAGTTTCATCTCAAGAACTTTAAACACAGTCAATCAGTCCATCAAGTGCTCCTTGTAGAACCGTTTGTACTTATAAGTACAATCACCTCACTGTAAACTTGCACTACAGTTATAATATTGCACAACCTGCGCCACTTTATAAAGCGCGTATTTACATATGATGACGATATAATTTTTAAGATGAAATGCAGCAAAATATGTTGATTATATTATACAGATAAAACTTTAACTTCATTTAAATAATCTGTATTGTTAATAATTAAACATGTGAGGACACAGTGCCACAGCACTAGCTAGTTCACGGATTGATCCTGCCTCCCGTTGAATTCTTGCTGGGCTTTCGTGACACTGGAAGGATAGATGGATAGAATAATTAAACACGTACTACGAAGATATTTCAATGTTCCTTAAAGGTTTTGAAGAATCGAAGTTGTAATCTTAATGTCTATTACAGAGCTGATTGTGTGGCGATTGGGTATTTGAAGAAAGAAAAGTAAGGACAGGAATTGGAGGTTAGTACGTTTGAAACAGACAGTACTGCTGCAATAATTTCATCGAAGATCGCACACAATCACTGCGCCACTGTGTTCCCATGTTTAATAACATGCTTTCATTTCTATCATCATGAAAAAGACATCACGTATACATCTCAGTATTTTAATTATTCAGAGAGCTGTAATATCACGAATGTAATGGATTCTGTGTCCTGTTGGAGGAAGAGAAAGCCGGTTTAATAACCACGCAGTGATTTACACACATAGAGCACATAGAAGATCAAATACAAAACAAAGCATTTAATGTGCTACTTTAGTTACGATGGGATTTGAGAAACTAGTTAATTAATCGATTTTAAGATGAAGTTTATGATGTTCTACTTTAATGACAAAATAAACTACGTGATTAAAGTGGAAATTTCGAGATTAAAGTTGACATTTCCTGCTTTTTTCCCTACTGTGTGCCTATTTTTTATTTCTCTGTACCCTAATAAGCTTTCATATGAAACTCAAACAGTGGGCTACGACTCGCCTTTTCAAGGCGACTTGGATATGTGACAACTTCTCTTTTATTTCGGGCACTGTGTGACTTTGTGAACTTGAGCTTTCGAGTTTCTCGGACACTCTGTCACTCAATCAATTTCCTTTTGTTGATTATATCACTGTTTAAACTAATAAATAGTACGTTTTTCCTTGCCTCCACTTGGTATTCGCTGAAATTCATATATTTCCCCCATGCTTTTCCCGTTGTCTTTTCACAGAAGGCTGAGCTTAAGGGCTATTTATATTGATTTGCATATTCAAAGAGGCATAATTCTGGGAGGAGATGGGACGGGACAGCAGGCGCATGCATGAGCGTTACTTTTCATGTTGACCAGGATTTATGTAGCGGAAGAATGTGGAAGTTTGCATACATACAGATTCCTGCATCTGGATTTTTCTGTGCGTAAGCACAATTTGGCTTTTGTTCTCACGTCATGTTATAGTGCAAATTCTACGCACGGCGTTATGCATGAGGCCCCTGGAGAGCTACTGTGGCTGCAAGTTTTCATCCATCCATCCATTATCCAACCTGCTATATCCTAACTACAGGTTCACGGTGGTCTGCTGGAGCCAATTGCAAGTTTTCATTCTAACTCTTTTTTTAATTAGTGACCAGTTTTTGCTGCTAATTAACTATTTCCCTTTATTTGAATGGACTTTTCTTGAGACTCTGACCGCTGAATTGATTCTTTTTTCCTTAAATGGTACCTAAACATAAATTTGATGCGAAGTGAGCCAACAGATGAGCAACCATGTTGGGGCCTCAAACTCCAACCAACTTCACTTCATTCTGTTTTTTAATATGAAGCCAATTCTTGTTGCTAATTAAACCCGTTATTTAATTCCAGGGCGCTCATTCTGCCATTGCAGACATTTCAAAAACTGTTTTCTTTTTTAAGAGCGCTCTCAAAATGTTTTGTGCACCTGAGCAGATCAACATTACTGAGGCCTTCACCTTTCTTTATTTTCAGGTATTGTGTGAAGGATGCAAGTTGTTGTTAAAGTGTTGGTTAATTTTGTGCCTTAATATTGTTTGGTTGCTAATTAAAGAAAAAAAATAATTAAGGGCCTGAATCTTAAGTTGTGCATCAATTAAAATGAAGGCAAAGAGTTAATTAGCAGCAAAATCTGGTCACTAATTAAGAAAAGCGTTAGAATGAAAACCTGCAGCCACAGTAGCTCTCCAGGGGCCTCATGTATAAACGGTACGTACGCACAGAAATGTTGCGTAAGAACGTTTCCATGTTCAAATCGTGATGTATAAAATCTAAACTTGGCATAAAGCCACGCACATTTCCACAGTACCTAATACCCCTCCGCTCGGTTTTGCAGACTGGTGGCACCCAGCCTCAAAGCAGTGCTACTGTTCCCGTGTGGTTTATCTTTCTTTTTCAGATCCACATTACTGACGCGGCTTTATAAATACACTGAAATTAAGTGCATATTGTTTATTAGTTTAATGCATGTGATTGTAATTAACCTGTAACAATATAATGGTCCACAGAATGGTCAAACTATTCTAAATACAATGGCTGCTTTAGCGTTGTTACTCTCACTGCACATTCTTCTTCTTCTTTCAGCTGCTCCCGTTAGGGGTTGCCATAGCAGATCATCTTTTTCCATATTACTCTCACTACACCACTCGGAGCAGCTGATCAGGAAGAGAATTACCGGTATACAACATCAAGCACACGCTGCCTCAGCCATGCTTCCTATTTGAACTGCTTCTCACATGGCAAACGCTTCAAAACCTTCACTGTATGGATCTCGCGGTTCAGAAACAGTTTCATCCCAAGAGCTCTAAACGCAATCAATCAGTCCATCAAGTGCTCCTTGTAGAACTGTTGGGACTTATAAGTACAATCACCTCACTGTAAACTTGCACTACAGTTATAATATTACACAACCTGAGCCACTTTATAAAGCGCGTATTTACATATGATGACGATATCATTTTTAAGATGAAATGCAGCAAAATATGTTTATTATATTATACAGATAAAACTTTATTTAAATAATCTATATTGTTAATAATTAAAGGACACGGTGTTGCTACGCTAGCAAGGATCTGGCGCTCCGTTCACGGATTCTTCCTGCCTCGCACTGTATGCTTCACTGGGACTGGGAATAATTAAACACATACTACGAAGATATTTCAATGTTCCTTAAAAGTTTTGAAGAATCTGCGTTATAAGCTTACAGATGGCCTAACGTCTATTACAGAGCTGATTGTGTGGCGATTGGGTATTTGATAAAAGAAAAGGAAGGACTGGAATTGGAGGCTAGTACGGTTGAAAGAGACAGTACCGCTGCAATAAATTATTTTATCGAAGGTCGCACACAATCACTGCGCCACTGTGTTCCCATGTTTAATAACATGCTTTAACTCCTATCATCATGAAAATGATATCACGTATACATCTCAGTATTTTAGTTACTCAGAGAGCTGTAATATCATGAATGTAATGGATCCTGTGTCCTGTCGGAGGTAGAGAAAGCCAGTTTAAGAAGCACGTAGTGATTCACACACATAGAGCACATAGAAGATCAAATACAAAACAAAGCATTTAACATGCTACTTTAGTTACGATGGGATTTGAGAAACTAGTAAATTAAATGATTTTAAGATGAAGTTTATGATGTTCTACTTTAATGACAAAATAAACTACATGATTAAAGTGGAAATTTCGAGATTAAAGTTGACATTTTGTGCTTTTTCCCCACTGTGTGCCTTTTTTTCTCAGTACCCTAATAAGCTTTCATATGACACTCAGATGGTGGGCTACGACTCGCCTTTTCACGGCGACTTTGATATGCGACTTCTTTTTTATTTCGGGAACTGTGCGACTTTGTGAACATGAGCTTTCAAGTTTCTCTGACATGCTATGTCACTCAATCAGCTTCCTTTTCTTGTTTATACCACTGTTTAAACCAACAGTGAGTTTTTCCGTGACTCCACTTGGTATTCGCAGAAATTGTTCTATTTTTCCTTGTGGTTTTGCCATTGTCTTTTCATAGAACGCTGAGCTTTAGGGCTATTTATATTGATTTACATATTCAAACAGGCGTAATTCTGGGAGGAGTTGGGGCAGGACAGCAGGCGCATGCACGTGCGTTACTTTTCACGCTGATCGGGATTTATGTAGCGGAAGAACGTTGAAGTTTGCGTATGCACAGATTCCTGCATCTGGATTTTTCTGTGCGTACGCACATTCCTGCTTTTGTGCTTGTGCCATGTTATAGTGTGAGTTCTACGCATGGCGTTATGCATGAGGCCCCAGGACTGGAGTTGGAGACCCCTGACCTAGATGGACTCAATGGTCTCCTCTCGTTTGTTAGACTTGGTTTTATGTACTCATTCACACACGGCCAATTTGGAGTTACTACTTAACCTAAACAACAAATATGTTAAATATTGGACAAATCCAGAATAACTTAAAAATACAACTAGAACATGCAAATATTTGTTTATTTATTTACTTAAGGTAAGTTATAAAAGTCAATATATAATGAATTTAAAAAATATGCCTGTCCCTTCTCTTTCTACATACTTTATTGTGATTTAATTTTAGTTAGATAAAATGGCCATTTTTGCCCATCAATCTACACTCAGTAACCCTTAATGACAAAGTAAAACCAAGCATTAAGTAAAGTTTACACATGTATTAGAAATCAGAAGCTGAAACCTCTCATTCATGTAAGTATTCAGATCCTTTGCTGTGGCACTCCACATTGTGGTCAGGTGCATCCTGTTTACTTTAATTCTCCTTGAGATGTGTCTACAGAAAGATTGGAGTCCATCTGTGGCAAACTTAATTGATTGGACATTATTTGGAATGATTGATTGGACTCCACCTTTGGTAAATTAAATTGATTGGAAATTGTTTAGAAAGTCACATACCTGTGTATAGAACACAGGTGGGCAGTGTTAGTTCTGGAGGGCCGCAGTGAGTGCAGGTTTTCTTTCCAACCCAATTGCTTGATTAGAAACCAATCCTTGCCAGTCTCAGGCCTTATTTAATTTGATGGTTGTTAGTTTGCAATTTTAGTTTCTTATATCGTATATTTTTTTTCTTTTTCAAGGATATCATCCAAATGATTTGAAGTGTAAAACAGATCATTTTTGGTCTGTCAAATTTTTCTCTTAAGTTTTTTATTAAACCAAACAGTGCATGATGAATCGACAAAGGTGTGTGTGTCATTTGCATCTTATTGCTAATAAGGAGCCATTAAAAACAGTGAATGCAGCTCTTTAAGATTGAAATAAGAAATTAAGGGTAGGAAACCTTAACAAGTGAGACCACAAAAATGAAGCATCAAACTGTCACTTGAGCAATAAGTGCTTCATCACCAATAATTGACTTCTCATTAAGAAACTGGGTTGGAACTATGATGAATGGCCAGGGCCCATGCCCGGCCGGGACGCCCCTGCAGCATATGTACCAGGGAAGCAAGCGTGGGAAACACAACATCTCCCCCTGGATGCTAGATGGCAGCCTCCCTAGGTTGCAGCAGTGCCTTGAACTCCCCCAGGGCTTCATGGGTGTTGGAGTTTTGTGCAGCCCTGTTGGGTACCAAAGGCGCCGCCAGGGGGTGCTGCGGCAGGAGCTGCTGGACCATTCTGGGTACTAGTTTTGCCAAACCTGGAAGTGCAGCCAGATGTTGGCAATCAAGCTTCTGGAGCACTTCCGGGTGCCCAATAAGAGGAGCCAGCAACCACCACTCAGCGGCCAGAGTCAGGTGGAGGAGAATGAGGTTTCCTGGAAGGAGTGGAGGTGCAGAGGAAGAGTGGTTTGCTTTTGTGTGTTGGTCTTTTGGGACTGTGTTGTGGCTGGGGAACACGGGGAAGACATGCCCTCTAGCTGAAAAAAATAAAAGTTTATTTATATGTGCCTCCGTGTCCAATCTGTGTCAGGTCGGGCGCATATATAGCTCCTTTTTACAGAACAAAAACCTGCAGCCACCACGGCCCTCCAGGATTGAGATTGTCCACTCCTGGTATAGAAGGTTCCACAATTTACACAGCATATCAGAAAAAAAAAACAAGCCATGAAATCTAAGGAACTCTTTGTAGATCTTCACAATAAAAGTGTGCTGTGACACAGATCAGGGCCAGGGTATAAAAGCACTTCTAAAGCCTGGAGTGTTCCCAGGAGCACAGTGGCATTAATAATTGTGAAATGGAAGAAGTCCAGCCAAACTAAGTAACCAGGCAAGAAGAGTCTGGGTCAGGGAGGTGACCAAGAACCCAATGGTCACTCTAACAGAGGCTTTAGAATTCATCTGCTGAGATGGGAGAAACTGTCAGAAGGATAACCATCTGAGCAAGTATTCCATCAATCAGGTGTTTATGTCAAGAGTGGCTAGAAGGAAGTCACTCTTACCAAAAAGCATTTAACGGACTCTGACAGCATGATGAGAAAGGTTCTCTGATCTGATAAGAGAAAAATGGAACATTTTGGATGAAATTCCATGCGCTGTGTCTGGTAAAGACCTGGCAATGCTCATCACCTGCCTAATTCCAATCGTTTGGGGAAGCATGGTGTTGGTAGCATCATGCTATGGGTGCACTTTTCAGCAGCAGGGACAGGGAGACGGGTCAGGAAGTATGAATACAGAGCTACAGACAACTACAGAGAGGTCCCTGAAAAAAACTTATTTCAGAGTGCGCAATCAAACACGCTTGATTTTGCCTTTAGTCATGGGGTGGGCCCTGTGTGCATCAGAGATGACAAGTGATGAATACTGGAAGTGCAATGCATATAATGCAGAGACATGGAATAAGGAACATGGGTGTTAGGGACCTCACAAAAAGAAGAGAAGCTCATTACTGTAATGTCTCGTGTTTTTATACAATGTTAAAATGGAAAAATGAATAAAAAAGGACCGAGATGGCAGCTGAACCTGCCGTACCTGTTAACTCTTCATACAACACGTGTTCCACACTACAGCACACTATTGACTGTCAGAAAAAGGGGTGAACACAACTGTACTGGAAAGTCATCACAAGTTGATAAATTTGACATGCCCAGTTATTTTCAGTGGCTTAAACTGACATGATCTGGCGATGAAATCAGCAGTTTCAATTGTCCAGTCTGACATACCGTACGAGTATGACTAGAGGCTGAATAATGTGATGTCGGCTTTAGGTGATCAAAACTTTGTCTCCACTGTTAACTACCCCATTGTACACGGTACCCTGTCAGTTTCCATGAATAAGAACATCTATATAAAAGGAGGCTAGCATTCTCAACAGGGTGATGCTGTCACAGCAACATTAGTAGAAGATGTGTTAAAAACTAATTTTTTTACTTTAAGTAGTCATTCATATTGTCCTAGGTTCTCAATTAAGGCTACCATAGACATCAATCAGTATGTTCTCTCTTTTTACTCTGATTTAGAATATTTACATCAATGTTTGTAAAACATACAGTATTTGTCTAATAATAACAAAGAATGGGGTCCTCATGACAAATGCTATAAAATAAATGAAAATTTCCCCTTTTGACTGTGTGCCAAACAGTGGAATGGTACCCTGTGTGTGCTGCATCCAGTGCTTCTGCCTTCCACAATCCTGAAGTGGATTAAATAGGTTTGAGAAGTTATATTAATACTGTAATATTTTCTAAACCATTATCAGAATAACACTACCTCTATAGCTCTTATAAAGTATACCTGATTTCTGGTCACATTCCTTCTGATGCTTTCCCCACACATCATATTAGGAAATCATTAATTCTGTTGTATAAAACTGCAAAGGGTAACTGCAGAGCCTACATACTCCACCAGTTATTTAGCACTGATTTTGTGCTCTGTCAGCATCTTTGTGTGGCTTGTTAAACCACTAAACTGTACAACTCCTTCTGGGTTGCAGACTTTGTATCCTACCTTGAGGATCCCTTAAATCCTCACTAATACATTAACTATATTTTTCAACTCCTCTACCTCTAGCTTCTCCTCGGGGTAATTGTCCTCAGCCTTTGCAGATGCGCCCTTTGAAAGTTAAGTTAACCCACCTGAGCTCCCTTTGACCCAAATTAGTCCTAATTTCCCATCGATCCTTTCAGTACATGGCAATTAACAAGCCATTACCCCACCCTAAAGCTACTACAGCTGTACACCCTGAGAAAAGACGGAGCTAAGCAGCTGCCCCTCTCTGCTTTTTTGATAATTTTCCAGACCACTCCTGATTATTTCCTTCAAGACAGTAAAAAATATGACAGTAAAGAAAATTGATTTACAACTTAAATTTTTCTAAGCTGTTGCCTCACCTCTAGCAGAGGTAACCAGCTATCTAGCTCTGAGTTTACACTTCAGTTCAATGTGATGCCAACATGGAGCTGCTTCATGTTCTTTCTTCCATTGAGATGTAGAAAAGGAACTCCTCCGGCATGACAAAAATGAAGAAGCAGATGTACACGCAAGATAAAGATCAATATTTAAGGTAAATATAATGCCGGAAACAGAGTAAAATGTGTTAAAACTCTTTAACTCTAATTGGACACATAAACCCACAATTAATGGCGGTGATACTTGCACATGATAACAGAAGGATACCATACAAGAGTATTCATAACCCTCTATGTTTTAACATTTTCTTATGATTCATGCTCATGCTAAAATCATTTCAATTTATTTTTCTCCAAAACAAACCAACACTCAATACAACAGATTGACAAGATTACATGATTTTAGACATTATTGCAAAATTATTCAAAATAAAAGTCACATTGACACAAGTATTTAGACCTTTGCTCCTTACTTAGTTGAAGCACCTTCTGTGATGATTTTAGCCTGGGGTCTTCTTGGGTATGACACAACAAGATTTGCTCTGATTTGGGGATTTTCTGGGATTTTGTTCTTCTCTGCAGATCTGTTCAATCTCTGGTTGGATGTACACCATTGGTGGACAGGTATTTTCAAGTCTTTGGAGAAATGTTCGATTGAACCAATAAGAACAATCCCTGTATTGTCTTTGCTTTGTGCTGTAATAACGAGACAAAAACAGATCAAGGTTTGGGGTTTCTGGCCCTGTATACTGTAGAAAACAAAAAGAAAATATCCAGATTAGCAATACAGTCGCTATGCTCTGACAACCGGTCATTGCATCTCACAGTCTCAGTTGCAGGGGGGAACTTAAATAATGAGGGACCGGAAATTGAATGGCATGCTGGAAGGGAACCGAAGTGGTGTGTGGTAGGAGTGACGTCATCATGGTGGGATCAGGAAGGGATGGAGTGCGGAAGTGGCTACGTGTGTTTTCCAGGTGTCCGGGACTTTATGGCGGTATTGTATCTGTCTTTTTGCAGGAACAAAAGAAAGAAAGGTTAGTGCCTCGCCTTGATCCCCTGGCGCGATGTGGTACGTGGCTCGTGGGTCTTTCTGCGGCTGCCTATGCACGCGTGCGTGACAGGTCCCCCCCCTCAGCCCAGACCATTGGGTCGGGCGGCCCGAACTGAGAGGTCGTGAACCCGGGAGAGAGCATCAGCATTGGCCTGCAAGTTGCCCCGACGATAAGTGACGGTAAACTTGTACGGCTGTAGGTCCAAAAACCACCTGGTGACCCGGGGATTCGACTCCTTGTGCACAGCCATCCACTGGAGGAACTCCCGACCCAACAGGTAGTACCTCAGGTGTGTCACCGCCCACTTGATCGCCAAGGCTTCTTTTTCCACCGCAGCATATCTGGTCTCCTGGTCCAGCAGTTTCCGGCTCAAGTAACACACTGGGTGCTTGACACCATGTGTTACCTGAAGCATCAGTCTGGAGGAGAAATGGGAGAGAAAAATCAGGGGTTCTCAGTATTGGTGACGTGGTCAGGGCCGTCTTTAGGTCACTGAATGCCTGTTCCGTTAGGTGATCCCATACAACATATACCGGAGCCCGTTTCTTCGTCAAGTTCATCAAGGGCGTGGCTCTCTCGGAGAAACGGGGTACGAACCGACGGTAGTAAACCGCTAACCCCAAGAAGGCTTGCACCTGTTTCTTGGTTATCGGATGGGGCCATTCCAAGATATCTTTAATTTTTGAGCATTGCGGTTTCACCATTCCTCTGCCCACAAGGTAGCCTAAATACTTGGCCTCGTGAAACCCAAAATAACATTTGGGTGATTAATACGGAGGTCGCTAGTGTCAAGAGGATGGCGTAAACGTGCAAGATATGTTCCTCCCAGGTGCCGGAATAGATGACTACGTCATCCAGGTAAGCGGCACAATAGGACTGGTGGGCCTTTAGCACTCGATCTACCAGATGCTGTAAGGTTGCTGGGGCTCCGTGCAGTCCAAATAGGAGGACCTTATATTGCCAATGCCTGCTAGGGGTGCTGAAGGCGTTTTTTTCTTTAGCAGATGCCATTAAGGGAACTTGCCAGTACCCTTTAGTCATATCAAGAGTAGTCAAGTAATGAGCCGTACCCAAGCGTTCAATGAGCTCGTCCACTAGGGGCATAGGGTAGGCATCGAATTTGGAGACCTGGTTTAGACGTTGTGGTGTATGGCCGGCCGTTCATCCCGGCCAATACCCCCAAGCCGCCAGGTGGAGCCCTCCCTGCAGTATGGAGGTCCCCCGAAAACCAGCAGGGCATCATGGACATTGGAGTTTTTATACATAGCCCTGCTGGATACCATGGGTGCCACTAGGAGATGCTGCAGGGAGGAACGATGGTTATTTGCCTTACGCCCCGGAAGTACGTCCGAGCCACATGGACAAGGGGAATGACGTGCTTCCGGGGTGAAGAAAAGGACTTTTATCTGACCCGGAAGTGATAGGAGATCACATGGACTGGGGATTGGAACAGATTGTGGGAGCTCCCAGACGGTGAGCTGAGCTGGGTGGTAGGAGGGCAACGCGTCTGGGAGTGGTGGATTGATTATTGAGTATTGTTTTGTATGTATTAATGAGTATTGTGGAGAGGAGGGTGCTTTGTGCACTGTTGTTAATAAATATAGTCTACTTTTGGACTTTTACCTGGTGTCTGGAGTCTTGGACGGGGTTCAAGGGAGCAATAGCGCCCCCTATCTGTTACAACGTCTAAAGTTATTACAGAACCTCCACGAGCCATCGGGCTTAGAAACGAGGACGATGGGACTGGACCAAGGACTGTGGCTTTCCTTGATAATATCAATGTCGAGCATCCTTTGCAGTTCCAGCTCCACCTCGGTAATGTTGCTGCCACCACCAGGCTTCACCAATGGAAGGTGATGATGCTTACAATTGAGTCCAAAGTTTGGTTTGGTTTTCATCAGACCAGACAAACTTGTTTCTTACAGTCTGAGACTCCTGAGAGTTTTACTGGAAATTCCAGGCACTCTTTTGTGTGCCTTTTACTGAGGAGACTCTTCATAAACCCCAGATCAATAGAGTGTTGCAGTGATGGTTGTCCTTCTGGATGTTTGTTCCATTTTCACACAGGTTCTCAGCCAGAGTGACTATTGTATTCTGTTCACCTCTCTTACCAATGCTCTCTTACACCTAATTGCTCAGTCTGGCCAAATGAACAGCTCTAGGAAGACTTATGGTTGTTCCAAACATCTTCAACTTACAAATTATGGAGGCTACTCTGCTCTTGAGAACCTTCACTGCTGCAGGAGGTTTTGTAGCCTTTCCAAGATCTACACCTTGACACACTCCTGTCTGTAAGCTCTGCGGGCAATTCCACTGACCTCATGCCGTGGTTTAGGCTCTGATACACATTATCATCTATGGGACCTTCTATAGGCAGGTGTGTGCCTTTCATAATCATGTGCACTCAACTGAATTTACCACAGGTGGACTCCAGAGAAGGTGTAGAAACATCTCAACAATGATCAGTAAAATGAAATGCACCCTAAGCCATATTTCAATTGTCAAAGGAATTGGGTCTGAATACTTGTGTCAATATGATGTTTCAGTTTTTTATTTTTTAATATTTTGAAAAAATAATTATAACTACCATTTTCGTTTTGTCATTGTGCTGCCTGATGAGGTAAAAAAATAACAAACCCCCACCCCACACACAATTTTAGTGTAAGGCTGCAATATAAAAAAAAAAAGTGAAAAGTGATCAGGTCTGAATACTTTCTGAATGCAATGCAACTAAGTACACTTATATGGTATCTTTTGCTTTAGTTTTTCTATGAGCTTTTAGCTTTTTGTATTTTAACATGAATTTAAATTGTCATGCATTTACTTTTTATTTTGAAATCCTTTCTTGTTACTATGTAAAGCACCTTGTGAAAGCCTACTCTATGAAGGATTGATTGGTTGATCTATTCTACATGGATATCATAATCAATCAACAAAAAGAAAATGACAAACTACTCTTGTGCCCAGAATTAGGGCTGAAATGCGCATGAAACTTTCAAACAGAAAACTTAATATATTACTAAGAATCACATCTAAAAGTGGACCAAAGGAGCAATTTATTTATCCAGAATAGGGCTACTGATGTCAGTTCTTAATGTTATATGTTGGCAATATACTGTACTTGGCAATGCTCCATGATGAGGAGCCATTCAGGTATGAAGTGGTGGACAAGTAAATAAGCATTGCATATCTGTTTCTTCAAGACACTAATAGTGTGAAGAGAGTATGGAGCACACTGTTTTCTGCATTATCTACATGTATGAATTCAAAGGTAGGAAGCCTCAGGGAAGAAAAGGAAGGGATTGTTGAAGACGCACCTATAATAGCAGACCAGTTCACACATGGTCCATTATTGTTAGCAGGCAGATATGCAGATGTCATATGTAATGGACACTTTTTTTTGCTGGTGTATGGTTTGTGGCTTTACCTGATGATTCAGTCAGGACAATATTTTTCTGTATATAGCAAAAATATTGCAATGATCTTTCAAACTCTACACAGTAAGATTATTACCATGAACTAAAACTGTAACTCAAACAGCTGTTAATCAAAGTAAAAGCAAAACTAAAGGTTAAGCTAAATGCAAAACTGCAATTAAAACCACATGCTACAAGAGTAATTGAAATAAAATGAAAATGAGTCGGGGAAAAAAGTTTGTTAACTTTTTGAAACAAACCAATTGCTTATAGTCTACTATTGAACAATGCTTCTTCTGATGCATACACAGCTTTCACAGTTTCAACACTGTGGAGTAGTACACAAAAATGAAAGTGATGAAATCCACTTCCTATCCCAAAACACTCAGGAAATTCTTCACTGAAGTGACTTAATTAGTTTGTCTTATGTCCACATATTGTGAACATTATTCACATACATTTTTTTTTGGTTTGTGAAACACAGCAAAGCAAAACTCAATGATGAAACATTTCAAGATATAAATCTGATTTGAAGCAGAACATCCCAATGACTGATCTGAAATCAAGGTACTAGATGTGACAAGAATCTTAGAGATGCAGTAACAATTACCATATTCTGAAATATCATGTTTTAATTTGCAGTAGGATGTGAAGGGTTTGAAGACAGAAGAGAAGGAGATGCTGCATTTGGTAAAATGTGCAAATAATAACACACACTGGCATGTTGGGCTCACTGGATAATGATATTAAGATCCACTCCATCTTCCTCATCATGCTGTATTTGCAGTAAGTCCTCACATTCTTCTTGTCCTTGCTCTCTGTCACTAGCTTTTTTTAAAATGGTTCAATGTATTTAATCAGAGGTGTAGTGGTTTGCTGTTTTTTAAATATTAATGTAATTTTGTTTTCTTTTGAGAGCTACAGTATTTTTTGTTCCTCCATTTGATTTCTGCATTGAGCTTGATGCAGTGGGGTTAGGTTCTGATCAGGCAAATTCAATCATGAAAACATCCTTCTATATAAAAGTGGTCGGGATTGTCCTTCCGTCCCATGAGTGCTACGCGGGCGCGGAGTTTCACACACGCCCCGTCCATTTTGCAATGCACGATGGGATTTGTAGTTTCGTTTTTCCAGGTAAAAGATGATTTTCTACTCCAGACTGTGCGAGTAGCACGGAGTTTCACACACGCCCCATCCATTTTGCAATGCACGATGGGATATGTAGTTTCGTTTTTCCAGGTAAAAGATGATTTTCTACTGCAGACTGTGCGATATCTTCTTCTTCTTTCTTACTATATAAAAATGGTCGGGATTGTCCTTCCGTCCCGTGAGTGGAAAGCGTAGCGGTATTCCGCTTATCACAGACTTACTACTTGCAGCTTGCGGTACGAAGCGACATGATGTGAGCAGAGTTCTGGTGCTCCCATCGTTCCCTTGCTTTTGTGCGCGATGCACTGGAAAAATAGACAAAATTATGTCTCTGGAAATAATTAATGTTGATAGAGTACAAATGCCTACCGCGTAGTAAATATCAGGGGGGTTCAAAAGGGCGACCTCAATATAGAAAAAAAGTTTAAATTTCATCACAAAAATAACAGAAACTATGAGTATTAAAGTAATACCGCTCAAATGCAATATAACCAAATTAATGAGTTTGTATAAAATATCAAATTGATCTACATATTGAATTGCCTTAAGAAGTGGTCAACTTAAAAGTCGGTCGCCTTTAAAGGCGGGTCAGCCTAGTTATTTATTAAAAATGAAAAGTTTTTGGCAGGAAGTCGTTTCAGCAAGACCACAATTTGATAAGGCAGGCAACTCTTGCTTGAGACTCTGATGCCAAAACAGAGTTACAATTTGTAGCAATTTCAAATAAACTTTAAGTGATTCTTAATTTTCTAGATGTATGTGTACGATTAAAAAACATGCATGGTTAAGTTGGCTACACAATTTTATTTTTTATTATTAAACAATTGGTCATGAGCATCATATATTTTATCTATTTAGCTTCATGTATGCAATAATGAGTACTTTGTTTCTGCCTGAATTGTTTTAATAAAGATGCCACAATAATAAATACATTTTCAAGTGTGTTCCCTAATGCACAAACATTTCAGGTTATATGAATTGATAATTATATTGTATAATATAACAGGGTAATGCAGTCTGAAGATTTTTGCTTTTGATTTAAACCCAATCTTTAGAATTACTACTGTTGAACGTCCATCTTGTTTTTCACTAACTGACAATGCATTACATGGCTATGTAGCCTTAGGAATGCTGAAGCTGTCAATTAAATAGAAAGAATATGTTGAGCAAATGAACATTTAGCAAAGAATTGGTCATAAATGGGAAAGTACTGTCTGGGAGGACTTCAACAAAAGTAAACGTGTAACTGATTTAGGCAGTCAGGCTTGTGGAGATTATTTAAAGGGAAAGGACCTAGCAGCAAAATACTTAAATTGCTTTCATGAGGATGTCTAAAAGACACTGAAGACTGTGACACAATGAAGAACCATAAACTTAGCAAAGAAGGTAAATAGAGAGATCATGTTGGTCAACAATTTACTTAATCTCTGCACAAAGCCATTGTCCATTCACCTCAGTTTTAAAGAAGTAAGTAAATATACACATGGAGTTAAGATTTAAGTGTGTTCAGAGACTGGTTAGCAGTTTGAAAGCTTGTGCATTTATACATTTCTTGTCACTTCATGAGCTTGTCATAATTTTATTTATTACATATTTTTGTATAAATGAGCCATATTCATATTTGATAATAAAAAGTAGTAAGTACTAGCAGTGTACTTAAAATATGTTTTAATATCATTTTATAAAATCATTTGGTTGAAATTGCTTTCATAGACAGCAGATTCCAACTTAAGTGATTTAAAGATTCAGGTGTTGTTAACAGTTAATTTTGGTGGATCTACGGCTAATTGCAGCTTAAATTTCATTACCATACATTTTTTTCAAACAAGTACCTGATCGAGATTTACAATCTTTGCTTACATATCAATCTAAAATTATTGACTGCATCTGAACATGAAAGACAAGTGGATCATTGTGGCTAATAAATTACAGTGTCAGAGAAACATTGAATCATTATAAACTTTAGATAATGCAGCCATGAGGTTGTTTTTAGTGTAACAGAAACACAGCATGCATTTAGTAACTATTGTATAATGTGTTACCAAGCCATCTTTCATACATTTTTACATAAGATAAGTTGTTTTTTTTTAACTTTTATGGACATGAACATTGTGTCACTTTCCTGCTTCAATTTCAAGGAGCAGTAGAAGTGAGCTGCAGTGACTGCGGTTCACCAGAGACTGTGCAGCCACAGAGACAATTGCGGGATGGGGTGAAGGCAGAAGCAGACTGTCTGCACCGAATGAGACCTCTCCCTGATTTCTGTTACAGTAGAGGATATGATTTACCTTGTACAGTGGTGAATAAATAAACCACATCATTAGTACTGTATTGAACAAATAAAGATTATCATTGTTAGTGAATTGAATAAACCCACTGTAACACTGTACCTTTCCTATATGATAATACTCAGCTATCCAGCCCCCCACCTACATCTGACGGAGCCCACGTCATGTCCTGCAGTAAAGTGTACTTGCTTCATTATGCACTACTGCAGGTGTTTTACTGCTTGAGCAGATGCTGAACAAGTCAAAGAAGAAATTCTATAAAATATACAAATTGCAGGAACCTCATGGAAGGTGTAAATGCTAGGGGTCGCTTAACCCCAACAGACAGACACTCTGGACACCAAGTAAAAGTACCAAGAAGTATTTTAATTACTTCTATTCCTAGTGACAGTGCCTTAAGCACCACATGACACAATAGCACAGGTAAATAATTAAACAATGCAGAATTCTCTATCTAAGTCTCCTCGACACCTCCCAGCAAGATTTGTCCACCTCCACCCGACTCTGGCTCGCTTGCTGGGTTCATAGCAGTCCTTTAAATAGTCCTTGACCCGGAAGTGCTTCTATCCTTCCGATCACGTGACTTGTTGGCACTTCCGTGTCAGATAGAGAACTTGAATTTTCTTCAGCCCAGAAGTACTTCAGGGCTTCCGTCCTCGTGACTTGAGAGTACTTCCGGGACATGGGTAAGATACAAGTTCCACAGTCTTCCTGCAGTGTCTTCTGTCGGCACCCATGGTACCCAGCAGAGCTGTGAAGCCGAACTCCAAATCTCAGGGTGCTCTGCGGGAATCCGGGGCACCACTATCCTGCAGGGAAATTGACATCTAGCATCCTGGGGGAGGCAGTGTCCCAGAGTAACTGCCTTCCCCCATCTTTCTAGTCTTTGGGCGTCCAGGCTGGGTTCAGTTGCCAGCCATCTATCACAAAGGTAAAATCGAAACATTATATTAGATAGATAGACTTTACAATTCCGACAATGCTTTTCAAAGGGAGAATTAAAAATTTAAAACATGTGTTCAGTATGCTGTATGGGAGATCTCTATATGCAAATTGACCTGTGGCGACAATTGTCCTTGAACAATATTGTATGCCAAATTTCAAGAAGTCCCTTGTGAGCCAACTTGTTTTTCATATTATATGCAAGCATATCTAAAAAACCATTGATGGGTACAGCTGTTTTTTTGAATTGGAAGCCAGTTGTGTGACCTGCCTGTCTTCATGAAGTAATTTGAAGTGCTTGATTCAATGGTTAAATGTAAAAAGTGTGGACCATTATACAATCCTGGTGCCATGGGAGTATGGCATCCATCCATCCATCCATCCATTTACCAACCCGCTGAATCCGAACACAGGGTCACGGGAGTCTGCTGGAGCCAATCCCAGCCAACACAGGGCACAAGGCAGGAACCAATCCTGGGCAGGGTGCCAACCCACTGCAGGACACACACAAACACACCCACACACCAAGCACACACTAGGGCCAATTTAGAATCGAGTATGGCATACATTTCTTACAGAAATACTACACCCAAAAATGATGTTTTTTACATGTTACTAACTTCATATAGATTGTAGTGATGGCTGACAAAAAATTAAATCTTTAGTTTTTGTAGAGAAAGGACACAGCAAAGTTTCTGACAGAAGAGGAACCAATGGTGACCAACGTAGGACAACCGCAAACTCTATCAAAAACATTCATTAAAAAAATCTGACATTATTTGTGTTGCATAATCCAGATTTCAACTCATCCAATCGCATGCTCACAAGGTGCAAAATTCAATTTTTTTGCTAAAATATTATTAAATAAATATCATTGGAAAATAAAAGTAGTTCATATTAAACAACAAGGCCCTTCACAGGGGGTTGTTCTTTTGAAATGAAGACCCCGCCTCTATCCTTCATTCAATGGTCCTGTCTTCAATTGAAAAGCACAATCACACATGAAGGGGCCTCCTGTTTGAGAACTACCTTTATTTTCTTGTGGTACTTATTTAGCAATATTTTATCAAAAAATACATACGTTTTGAAGGTTGTGCCCATGAGACAGGTGACTTAACATATGGATTATGCGCCATGAGTAACGTGAGATTTGTTGATTAATGTTTTTATATTTTTTGCTTTTTTCTAGATTTGATGAATAAGACTCCCATTCTATCAGAAATGTCTCTTCTCCACTAGAGCATAAGAATAATATATTTTTTAAATATTAAAATCATCACGCCATCTACTGTTAGTTACATATTCACATATAGGAAAACAGAGCAAATTACTGTAATAATGCATAATGCAAATCAATCAATGAATCATGGAATAAATCCATTAATCTGTCAATTAATCATTTATTTTACCAGGCAGCTTTCATATGAAGCAAGGTGCTTTAGAAAACAAGCAACAACGTGATAGAAAACAACGGAAGTCACTATTTAAATAAAATGCATTATTATTGAAGAGGAAAAGGCTTAACATTATTTCTATGTTCTTTAAAGTAATTTTGCAGCCTGCATATGACCCTGTAGATTTCAAGTGCCAGTGAAAAATCAACCTGCAGTTAAACTTTTACCATCTGAATGTAGCTCCATCTTAACACTTGTAATGCCCTTTTGACACCCACAATTTTATTTAGTGTATAAAATGAGTCAGTTGGCTCATAAGGAGGACTGCAAATATGTTGAAAAGAAACTGACAGAAAATCAGTAATAGTCGAAATGGTTATCATCTGCTCTAGTGTGGTGTTGCCTGAGTAGACAAGATCGAAAACGAGAAAACGATAATGTCGTGTTTTTTATTTTGTGTGCTGGGTTTCACTTTGCTCGCCATCAAGAAATTAGAATGTTTTGGTTTTAATTTGGGATTAAATCCTTTCGCCTCATGAAAGTGCACTGATACCTTGAAAGCTTACTTTTAAAATCTTTATAATTTACCCCCTCACCCCTAGCTAAATTCCGTCACACTGGCGTCGTGTGACATTCTTTCCCACAGGCAGACACATACTTGCAGCGTCTCCTCATGCAAAGGGGCCTGAGACCTGGGAACAGGCGGGCAAGACTTCAAAGCACCCCCAGCCCACAGCTGCGGGCTGTCTCTCCAGCAGCTAGCTCCAGTTTGTAATCATTATTAAAGGCTTGACCCCAGAGGCATCCGTGCCGCTGTTCGCACGTCCTCCCCCCTCACGCTGACTGCTTTAGAGAACTTCTCCGCCGACGACTCCTGTTACCCATCAGAGTGGCAGAGCGCAAAGATGTAGGGTAAAGCTTAGCCCTTTCAACAAGAGGGATGCACGGCCTCACTCCTTCCTTCGAGCAGCCACTCGTATATCAAGGGCGGCATTCAACGTGCTAAAATTAATTGCCTTTGGATCAAGCAAACAGTGTTCTTAGAAGAGCCTCATGTAAGCAATTCTGCAAAGAACTATACATGTGCACTCTGTAGTTTTGGCAGTTATCCAGCAGGACCAGTTCAAAGAGGGTCAAGGCGACATCTGCGGTACTTTTCAACAAAATGTTGGTTTGCATTATGGATGTTATCAGATAGTCATAACAATATTGGTAGTGCCTCATTAATAGACATGTTTTGGTGATATGTGGAAAAAGAGAATACCTGCATCTCACTAAATGAAACATCCATCCATCAGTTTCTTTAACCTAAAGCTGCTTCTTCTATTCTACAGTAGTATTGTGGGGCGTGAGATCTCAATGGTATAATGTGAAAAATTATTTAAAGGAAAAAATCTATCACTTTTCAAACCTGGTTGATCCAATATGGGAGTCACGAAAAGTTGGAGTCCATCCCAAAAACCATTGGCCCAAATTCAGGTAGCAACACTGGATGGAGAGCAGTTAAAGAGGAAAATCTATCCTTAAAATGCAGAGAATCTGTAAAATACAAAGAAACAAATCCATTTCTGAAAATCACAACTTGCACTGTCTGAGGTTAGACAAGTTTATTCATTTCTATTTTAGGGTCAGGGTATATTTTATGACTTTGGCTGAACTTTTTTTTTGTTGATTCTACATAGATTGCTTGATACTTCAACCAACTCAAACATTTGAACTGCTATCATAAAGATGTTTATAAAGGACTGTGACACACTGATAAAGCACAAACCTAACAAAGAAGGTAAAAATGACAGTCCATGTCGGTCTGAAAACATTTACTTCATCTCTGTACAAAGCTGCTGTCTCTTCACCTTAGTCAATCAAACTTTAAAAAAAGAATGCACCCTTACAGCTTGTCTAGCCAGTTGTGTGAATTACCTGCATTCATAAGGTAGGATGAAATACCTGATTCAAAGTTTAAAAGTAAACAGACATACATACTCATATAGGTCTGATACTGTATGAAATCAATTGCATTATGCCATGTTATATTTTATAAGAGACTAGCTTTGCCTGAGGAATTTTCTAAGACAATTGGCCTTGGCTATAAAGCTGTTAATAAATCGGATATATGAGAAGTATATAAAATTTGTACTTTATTTTTTATAACTAGAGACCAGTATTATTAGTTCACTGGATCTCCTCACTTTTGAACATGCTACATACTATTGCACATTCCTGCTGAAGATCGATTCCTGCTTTTCCTAGTGACTGATCTTGGCTTTTGTTGATGGTCATTGGAAAACACATTTTTACAGGAAACTATTCTTTTGTATTCAGACAGGTAACAAGTTGAATAATGGGAATTTTGGGTGTAAATATAATTTCACCCTTTAGCACATCTTGCAAAAATGTTAGATTCAATCAGATTTGAATGTAACTCTTTGATCTGAAATCCAGTATTTTTACAAAGTTTTGGAGGGTTTACATCATAAGCAACATAGAAACTGAAACATGACAAGTATATTGAAATGAAAGTCTGCCTTAGAGAAAGTGGGGAACTATAACATATAACCAATAAGAAATGAAATAAACCTCAAATAAAATGGAAAACTTTGGAAAGTGAAATTAAAAGTAGAAAAACTGTAAATCCTATCATACATCACATCATACATGTGATACAACAGTAGCAAGCAAACTGAATTAAAGTCACCTTCAGATATGGTTTTTTATTTGGTTCACTCAAAAATTAGTTTTTGAGTTTATCACTAGTTGTATGTTCACAGAAGAAGGGGAATGCAATACAGCTGTATTATGATTGTTTTTATTTAATTTTATTAAAATGGCTTTACCCTGAAAACAGCAGCCAGCCAATAAAGTTGTAACACTGAATTGTGTTTTACTTTAACTTGACAGTAATGATGTTTATAGTCTGCACATTTATGTGGCCCATGCAATGATTTGAACATTTTAAGCATTTTAAGGAAAAAAACAGTTGAAAAGAAATAACATCATGAACTACATACAGCATGGACCATAGAAAGCATCTATGAGGGGCGAGAAAAGGCATGTCAAGTAGGGTCAAGTTGGTATGAAAGAGACGGCAGCAGAATTCCATATTGTAGGACATCACCAATAGCAGCATTTGATTTCAAAGGTAAAAACTTCTAAAAATGTCAAATCTTTATTTGCATCAAAGCCTCAAAATCTAAAATTAGTACAGCATCATTATATAGTGGGTTTAAATAAATCTCTACTAGCAAAAAAGTAAAATAAAATTAAAAATTCTAATGAGTTTTACTCACTTAAGAGCAACGTCTTGTTCTCTTCATGTCACATTCTGAAAACTGCATTTCCATCAGCTATAGGAAAAAATGGCACATCATTGTTCTTCTTTTAGCTTGGCTCCATCACTTAGTTTGTATTATTATTATTTTTTTTTAATTTCATGTGTATCTTTTTATGATTTAGAAAGCAGTTAACGCTGATTGCTGATTGCTATTGCAAACCTAACGAACATATACAGATGGACAATAGTGCTGCATTTTTGAATTCCAGGTTATTTCAGATTTATTGCCATGTGTGGTGCACACAGTAACATGAAGTGCACGCTTCACCAAATGCATGATGCCACCACCGTTCTAGTTGCCAGAATCTCACTTTGTAGATTATGTCAAATATTACATCACAATAGGTGATGATAAGCAAAAACAGCAGAATTTCCTTTGAAATATGTTACATTTCAAATGTAATTTTGCAATACTGACACTTACTACAAAGATATTTGGGTTTAGGAGTTTTTAATTTTTTTTAGGGGTTTGTGCAAAGAAAGGACAATTACTCTCTAGGGTATTGGCAACACTGCATAAACAGTTGCACTATCATTGTCATTCACTGCTTGTCTTGGATGGCAGGAAACCAATTCCACAGGACAAACTTTAAAGATCAATAGACATTGGCACTGTATCTTATCATGTTCAGGTCTGATGGGTGAAAGTCCCCTGCATGGCGAAAAAAGCACGTGGCTGTGATATCTCTGGCAATCAGCAGCTACACTCTAAAACACAAATAGCTTTCAAAAAAACGTCAAATGTTACTCCATAACAGTCTACAGATGATAATGTCTGTTGAACAAAGAGGTATTGCTAGCTAAGCGGAGGCAAGGTACGCTCCAACACGTGTCGAGAGGTAGACTGACTCAAATGGAGGATGGTGTGTGAGTAAGGAAAGGGTCCCGCCCACTCCCCTCAGCCAGCAGCATGTATCTTGGATTCATGCAAATAAATCGATATTGCAAGTGAACTATGATACTTAGCGCAAAGTCGCAAAATCAACTGGAATGTTCAAGCAAATTATAGAAAAAAAGCTTGATCGAAATCTGATTAAGTAGTTCTCTGGTAAAAAGTGGACAGACATACAGACTGGATTTTAGATTTAGATATGTCAATTTTGCACCACCTGTAGTGTAGTGAGGTGTTTAATGTCACAGTCAATATGGAGTCTTCCTTGTTTTTTCTACTTTATTTTAAAACATGTACTAAATATTTGCATTTGGTGATCTGAAATTAATCTTAAATGAGAGAATTTAGGTGTGTGTGTGTGTGTGTGTGAGACTGTACCGAGAGATGGAGTGGCATTATCATTTGCCTTGGATTTTGCATTATTTGCTTCTATGATTGAATTTGCTGTACCAGGATTATCAAAACAGGTTTTAGACTGATGAGTGCATTTTATAACATAGTTCATTTTAAACTGCATTTAATCTTCATAAAAAAAGATTCTTTCAAGGCTGCTTTGATTGGCTTGCCCCCTGAAGGTTCAACATGAGCAGCTGCTCCAAGTGGAGCAATTTAGGTATTTTGGGGTCTTGTGAATGATTTGGGCTATCATCAGATTGACAACTGAATCAGTACAGTAGCAGCAGTTTTGTGAATATTATTGTGGTGAAAAGAGATAAGCCTTTAGTCACAGATTTTAATTTAAAGATCAGCATACAACTAGGTCAATAGTTATGTTCATCAGCTTTGTATAATGAGCAAGAGAATTAGATGTGTTGGAAATGAACTTCCTGTACAAAGTTTCTCTTCTCACTCTCCAAGATGAGATAAGCAGGGTATCAGCAGAACTGCTGGTTCTCTGGATTGAGAGATACCAGTTAGAGTTAATGTTAGATGCCATTTGGGAATCTAATACAGACTGGCAGACCCAGGACAAGTTAAAGGGAACGTCTCTTTTGTTTGATTTGGGAGCTCCCAAGGATGAGCCTGGAACATTTGTTGATGATATAGTGGACTGAAATTTTCAACTCAGCAATACACAGCATAGTAAGGAAATGGAGAGTGAGAGAGAAAAAAGGTAAGTGATGTAGATGCTGACCAGTATTTGAGATTAGTTGTCCAAGGCCCATCTACCTTCAACTACTGTATGAGTTTTTGAGTGCTATGAGTGTAGTAGGTATGAAGTTGCTATTAGAAGCACCTTTTAAGTCTGTATTTCAAAGTTGTATTCAATGAAGTTGATAGTGCTTATTTAAGATGTAACTGTAACAGTCTATAGCATGTCAGGGTATTGTAGATACTGTACAAGGACAAGGAAGTAAGTTAAGTCCTGGTGAGCCATATACTGTATATACACTAACACTGTTCCCATTAGGGATACGTTTATTTGTAATTGTAAAATGATATATAATAAAGAAAGATTGCCCCATAATGGAGTAAAGTAAGCTCTGGAAATGAATGAATGAGTGATGTGGCCGACTCTGCACCAAGAACAGATACCAGTGCAGAAGAGATTACGGTTAAGAAGAGTAATTTAGTAACAAAGAAAGTGAGCAAAATGCATGGAGCTTATAACAAAGCAGTTAGTGTTAGTGAGGTAAGAATCCTCCAGTTGTATAGGTGGCAGTGAGTGATTCCTGTGCACTACACCTAGTTCCTTGGTATAAATTATGATGAACACGCTACCTGGGGATTTGCCTGGTCTGTTAATGGTGAGCTGGAATTCAGGATGACAGGAACAAAAAAGAGGAACATAAAAAGAGCTCTTAAGAACAATTCCCTGACCACAGAGATGGTTTACCCACAAGAAAATCCTGGCTGGGATCATTGCCCAAGTCAGCTTGTAGTCAAAAAGTGAGACAAGGCAAGAGATTGCATAGGAGATGATAGAAAGGCCACGTTTTTGGGAAAGATGAAAACAGTACCAATAGTCGGAGTGCCGGTGCATAGACAGATCTGTTAGTGAGCACAGTTTAGGCAGGGATTTACTTGTTTGGTTAGATGAACTGCATGTTTGTACAAGTATTTACTATTGTTTACTTTGTTTTTTGTTTTCTCCCTTTGTTTATTTCTTATTTTTTTTCTAAATCATATCCTTCATTTTGGAATTTTTAATTTTGCAACTGGTTATTCCTGAAGAAACCATAAAATATTTTTTTCATTAAAATTTTAACAAATCAGTGATCTGTAACTTCAAACGTTACCTGTGCTTCCCCGTGGACCTGTCTTTAGTTTTCTATCTGGTCACTACAGCTGTGGAGTTTGCATATTCTCCCTAAGTCTGTATAAATTTTGTTACAGATTCATCTAACTTCCAAAAAATAAGAATGTTAGGTTGATTATTGACAATGGTCAAATCAGTCTGGTGTGAGTGAGCATGCCTTCAGACAGAGTTTCTTCCTACCTAAGCCTGAAACTGCTGATGCGGCCTTAAAAAATGGAGGTATGGATAGTTTTTAACCTATCTTTCTAATTAAATAAAATTATATCTATTAATAAGATTTGGACATTACAGTGGTGCATGGGATCGCACTGCTTTGTTACAGTTTCACCATTTACTGTCTGCGTCAAGTTTTTATGTAATTTCCATATCTGAGTTGTTTTATTTCTCTGGGTCTCCTCTCACACTGAAAAGGCATTCCTGGCAGATTATTTGATGGATCTGAACCGGCCTGGTCATGAAGGTGTGTGTCTTTGTGTGGGTGTGTGCATGTCAGTGGACTAAGTTAAGGACTGGTGCCTTGTTCAGGATCATTTCATGCCTTGCACCTAAAGCTTCTAAAATAGACACCTACACTCTATGAGTTTGAATTGGAATGAACACTTTGTAGAAAATTACAATATTTATAGAGATAATAATTCCTTACATTTACAATATATGTTTTCTCACTACTTAAAAGACTTTACCAAGAGAGTGGGGAGCCTCTTCAACCACCACTAAGGAGCAGCATCCACCTGGACGATGCGACAACAGCCATTTTTGTGCCAGTAGGCTCATCACACACTAGATATTAGGTGGTTAAGGGTTGAGAGAGATAGCCATTGAGGCCAGTTTGACCTGGACATTGGGATAAACCCTACTCTTTACGAAGAATGCCCAGGGATCTTTAGTGACCACAAAGTCAGGACCTTGGTTTTACATCTCATCCAAAGGATGGCTCCATATGTCCCTGTCACTGCACTGGGGCATTGGGATCCACACACAGACCCCAAGGTAAGTGCCCCCTGTTGGCCTGTCCAACACCTCTTCCAACAGCAACCCAACCTTTTCCTAGATGGTCTCCCATTGAAGTACTGACCAGGCCTGAATATGCTTAGCTTCAAGTTATTGAACCATTCTGAAGTTTATGTGGTATGGCTTTTAAACGGAACTACATCAGTGAATCTGCAAACCGGTTTAATCAGCATATATTTTTAAATCACTAAGTACAAATAAAGTAAACATCAGAAAGACAGATGCTACCTGTTTAAAAAACTCAGAATTAAGTTTATCACTTTTGATGTTATACCAGGCCTTAATCCATCCATTCATTCAGTTTCAAACCCATTTCTCTAATTTAGGGAAGAGGGGCCAGCAGCCCTGGATGAAATCCATCCCACTCACTCACACTGGACCAGTTTAGAGACCCCAGTCAACCTCACACAGACTGCCTAGGCCAGGCTGAAATAGAATATTATAGCAAAATATATGCCGTAGAAGACCAACCCGGCTACAGAGAGTCACCAAGGACACACAATGTCCAAAACAAACACGTTTATTCTCGTCTTCCTATTACACAACCAAGTATAAACCAGCACATAAAACTCCTCCTTTTTACTTCTTTTCCTTCTGCCTCCTCCACTCCTCTAGTCGCAAGCTCTGTCCTCTGTCTCCTGACTCCGGCTTCTCAAATGGAGTGAGGTGGCCCGTTTTATATTGCACCCGGATGTGCTCCAGGTGTGCCCTGATGAACTTCCTGCAGCAATTCCGGGTGTGGCGGAAGTGCTGCATGGGCACCTGGAAGCACTTCAGGTGCATTTGGTTCCTTTTCCGGCAGCACTTCCTGATGTGGCGGAAGTGCTGCCATCCAGGGCTCCGGGATCATCCAGGCACCCCCTGACAGTGGCCACAAACCCCAACAGGGCTGAGCTTCCAAGCTCCCAATCTATGGCCCTGATATAATCTGGGGGGGCTGCCTTCTTGAGCCCCAGGGAAGATCCCCCCCCCCCCCCCCTTTCCTTCCCTTCTCTAGGAGTCCCGGTGGGGCAAGGTCCCTGGTCATTTGCCACAATGCTTAATAGTTTCTGAATTTATTTTTCACAATGAATATTAATTATATTTTGAAATAAAAGTTGAAAATCCCCTGAGGGTTAAATGTCATCAAAAAGTTAATTTTGTTTTGGGTGGAATATGACTAAATGAATAGTTTGTCCATATTTTTCCTTCACGAAGTGAGTCTAAGTAACACTAGTTTTTACAAGTGTCACTCATTGACTTATTTTGCAATCTCTTTTGCTTCAGAATTTATCCGGAGGAAATGGAAACTGAGGTTTGATTTAAAAATCCCTTCTGACAACCACAACAGACATACCAATCAAAGTACAAGTGACTACTCACCTACTCACTGTGCTAAACACAGTGTAAGTGAAGTGAGCATGCAGAACTATTGGCAAATTACAGTGGATGTGCAGTATTCCTGAACACGCGATCACCTGGCTGAAAATGGCTATGTACCAAAGCTCTAACCTAAAACAAAAAGCCTCATGTCATGTGCACCTTACTGCTTGTAATAACTGAAATCACAAAACCTAAGCCCCTTCATGTAATGTTCCTAAGTGGTCACTGCATAATAACAACATCATGCATAATACTCCAATTGCTTTAAACACTTAGGGCCCACCATGGATTGTTCAAAACTGGGGTTGAATTTCCAATGTCATGTTTACAGGCTGTTTACAATTTGACCCTTGACCTTCTTGGTCTCAGTCACTGAGAGTACAAATGTTAATGGTCACTTAATTTTTTGCTAACTGATCCCATTTGAAATTATTTACTTTTGTAAAAATTATGTTTTTTTTTTTTTTTATTTTTTTTAATTACTGAACCTCAGCTTGAACTATGAACAGATGAACCCTGCTCATCCTCCTTACTTCTTTGAATATTTCTATATATAGATTGATGTATGGTGACTTAATGTGACTGGTAGTAACAACATCAATTATGAGATGAAAATGATAAAAAATATTGAAAGGTGCTTTATAATGGAACATGAGTGGCAGACAAGGAACTTGCCAAACCAATTAGAAATTATGTTGGCTAATTTTTCTAGTTTACCGGTTGTGAAGTCTTTCAGAAGCTCTACATATAGTAAATTAATGTCAATAAATATACTGTATATTGTCACGTATGTGTGTTGGAGGATAGCCTCATGAGCCCGACTGAGGCATGTAATAACTTGCTGGAGCGCGAGGGGTTTTTGGTACTAACATTCTCTTTGCCTATTTCCCAGTTAGCCACTTCTTGTTCATCATTTATAAAAAGGAGGCAACCCACCAGATGGCGCTCCTGTGATTGACCCTTAATGCTGCGGCTCAGAGCCAAAACAGTTTAGATTTTGTTTATATTTTTGCCTAAGGGCTGGAAACATAATGCAATGAAGTGTTTCTTTTGCTGATTAAATGGGACGACCCAGTTAGCATCCCAACTTTTATCTATTCGTGGGCTGTCATTTCTGGACCCAGCCACCAAATTTACATTATTTATATATATTATATATTGTGACGGGTGGCCATGGCCATTACCCACTTGCCATGTCAGCTGTATGGAAGGACTGGGGGAGAGAGCATCTACAAGACACTACATCCCCTTGGGATGCTAGAAGGCTGCCCTCCTGGTCAGCTGTGGCACCATAGATTCCTGCAGGGCATGCTGGGAGTTGGAGTGTGGCACAGCCCTGTTGGGTTTCTTAGAGGCTGCCAGGAGGAGCTGCAGAGCCCTGCATGGGGCTTACACCACACCTGAGATTGATTCCAGCTCTGATTAATGAGCCACCTGGAATACTCCCAGAGTCTATAAGAGGAGCTGCCTCACTCCATTTGGAAAGCCAGAGTGGAGAAGAGGTGAATAAAGCTTACCAGGAGAGTAGTGGAGGTGGAGAAGATGAAGAAGAATAAGAAGCAGGAAAGAGTTTTGTACTGGACTGTGCTTATCTGTGTTTGTACTGTGCTGTAGGTAGCAGAGGAAAAGCACTTCCCCACGTTAATAAACGTGTGCTGTATGGCAAACTCGTGTCTCTGCCTGTCAATGTTGGGGCTGGGGCAGCTGAAGTACCTCTGGCTTCCACAATATATATAATATAAATATATAGGGAAAACCTCTCATATCTATACAGGTATATGCATAGCACCTTCCATTATAAATCATGTACTGGTTTCATTATCTGTCTGTTGTGAGGGGAGTTTATAGTCGTATTTACTTATCGTCATGTAATTAAGGTTGTATCCCTGACTGAGTCAGAGTATTTGGATTTTATTAAATTTTACAATGCATCACATACAGTGCATCCAGAAAGTATTCAAAGCTCATCACTTTTTCCACATTTTGTTATGATACAGCCTTATTCCAAAATGGATTAAATTCATTTTTTTCCTCAGAATTCTACACACAACACCCCATAATGACAACATGAAAAAAGTTTACTTGAGGTTTTTGCACATTTATTAAAAATAAAAAAACTGAGAAATCACATGTACATAAGTATTCACAGCCTTTGCTCAATACTTTGTCGATGCACCTTTGGCAGCAATTACAGCCTCAAGTCTTTTTGAATATGATACCACAAGCTTGGCACACCTATCCTTGGCCAGTTTCGCCGATTCCTCTTTGCAGCACCTCTCAAGCTCCATCAGGTTGGATGGGAAGCGTCGGTGCACAGCCATTTTAAGATCTCTCCAGAGATGTTCAATCGGATTCAAGTCTGGGCTCTGGCTGGGCCACTCAAGGACATTCACAGAGTTGTCCTGAAGCCACTCCTTTGATATCTTGGCTGTGTGCTTAGAGTCATTGTCCTGCTGAAAGATGAACCGTCGCCCCAGTCTGAGGTCAAGAGCGCTCTGGAGTAGGTTTTCATCCAGGATGTCTCTGTACAATCCTGCAGTCATCTTTCCCTTTATCCTGACTAGTCTCCCAGTTCCTGCCGCTGAAAACCATCCCCACAGCATGATGCTGCCATCACCATGCTTCACTGTAGGGATGGTATTGGCCTGGTGATGAGCGGTGCCTGGTTTCCTCCAAACGTGACGCCTGGCATTCACACCAAAGAGTTCAATCTTTGTCTCATCAGACCAGAGAATTTTGTTTCTCATGGTCTGCGAGTCCTTCAGGTGCCTTTTGGCAAACTCCAGGCGGGCTGCCATGTGCCTTTTACTAAGGAGTGGCTTTCGTCTGGCCACTCTGCCATACAGGCCTGATTGGTGGATTGCTGCAGAGATGGTTGTCCTTCTGGAAGGTTCTCCTCTCTCCACAGAGGACCTCTGGAGCTCTGACAGAGTGACCATCGGGTTCTTGGTCACCTCCCTGACTAAGGCCCTTTTCCCCCGATCACTTAGTTTAGATGGCCGGCCAGCTCTAGGAAGAGTCCTAGTGGTTTCGAACTTCTTTCACTTACGGATGATGGTGGCCACTGTGCTCATTGGGACCTTCAAAGCAGCAGAAATTTTTCTGTAACCTTCCCCAGATTTGTGCCTCAAGACAATCCTGTCTCGAAGGTCTACAGATAATTCCTTTGACTTCATGCTTGGTTTGTGCTCTGACATGAACTGTCAACTGTGGGACCTTATATAGACAGGTGTGGGCTTTTCCAAATCATGTCCAATCAACTGAATTTACCACAGGTGGACTCCAATTAAGCTGCAGAAACATCTCAAGGATGATCAGAGGAAACAGGATGCACCTGAGCTCAATTTTGAGCTTCATGGCAAAGGCTGTGAATACTTATGTATATGTGCTTTCTCAATTTTTTTATTTTTAATAAATTTGCAAAAACCTCAAGTAAACTTTTTTCACGTTGTCATTATGGGGTGTTGTGTGTAGAATTCCGAGGAAAAAAATTAATTTAATCCATTTTGGAATAAGGCTGTGACATAACAAAATGTGGAAAAAGTGATGCACTATGAATACTTTCCGAATGCACTGTAAATTTATACTGTTAGTTAAACACCATTTAACCAACAACCTGCTGTTGGATGAATTGATGACTCAGGTATGGACTGTTATTGCCACATAAAGAACTGCATACATCTTTGTTTACTTGCTGGTATATAAAGAATGACCCAGTTTCTTTCAAGACCGAAGAAAAAGGGAACCGTAACTCAGGTGCACTCTTCTTTCTTCTCTGCAGTGCAAACTGAGTTATTTGAGATTGTTATTGTGTAATAATAAGAACACCATATAATAGAATAAAGGTTATATTAACACATTTGTTATGAAATCTTCTATGTGAAATTTTATATTACTTTATTGTATATACCTGTGCGTGTGTGTGAGAGAGAGAGAATATAGTATATTTATTCAGTGCCTGTAAAATTAAAAAATTTTATTTTAAATTGAACTAATTTGTCTTTTTGCACTGATCAACAGAAAAAGTCTCTATATTATCAAAGATTTTCGCAAAGCAGACAAATTCATTTCACATTGAAAATAAAATATAATCAATCACTCCCTTCAAGTCAATATTTAGTAGATGTGTGTACAGCTCTTTCAGCTTTCTCTCCATTCTTTATTGCAAAACTGCTCAAGCTCTTTCAGGTTGCACTGGGCCATGAGTGAACAGCCTTTGTGAAGTCCAGCCACAAATGATCAAGGAAATCTGGATTCTGACTTGCTCACTGCAGGACATTGACATTGTTGGTTTTAAGTCATTCTTGAGTAGCTCTGGCTTTATGCCTGGATTCGTTGTCTTGCTGGAAAACAAATCTTTTCCAAAATGTAAATTTTTTTGCAGACTACATCAGGTTTTCTTTCAGGATTCCGAGTATTTTGCTCTTTACTTTCACAAGCCTTCCTGAGCCTTGTGTAGAGAAATGTCCCCACAGCATGATGCTTCCACGGCCAATAATTACGATGAGGATGGTGTGCTTTTGATAGTGTGCAGTGTTTTACAACAAACATGAAATAAAAGCTTAACTTTGGTCTAATCAGACCATTGAATCTTCTTCCAGCTGACTTCAGAGTCTCCCATGTGCCTTCTGCGAAACTCTGTCTGTTGCTTTCTCATCCATAAAGATGTGACTGGTGAAGCTCCCAGATAAAATGTGTTGTCTGCGCAATCTGAGCTGCTGTAGCTTCTAACTCCTTCATAGTTCTCATAGGTCTCTTGGTCACCAGTCGTCTTCTTATACTATCGCTAATTTTTTGTGGACAACCTGCTCTACAAAGATTCACAGCTGTGCCATAGTCTCTCCATTTTTAATGATTGATTTAACTGGACACCAAGGGATATTCAGAGACCTGGTTATTTGTTTTTCTCCACCCCTTGACTTGTCATTTTCAATCACCATTTCATGGAGTTGCTTGAACTGTTCTTTTTGTTTTAACTGTGCGGGATATGCTGCCATACCGACTCACCACACATTAGACCTTCAAGATCAGACACCCAGACAGGTGATCTCCATTGAACTAATTACATGATTTCTAAATCAACTGGCTTCATCTGTGATGATGATTTAAGTTTGTCATAGTAAAGGGTCGAATACTTACATGATCAATTATTTTTTGTTTCATATTTGTAATTAATTTAGACCATTTTGCAGAAGTGTGATTTCATTTTTACAATAAAGTGTATTTTTTTGGTCAATGTCAAAAAAGTCAATTTAATGCACTGTGATTCTATGTAGTACAACAATAACATGTGAACATTATACAAGGGAGTTAATACTTTTTATAAGCAAAGTATATTCACAATACATATTATATAGAGTGTTAGTTAGACCAAAGCTGCGGTGGGCTGGCGCCCTGCACGGGGTTTGTTTCCTATCTTGCGCTGTGTTGGCTGGGATTGGCTCCAGCAGACCCCCGTGACCCTGTAGTTCGGATATAGCGGGTTGGATAATGGATGGATGGATAGTTAGACCAAAGTATCTTTTTTGAATCTGTTGGCCTGAATTAGCTGCACTGTGTTAGGGCCAATATGTAATGTAACAGCGGCAAAATTAATCTTGCAGCCCCCTCAAAAGGTGTGATAGGAACTGAACAGCACTAAAACAATAATAGTCTAACTAGAAGAATAGCAAAAGTATAAAAATAATAATGTCTAGTCTGAATGATTATGGGCACAAAAGAAAAGTCATTTAATGATCAGCTAAGAAAAAAAGGTTTTACTTTAAAATAATCTTCTAATGACTACCTTCTTTAAAATAATTTTCTTAATTGCTTTGCTTCTGAAAAGAATGTCTGAGATTGCAGTAATTTACATCATGAGGAAATGTGAAGGTGACTTCCTTGTCTGCTGACATACATATTGTATTTATAAACACTGAGGATAGAAAGGAATTATAGTAGATAAAACAAGCAGAACCTACTCCTCTGGCCAGGGGCTGGCGGAAATGCCAAATTTCACTTACCCAAGTTACATCTTTAACCTTGGGTGGCATTTGCTTGCACAGAGAAGCACCTCTCTGCCCCACCTAGAAGTGCCCTCAGCTTGGAGTTCGCATTGCCAGCTTCATACCCAGCTGCACTGCAATTCAAAGCAACAAAAGTGGAAATTAGGAATTAATATACTGCGCTAGCAAGCATGGCAGAGAACCTGGAGTCTAAAAACATACAAAGTCAAAATTTTCTTTAAGAACTTTCACAGTTTGGAACTGTCAAATGTTAACATAATCTGGGAGAAAAGCTGATGAAATATGCAGCTGCTGTATTTCAGAATTGCTTAAATGTTACTGTAACACAGGTGTCTTTCCTAAGGCATGGAAAACAGATACTTTTACCATTGTGCACCACCTGAAATGTGTCTGTGTCAAGCAATTATCTCTCTGTTAGCCTCACAGCATTACTGGCTACAGTCCTAAAAAAAAGGGAATTAAAAACACAACACTAGTTGACTCATTTCTGAGTAGCAACTTAAACACATTTGAATTCGACATGAGCCAAAACGACTGGATGCAAAACAGTATATAAAAGACTCTCACCTTGATTAAGCTCAAAATTGTACTCTGTGCTTTGAATAGCACACATTGTGTGTCACCGTCAATCTGACTTGTTTCTATAAAGTGCCTGTGGTTAAATCATGGCAGATGTTCCTTGTTTCATTTTGTTTGTTTTGTTTGTTTTTCTAATCTTTGTTAATACTCAGAACCCTACAAAGGAGTTATTATTATTATTATAAATTCATTACACTGTTATGTAAAAGAAATGCAGTATAAATAATTAAAACACTTAACTCCAAAATGTGGAAACTCCATTGAAATGTGGGGGTGTGTGATGAGGTGGGGTTTGGAGGATATCGGTTATAAAGTCTTTTTATCATTTAGATGTTCTTCTTTTCAAACCTGCATATGCTGGGTTCACGTCCAAATGTCCGTTAATGGCGTTTTCATTGGATAGCCACATTTCCACCAGTTCTCCAGTTAGCACTGAATTTTACTTGCACTGAGTCCCATTTAAATGTGTGTCTAGTCAAATTTGTAAGTGTGCAAATCAGAGACTGTGGGTCCTTCCTTCTGACTGCCTTGTGATGTTCCTGTATACGCGTGGCAAGTGTTTTTGATGTTTGTCCCACATATACAGCTTGATACACATTACATGGTATGCTGTAAACTGAGTTCCATGTCTCTGCTGCTGATTTCTTGCTTTTAGCATTAAAAAAACCTGTGCGCAGTGTGTTCATAGGCTTGTGCACTACTTTGATTCCTGCTCCGGACAGGATACATACTGTACCTTCTGATACATCATGAATGATAAGGAAGTGTGTGCCAGATGGGATGGGGAGTTCAGATTGGAGTCGATTGTTTGATGGGGTCTCTGGCATCTCCTATGTAAGCATTTTCTGATGAATGTCTTTAGGTAGCTGTTTGATGTCAACAGTTGGTAAAGATAGCTCCTTTCATTCTTTTTAGTCTCCTTGGTATTACAATGGGTGTGAACTCTTTTGAACAGAGTCCTGACACAGTTCCATTTATGCGATGATGGATGACTGCTCACACAGTGTAATACAGTGGTACAGTACCTTGAGATACGAGTTTAATTCATTCCGTGACCGAGCTCGTAAGTCAAAATGCTTGTATCTCAAATCAGTTTTCCCCATAGAAATTAATTGAAATGAGATTAATTCGTGCCAGCCCCCAAAAAATTACCCCAATTTTTTGTTAGACGTTTTCAACATAAGAAAAATGTATTTATAATAAACAAATATTGTATACAAACAAAATTAAACCTAATACATAAAAGAGAATCTAAATAAATAAACAGATGTTGGCAGAGCCGATTAGCGTATTATAATGTTTTTTCTTTCACTTCACTTTTGCTTAACTTACTAGTTTTTTTCTTTTTTACCACGCTTACGTCACTTTCTATCGCAGGGTGTTTCAATAGAAACCTGTCCAAGGAGCTTTGTTTCTTCCTCCCCCTTCAGAATGTTTCTGAAATGAGTTAGGCAAGTGTCATTAAATAGCACCGCTGCACGACCAGTTGCAACTTTTTCAAGTTGTTTCTTTTCAGTAAAGTCCGAAACTTTTTTCCACATTGCCAACACTTCCTTTATCTCACTTGAAGAGATAACCTCCTCCGCCTCTGGCTCCTCTGCGATACCAATCTCCTGCAGAACCTCCTTATGTTGCTGCGTCTGTAGTTCCGTCAACTCCTCTGTTGTCAGTTCCTCAGAATGTGTGGCGACAAACTCGTATGATGGCTCATATTTCGAATTTTGGCTCGTGACTCAAGGCAAAAAATCGACCTAGTGATGGCTCGTATCTCAAAAAACTCATACTTTGGGGCACTCGTATCTCAAGGTACCACTATATGTAAAATATTTATGTATATGTGGGCACACCTGATGTGAACTTCATAGGCTCCCTGTAACACATAAGATATGCCATGTCCAGGCAGTTACATACAAGACATCTGACTGTATGTATTTCTGAAAAAGAACAGAAGGCTTTAGGAGAGCTACAGAGTGAACACAATATTGTTATTACACCAGCTGACAAGGGAGGTATGACAGTTGTAGTTGACAAAGAGCAATATGTCACCACAATACAGGAAATGCTCACTGACACCACTACTACAATTAGCCAGCGACCCAACAAAAAACACCTTGAACAGAATTAACACAACTCTGAGTAAACTCTCTAATAATAACCGTTTAAACTCCCGGAATTCTACAGCCTCCCAAAAATCCACAAAATCCCTTTGAAATTCAGATTTGTGGTCAGCCTAATAGGTGGCCAGCATATAACTTATCTAAAAGACTTTTTCAAATGCTGAAACATTTAACATGTGATTCAGATTATTCTGTTAATAGCACAAAAATGGCACTGCAGCACCTAAAGAATGGATCCATCACTGATGATGAATTTTGTTCTGTTTTGATGTTGTGTCACTATATACCATGATTCCAATTTATCTGGCCACAGAGACTTTATTGACAAAACTAAACAACGAGCCCACCATAATGGCATGAACAAACCCGACCACAAACGGCATAATGCATCTAATATCACTTTGTCAGAAAATTCGCTTCCATTTTAATGGAAAATACTACAGAAAGAATGTGGGCATGCCCAAGGGATCTCTATTATCACGAATGGTTATGCAGCAATTTGAAAGTGTGACTCTTGCTCAGTTCAAACCCAACACTTTGGATACCCAATGTCGACGATACATTTGTCATATTAAAAAATGACAAGCTGAATGAATTCCACAGCCACATCAACTTAGTATTCCCTGCAGTTCAGCTCACCTTGGAAAAATAAATGAACTGACGCATTAATTTTCTGGACATCTCCATTGAAAGAGGTAGTGACGCCACTTTGATTACGACTGTTTCTCGCAAGGAGTGTTATGTGGACAAAATATTACACTTTTTTAGCAATCACCCCTCATTGCATAAATGGAGTTCTGTTAAGACTCTATTCAGAAGGATTCACACCCATGAAAATACAAGGAATGCTAAAAAGAATGAAAGATGTTATTTTTTTCTCATCTATTCACATCAAACAGCTACCCCAAGACATTTATCAAATAATGCTTACATAGGAGGCACCACAGACCTCAGCAAACAATCAACTCTAACCTGATCTCACGTCCTACTTGGTACAGAGAGGTGTAGAGAAAGTACAATGTGTATCCTCTCCAAATCAGACATCAAAATAGCCCATAAACCTGCAAACACTAGGTGGACTGCTCTTTTTAATGCCAAAACCAAGAATTCTGCATCAGAGACACGGAACAAAGTATAGAGTATACCATGCAATGTGTGCCCAGCTGTGTACGTGGGACAAACATCTAAAACACTCACAACACAAATACAAGAACATTATAATGCTGTCAGAAGGAAGAACCCACGATCTGTGATATACACACACATACTGTACAAGTTCAACTGGGACATGGTGCAAGTAACATTTAGGGCTAATACAAAGAGTACCAGAGAGCTGGCTGAATCGTGGCTCTCCAATGAAAACGGCATTAACAGAAATTTGGACTTGAACCCAGCATATGCAGACTTAAAAAGAAGAACACCTAAATAATAAAAAAAGACTTTATGGCCAACACCCTCCAAACCCCACATTATTGAACCACCCCTCCTTCATTTACTATATATTGCCTTTGATTCCTGTACTGTATGTCTAATCAATTTCCTTTGATGATAACACCTGGCAGGTTATTGGAAGCTTAGGAATAAAAAACTAATTTTAAGATACATGACTCATTTTCTCCCTCTTTGGATTACTAGCTACAAATACTGTATATGGTAAGGACAAGATGGAATGCCACAACCAGCTTTACCTATACAACCAGGTTTACTTATGGCAATGTGAACACACATTAGTTCAAAACTAGACTACTAGGCTTGTTATAATCCAACAACTTAGTATTAATTCTTTCCAAAAGTCTTGTTTTTATTATGAAATTTCTGTTGAGCTCTTTTTGGGCTTAATGCTAAAACAGCCAAAGAGTACACCTTCCAAAGTGCATTTGTTTCTCCTCCAGTGGCAGCTGAATGTGAACTATCTTCTTACTTTCCACTTGCTCTTTTTGAAGGGTTCTCTTGGGGCTGCTTCTGGTTTGCTGTTTTATGGGCATTCAGAGGTATGTCTTCTCACTGGACACTTTCTTGATCCTTCTGAGTGTGTCCATTCTGTGGTAACTTCCAGTCAGTATCTGAGGACAAGAGAAAATATTCAGAATCATCCAGAGCTCTGCTCTCTGATCTAACCCTTGAGATTTCTCTGTACTGCTTGACACATGGAGGCAAACCAAACTACAAATAGAACACAAAGAGTCTCTTTAATGTCAAAGTGAAAACAGATCTCTACAAAGTCATCTAAACTAATTAAAAATTTAAAATAAAAATAATTAGTGTCATAATTATTCACCTGGGGTGGCACAGTGGCGCAGTGATAGTGCTGCTGCCTCGCAGTTAGGAGACCCGGGTTCCCTTTCCGGGTCCTCCCTGCGTGGAGTTTGTATGTTTTCTCCGTGTCTCTGTGGGTTTCCTCCGGGTGCTCCGGTTTCTTCCCACAGTCCAAAGACATGCAGGTTAGGTGCATTGGTGATCCTAAATTGTCCCTAATGTGTGCTTGGTCTGTGCGTGTGTGTGTGTGCCCTGCAGTGGGCTGGCGCCCTGCCCGTAATTTGTTCCTGCCTTGCGTCCTGTGTTGGCAGGGATTGGCTCCAGCAGACCCCTGTGACCCTGTGTAAGGATATAGCGGGTTGGATAATGGATGGATAGATGGATTATTCACCCCTTTACATCATTATTTAGTAGATTCACCTTTGGCAGCCATGACAGCCTTCAGTCTGTATGTACAGTTCACGATCAGCTATTTTTCTTTCTTCTTTGCAAATAGCTAATGCTGTGTCAGATGCATGGGGTTTGTGAGTTAACAGATTTTTTTCAGGTCCAGTCACAAATCCTGAAATGGATTGAGATCTGGAATCAGATCCTGCCTGGGCAGAACATTGTTTTTAAGCCATTCTGTTGTAGCTTTGGATTTGTGCTTGGGGTTGTTGTCTTGCTGAAAAACAAATTTTCTTCCAAGGTGCAGGTTTTTTGCAGGCTGTATCAGGTTTTATTCTTCACGTTTTCCCTGGAATTTTCTCCATCCATTTTAATCTTTATGCTCACAAACCATCCAAGGCCTGTTTCAGAGAATTTGAAATCAACTATTTATGAAATAAAGAGAATATAACAGAAGAGGGTGGCACGGTGGTGCAATGGTAGTGTTGCTGCCTCGCAGACCAGGGTTCGCATTCCAGGTCCTCCCTGCATGGAGTTTTCCTATTCTACCTTTGTCCACATGGGTTTCCAGTGCTCCAGTTTCCCCCCACCTTCTAAAGACATGCAGATTAGATGACTTGGTGATGCTAAATTGGCCCTGTTGTGTGTTTGGTGTGTGTTTGTTCGCCCTGTCCAGGGTTTGTTCCTACCTTGAACCCTGTGCAGGCTAGGATAGGCTCCTGCACACCTCACGACTCTGGTCTAGATTAAGCGAGTTAGAAACTGACATGACATGATATGGAAATGACAGGAGATAAACAATGAACAATCACAAGATAAAAAATGAACCCAACTCTTCCTGAGCCAAGGGGTAGATATTCAAAGTTGACTGAAAAACAAAGCAAAGTTGTTACAGCAAACCAGGATTTAAATATTCAAGGAGCAGGAGTCTAAGTTTCAAATGAATTGCTGGAGGCACCATTAATCTGTGCTGCAGACAGTTCAAAATGTGTTAAACAGGGGCCTACAGTTATGCACTTGGGTACCTTTCAGTGAGGGGCAAGAATTAATGTGGCTCCTAGGATACCAAGACAGAATAATTTACATTCAGTAGGTTTAAATGGAAGCATAGAGAGGCCTAAAAGAAGATTTGTGGAAACAGAGGAATATTTAAAGGAGTAAAAGAAGACAATTGGTGACATACATGGGTCCAAAAGGAAAAGACAGGAGGGCAGCGCCAGAACACGTGCAGAAAAGTGTCAGGTAATCCAAGGGGACATAGATAACAACAACAACAACTACAATATTTATTTATATAGCACATTTTCATACAAAAAAATGTAGCTCAAAGTGCTTTACAAAATGAAGAATAGAAAAATAAAAGACACAGTAAAAAATAAAATAAGTCAACATTAATTAACATAGAATAAGTAAGGTCCGATGGCCAGAGTGGACAGAAAAATCAAAAAAAAAAAAAACTCCAGATGGCTGGAGAAAAAAAAAATAAAATCTGCAGGGATTCCAGACCACGAGACCGCCCCGTCCCCTTTGATGACAAAGATGAGCACCAGTGAGGCGCATCAGATAGCGCTTAAAGATAGTCGGAAAATCTCTGTGTTGAATTATGAATTGGGTGTGCTAACAGTTCAGATTTCCAGAGCAAAACCTTACATTAGAGAAAACAGTGTCTCATGAAAGGGGTGAAAGAGGACAGAGGAGAAAGATTTCTGAACCAGACAGAAATCAAGGGCAGAGGTTTGTAGGATTCTTTACAAAGTGATAGTGTGTTTTTTATAAAGTGTTTGGCTTATGCCAAGCATGACATTTAGTCTAATGTTGAAAAAACTTGTTTTGTAAGTTGCTGACCATAGGACCTTCTTCCAGCTGACTTCAGGGTCTCTCGTCTGCCTTCTGGAAAATTCCCTGTGTGTGTGTGTGTGTTTTTTTTTTTTTTAACATGGCTTTCTCTTTTCCACTCTCTCACAAACTGCATCTGCTGAAGCACATAGGCAGCAGTTGATCTGCACAGTCTCTCTTCTTCTTGCACGATCACTCAGTTTTTGTGGATGGCCTGCTGTAGGCATCTGTGTCACACTCTTTCCATTTCTAGATATTCATATACTCGGAGTTGTTTTTGTCTCCATCTCCTGACTTGTGCTTTTCATGGAGATGCTTGGAGTGTTTTTTTTGTCTTCAATGTACAGGTTAGGCTACTATATTGACTCACTACAAGTTTGATCTTCCACATACAGGTGTATTTATGCTACATATCATCTGAAACTTCAGACAGATGATCTCCATTGAACTTCCAATGACTTCCAAAACTCATTGGCTGTACCATTGATGATATGGGTGTGTCAGATGGGAACTGAATACTTATGAGATCAATTATTTTGTGTTTTATAAGTAATAATTTTAGACAACTTTTTATCTATCTATCTATCTATCTATCTATCTATCTATCTATCTATCTATCTATCTATCTATCTATCTATCTATCTATCTATCTATCTATCTATCTATCTATCTATCTATCTATCTATCT
>JANRMT010062803.1:7127569-7165750 GCA_026402145.1 Polypterus bichir lapradei | reverse complement strand
TCTATCTATCTATCTATCTATCTATCTATCTATCTATCTATCTATCTGTGTTAGCCAATTTGTCTTTTCTCTTTCTCGTTTTAGCTTGTCAGTTTCCATTTTTTAACAGCCTTGCAGTGTGCTTGGCCAGCAAAACTGAACTAGAGATGGGCACAATTAAATGATAAAGAAGAGAATGAGATTACATGGCCAGTGCAAATAATAAGGGTGCTAAGGGGCATTTTCACAGAATAATTATATATGTACTTGAAAAGGAAAGACTGAACTCACTGCCTAGCAATACAGTCTCTTCTTCACCTCCTAGAATTTTGGAAATGATGTACTTGAGCAGTATGATTCTGTAACTCCTGAGACACACTCCTTATATTCTTGTCCAAAATGTGCTGTGATGGCAATTCAAAGGGGAAGCCTTATCAGATGCTCCCATAAAGTATTCCCATGTCCACCAACGTCTGCTTTACACTCTTTACACACTTTCTATCATTCACCACTTTCCAAAATTTGATGTCAAATTAGAAATGACAAATTAGGTTTTTTGCATTTTTATAGAAATATGGCAAGCACATTTGCATTGCACAAAGATGACATTTTGCTTTATGCTCCATTTTTCAGATATTTATATTCTGTTTACTCATATCACTGTTGACTAGTGTGTACATTGGTGGATAGGACACTTAAGCAGCAGCTGCTCCCTTTTCACCTTTAATGTTGTTTGAACCCTTGATTTGTCAGTTTTAAAGCCCATAAAAAGAAATGAGTCAACGATAATCAAATGAAAAAAGAAGAAAAAAATTACTTTAAATTTAAAAGTGTTTTATAAAAACGAGAGAGGGTCAGGGTACTTCTAGGGTAAGACCCATATAATGAGGACAAAAATAAAGCCGGAAACTACAAAAGCAAATGAAAACCATACAGGCAGAGATGCAGCAACAGGACATACAAGGCAGGCAGTTACCTGGGGACACAAACTAGGAGTGGGACCCCCAAGGGCTTCTGTTTACATAGGTACTAATGTTAAAGACAAATCTGCAGTAACCCGTCCTTAAAGTATACAACAACACAATCGGAAAAACCCCTAAGTGGGGCTCCAATCATCATTGTGGGAGTGCGATCAACGTTACTTTTCATAAAGCAAAATTTTAATTGATTAATTTTCTTTAGACAATTCGGCCATACAATGCCTATCTATCTATCTATCTATCTATCTATCTATCTATCTATCTATCTATCTATCTATCTATCTATCTACTTTATATACAGTATAGTATTGGTTGGCATACATGGATTGGCATCCCGGCCAGAATTGTTAAAGGATCCTTACCAGCCTGGGAGGCCAGTATAATGGAAGGACTGGGGGAGATAAACACCATGAAATAGTTTCTCCCCCCATATGCTAGGTGGCAGCCCCCTTGGATTAGGATCCCCACGTAGGTGCCTGCAGGGCATGCTGGGACCTGTTGCTCCTTCATGCAGCTCTGTTGGGTTTGGACCATCAGGGGAAGATGAGGGGATTAAAACTCCCTCCTTTCTGGGACTTCAAGTGACATGGAAGTTCTTCCATTGGGCTATGCCCTAGCACCACGGGTAGTCCCGAGTCCAAGATAAAAGGAGCTTCACTGCCAAATCTTGTTAAGTTGGAGTCAGGTGTAAGGTGACAAAGCTTGTCTGGAGGAGTGGAAGGAGAAATATAAAAGGAACTGTGTTGATTTATATCATTCTTGCAGCCTTTTTACAAAGCATTTGATATAAATAAACCTTTTCTTCTTTACCAGAACTGGTGTCTATAAATTTGTGTCTGAGATTTGGTGTGCTGCAACATCCCTTACTGGTCATATATATATATATATATATATATATATATATATATATATATATATTGTCACAACCGGATGGAGGTGTTACCCAGCCGGGATGCCTGAAAAGATAGGAGGAGGGCTGGTGCCCTGTAGGGACCTGAGGTTACCGCCAGGGGGACCCCAATACCAGGAAGACCCTAGAACTCAGCACTTCCGCCACACCTGGAAGTGCTGGGGGGAAGAGAAAATGGGGACACCCGGAGTGCTTCCGGGGAGACAGCCAGCACTTCCGCCACACTGGGGCGTGTCACTGGGAGATTGCCGGGAACACACCTGGAGCACATCCGGGTGCTTATTTAAAGGGGCTGCCTCCCTGCAGAAGGGACAAGAGTCGGGTGGAAGAGTGACAAGGTCTTTGGAGGAGGCAGGAGGCAGCTTGAAGAAGAGAAGAAGAGAGCGAGAAGGCATTGATTGGCCTGGACTGAGGGGTATTGGGGCTTATGAGCATGGACTTGTGTAAATAGAAATGAAAAATAAAAGTGTGTTGGAGGACTTGAGCCTGTCTGTCTGTCTGTGTCCGGGGCAATGTTCACAATGGCGCCCAACGTGGGGCACTCTGTCTGTTCCAAGACGGGGACCCCAAAATAAATATTGTGTGAATGGCCTGGAGCAGCAGGCACCCCTGCACACGTTTCGAGGGTGCGAAGTGCTCACAGCCCCAAGAAGACGAGAAATCCCCCAGACCGCCACCGGAATGCGGTCAAATTCCTACCTGGTGCGGCAATACAGCAACGGGCATTGCAGGGGTGCAGCGGGCTCCTGTGTGGGTGCTGCCAGCGAAGACGTCCGGGACGGCGTGCCATATGTGAAGACCATGCCGGGGCAGACGCCTCGGTTAGAAAGGATCCAGAACGTTAGGTCCCTGCTTGCCGACAGTCAGCCTGGGAGGGATCGAGTTTTGTATTTAGCAGGCAGGGGCTGCCCGGGTCCATACGGATTGGCAGACGCACGCCAATCCACGGCGCTTTGTGGACGCGACAGCGGTGACAAGAGCCGCCATGGAGGAGACGCTGCAACACGCAGAGCCAGAATGGCGTCGCACCGGGAGGAGAGGAGCCAAGATGGCCGCAGACCGGAAGTTCCTCCCTGAGACAGGCACGGGATTGGACGGTGTGTCTTATGTGCCCGCCAATGACTGTATAGAGGCGGGACCAAGAAATGTCCATCTCGTGCCAAGGAGAGACCCGATTGGGCTGGAGAAGCCTCACAGAAAGCAGTCGGCGAAGACTGACAACCAGGTAGGTCAATCGTTGACTGACTTTCTGTGCTTGTCTATGATGCAGATGCTAGGTGCCATCTGTGCTGAACTGCAGAAACTGAAGGAGACGGCGGGCGCGTCAGTGACGTCAGAACGGCGCGACGCTGGAGTCTTTAGGCGGACTGGTACCGTGGAGACGGTGAGTAGAATCGGCTCCATACAGCATAAAGGAGAACCCACTGAACTCGGCCGTGATCCAAATGAACTGTATCAAGTAGGGGGTTATCTGACACTGCATGCGACGGTGAGTTCTGTGTGCGAGGGGAGGGGAGAGACAGTGAGAGGGTTGGCAGGACGCAGGCTGATGAGTGCCCTGGGTCCTAGCGCCCTACGCCCCAAGCCTTCAACAGTCTCCCGTCGTTCTATAGGGACGCAAACCAGACAGGGTCTGTACCTTTCCCATAGGCAGACTAAAGCCGTTATAGCGTCCCAGAATAAAAGGGTGAATCGAAAGGAGAGTGCCGGTTCCCCCGATAAGAAAGGTCATCCTCTGCGGTGGCAGGAAAAAGTCCCAGAGTCAGTGGGGGAGATGACAGTGAGAGCGAACCCGTCGGAGCTAATCAGATGGACACGGAACCCATGGAGGGGGTGCCAAACTGGCAAGTGCCAGGGTGCCGGTCAGAGGGGGGAGCGCTGCCAGTGCGTGGCACAGAGGGATGCCAGGGAAGGGTGTCCAGGCAGCAGCTCTGTCCCCTTGTTTCTGTTTGCTACAGGACCGGACCCTGGACGAGCAGAAGGGCCCGCTTCATTGGGAACCTGCCCTCATGGGACGGGACGCTTCACTGAAGAATTATTTGCTGGCGATGGGGCAGCAAACTACTGGCGGGGGCTACGGAGGCACTAGCAGCTTGCTCCAAAAGGGCACGAAAACCTCGGAGGGGGTGCCGAAGTGGTACGTTCCAGGATGCCGGCTTGAACCCTGGACATGTAGTAGGACCCACTTCGGGGAGGAATTGCCCTCGCGGGACGTGTCGCTCCGACTGACGCGTCTTCGCTGGTGGTGGGGCAGTGTCACAACCGGATGGAGTTGGTACCCAGCCGGGACGCCTGAGAAGACAGGAGGAGGGCTGGTGCCTCCTCCAGACCTCGAGGGGGCAACAGCCCTGGAGGCCTCGGGTAAAGACCTGGGAAGCTCGACCCTGTAGGGACCTTGGGTTACCGCCAGGGGGACCCCAATACCAGGAAGACCCTAGACCTCAGCACTTCCGCCACACCCGGAAGTGCTGGGGGGAAGAGAAAACGGGGACATCCGGAGTGCTTCCGGGGAGACAGCCAACACTTCCGCCACACTGGGGCGTGTCACTGGGAGATTGCCGGGAACACACCTGGAGCACATCCGGGTGCTTATTTAAAGGGGCCGCCTCCCTGCAGAAGGGACAAGAGTCGGGTGGAAGAGTGACAAGGTCTTTGGAGGAGGCAGGAGGCGGCATGAAGAAGAGAACGAGAAGGCATTGATTGGCCTGGACTGAGGGGTATTGGGGCTTATGAGCACGGACTTGTGTAAATAGAAATGAAAAATAAAAGTGTGTTGGAGGACTTGAGCGTGTCTGCCTGTCTGTGTCCAGGGCAATGTTCACAATATATATATATATATATATATATATATATATATATATATATATATAGTGGCATACAACCAAGGCCCTTGCCCTGCCGGGACACCTTTACACTGGAAGGATCAGGGGATGGAGCGTATCCAGGGCATTACCACCCCGGAGCACTAGGTGGCAGCCCCCCCGGATTGCAGCAGTGCCTTGGACTCCCACAGGGCTCCATGGGAGCTGGAGTTTGGTGCAGCCCTGTTGGGTTCCGTGGGTGCCACCAGGGGGTGCTGCAGCTGCTGATGAGCCCTTACATGCAGCATTTCCGCCAGACCCGGTAGTGCTGCCAGACTTAGGTAAACGAGCACCTCAGGGTGCCTTGTAGAAGGAGCTAGAAGCCACTACTAGGAGAGCCAGAATTGGGTGGAAGAGGACGAAGCTTGCCAGACACAGAAGGAAAGAAAAGAAAAGATAGTGTTTGGTTTAGTGTTGGACTTGTGCTCTGACTGTGCTGTACATGTGGGAAACGGCGGAAGGCACTTCCCACGGGAAAAAATGACAAATAAAAATATGTACATATATACACACACACACATATTTTGGTTAGGGGTTACTCACACATAACTGACACATTGCAGAAACACAATAAGGGACTGGCCTAGTAGGGTCTGCCTGTACTTTTAATAAGGAGGCCACAAAGTTAACTGGAGAACCCCACCAAATGCCAGTGTGGGCAAATGGTTGCCTCTGAGTGAAACATCAGATATGCTTGATGAGTTTATGGTTGACCAGTTCAAATGCACTGAGGTCATGGAAGATGGAGACATAACCAAGCGAGAGTTAGTTTCCCTCAAACCTGAGAAGGCTGCAGGGAGCTCCCACATGGAACAGATGGCACCCTGTTCAATATTATAGAAGGCGGGCTGACTCAGAGCTGCCCTGGCCTGTCTCACACTTTAATTGTAATCTGGGATTCTAGGTTATAGAAACATCTAGGGATGCCAGATGGAGCTCTGCTAAAACTGCCCCAAGACATTCAGAGGGCATTCCTGATTATGGAAGTGGTGTTAGTAAGTAGTGCAGTCAGTGATTTGTGTAAAGAGACTGTGAGGTGAGCAGGGAATGTTTTATATTTGATGCTTCTGGCACTGTGTTTCAAAGTAAGCAAGTAGATGAGCAAACCTACATGGCAGCCAGGGATGTAAAGTGTGGTAGCCAGCCCTTAAGGTAGTTACAATTCTGTCTGAGCCTTTCAGCTCTCCCGTTCTGTCTTACCAGTTTGTGTGTTTGTGATGAACAAACCGTTGCTTTTAATTTATTTTTGTTTTTCAATGCTTGTTGCTCAGAATTAGGTTGGCACACTGAGATGCAATTTACAGTACATTAATATATAAATTATCGGTCACATGACTTGAATAAGTGAAAGGTGAACAAGCAGTTTTTGAAAGGAAAACGAATATGTGCATAATAATATGTGACCAGGTAATCTTCTTTTAAACAAAACTGAAGTTATTAGAGTATTAGATAAGTCTAAATCCTTGAATGACACAGTTGTTAGTTTTGTTGACTCACAGCACCATGGATCCAGTTTTGGATAAATGACGCCTTAAATAATCCATTAATTAAAGGTAATGACATCTTACGTAATTCTCTTTTGTTGTTGTTTATGTCTGCTTCTCTGTTTAATGTTAATATTGAATGAAACAAATGCAGGTGCTGTTCAACAGTCCCTGGTGAACTCAGCTATGAACAAGTAAGAAAATGTCTGCATGGCGTAACACTCAGGTCCGTCCATAGACTTGGTTAGCCAGTTTGAAAGTTGGAATACATTTTCTAGTCACTCTAGCAAAGAGTTTGTTATTACAATTTGGTTTACAATGCATTTTTGTAACAGTGAGTCAAAATTAAAAATAACTAAAAATACAATATAATTCCCTGGACTAATAGTGTACATAAAATATATTTTAACAGTATTTTAGAACTTCACAGACAGCAGATTCCAACTCAAATGATGAAAAATTTCATGTGCTGCTGGATGTTGAGGGTATGTTGGCTTATTGTAGTTCTTGATTCTTAAACATAAAATTTGTGAAAAAATATACCCCCACCTTTCAGAATCCTGCCCTTTGTATTGGTGACAGGCCCATCTCTTTACAGAAATGAGCTGGTCCGTGCATTAGGACGCTTGGTACCTCTTATACCCCTCACATGGACTTTTCACACTTCTGCCATCCAAGAGAAGATACTGCAGCATCAGAGCCAGATCTTCCAGGCTGCAGGATAGTTTTCACCCCCAAGCAGTCCGACTCTTTAACACCATGCTGCCCCCTGGGATCTTCCACACTGCCTCAACCACCTCTAAAAACAGAACTTTTATTCATGCAAGCTACTTTCCTGCAAAGACTAGTGTGCATGTAGAAAAGAACTGAAAATCTCACACTGACCTTTAAGTATTTTTCACAATGCACTTTGACATTCTTTGATATCCTTCTGCTGTGAAACATTCTGACCTGTCATTATTGCTAACACGTCTTAAACAACTATTATCATACACTGATAATTTCTGTATTATCTATATCTATTATTTATTTATTATATTACATATTTATTGACTATATTTATGTATCTAGATTGTATAATACCATACATTGCATCAATGTTCATATTGCTTACTACATGTCAATATTGCTGCTACTTCTTTGTCTTGTCTTTGCACAATGCCTTGTCTTGCTTGTGTTTTAATTTTAAATCTTAATTTTAATTTAAATTCTAGTTTAAATTTATTTTTTTTATTTGCACTTCATGTTGTTACACTGTGGACCCTCAGATAGATTTCATCATCTAATTTTAAGCCAGTATCATGTCCATATGCAAGTCTGTGTTAGGTTGTCTACCCTTATTATCACTCTGGCAGTGTGACATCCATTCTTCTTCTTCCTTCTCATGGAAAGCTATCCTCCACAATCTCTCAGCACAAATAATTTAAATATGTACATTGCCTGTACCTCACCCCTCAATAATATTATGTTATGCACATAGCTGCTGGTCCCATTTGTCACCTATGTCCTTTGGGTCCGACCCACACAATCACAGTCCCTGGTACTTTTCTGTATATGGTTTTGGTCTGCCCTCAGGTTTCTGTGTTTTGGACAAATGTTTCCAATTGCCTATCCAATATTTTTTCTGTTAATATTCCCCTTTTGCTTCCTATATTTCATCTCCTGGACCTCTCTTCTCATATCTTAACCTCTATCCAGTGGAGGTTATTCTGTCTGGGTACCATTTCTGCTAAACTAATCTTTGCCTCTCACTGGAAATCTCCAGACTCTCTTTCTATGTAAACCTCTGTAAATCCTCCTTCTATAATCTAACCTTACTTGAACTTTTGGTGGCACAGATCAATGGATCATCTGGCTTCAATGTACAGAAGTGGCAAGTTGTTCTGTGCTTAGTTTGGAGCAACATAGCGAGAGGTCTGTGTAATGCCACTGATCTTAATCTTTAATTTCCCCCTGTTCTAATTCCTTTTTCTCTGTTAGGACTTGCTATATCTGTCTGGACCCTCTCATAGGTCTACGCAGGTATCATTAACTTTAGTGCTATATGGACCCCCATTTCTTTAATTACAGGCCAATTTTTTGGGAGTTTGGGCACTGCAGGGTTGTCGTTGCCTTCTATGATTACAATTAGTTTTTTCTATGATTCCTAAATGTTTTACTGCTTATTAAATTTAAAATATAATAGTGTAACATTGTGCTGCTATGATGATAAATTACAGAGTCACATAAATATTGAGTCATTATAATCTTTAGTGAATGTACCTGAACATCATGTTACTTATCTGCTTTGACTTCAAGAGAAGTGAGCAAAATGGGCGCTGGCCAGGGGCCTCAGGAACATACAGTAAGAGCCCATGATGTTTCTGATGCCTATGTATGTTTCTGTTTTGCTATCAAAACTGGGGCCCCAGCACATTACTTTGCCCGGGGGCCTATGATGCTGTAAAGCCATCCTTGAACTGAGGTTTGTTCAAGGTGCCATGCAGCCACAGAGTAAATGGAGCAGAGGCAGAAGTCAGACTGTTAGCATAAAATGAGTCCTACTCTTGTATTCTGGTGCAGTAAGGGACAATGATGAATAAATAAACAATATTATTACTGCAGTATTGAATACATAAAGAATATCATTATTAATGAATTAAATAAATAAATACACATGAGACATTGTACCTCTCCTTGTATGATAACACATGTTTACTCCTGCCGATCTGACCCACCCTGAACTGTGTCCAGCAGCAAGGTATACTTGCTTTAGCACCCACCACTGCAGGTGTTTTACTGCTTTGCTGTCAGGGCTGGTTGTCAAATGAATGAAAGAAAAAAAAAAATTATACAAGTTGAAGTAACTACTCACACCTGTTGAAACAGAATACTAACTTGTAGTTGAAGTCACATAGACGGTTGCACTGTTTTAAGATAGATGACTTTGCAAATTTGCAAATATCTCAATGGAAATAACCAAACCAAACTCCTTGAAAAATAACTGTGCCAAATTTCAACAAAATCAGTCCCCTGGGAGCTGAGCTGATATATGCAGATAGATGGTCAGACACATATGGCTATTACATGTGAGCACACCTAAATGGTATACTTGCACATTGCTGAAGAGAAGGATCAAGAAACAAGAAAGGTCAGGTGATTTGTGATCTAATATGAGGGTCTTCCCTTGGATCCGTTTGCCCACACGTTGTGGCAGCTTAATCCTCAACAGATGGAGAGCGGAAAAAAAGGTTCTTCAGTCACCATGCTTTGTGTACTCTGCTGGTGTGCATTGTATTCTGTACTGGGCATTTTACTTGTGTATTTTTTATTTCAGATTGATTATTGCATTTAAACACATTATATTAACATTGTAATGGTTTTAATTTTCTCCTTATCTATACTGAGGCCTTCGACAACACCTATTTTATTATAGCTACACTGTAGAATGCCTGTAATGGTTGGCTGGCCAGTTGACGTAAATTAATGACAAAGAGGGAAAACAAATTTGACTCTTGAATTTATACCTGAAGGTCATTATGACATAATATTCTACACATTTAAGAAAGTATTATGTGGGATTTTAGTTCATACTTTGGGGCATTTGTGTCATTAAGCCAAATGCCTATCTTTATAGGCTGCCATTCTGATTATTCACGTTCACATTTGCCATTACAGCTTGGAGTTCCAAGATGATTGTGAATTTTGTGTACTTGCCACTCTAAATTTATCAACTGTGAATGGTTGTGGAACTGTGCTGAGGTGTTTCTTGTGCCATGCCCTTGGCATAAGCTCTGGCACTGGATGGAAAAAGCAAGTACAATAAATTGATTATTAGATAGATATTCCTTTAACAGGCCTATTACAAACAACAATTCAAAGTTGTCAAAAAAAATCTAATTCCTTTCAGATTACTGTCTAATGATAGGAAATTTTGTTTATCCAGTCAGAAAACAAGAAGAAGAAAATGTTGCCATGCCTTTTACATTGGTGAGCTGCTTAAATTTAAAACTAAAGTGTTCCAAAGGCCCACTCCCTGAACTGAAATATTCAGGTCAGGTAACTCAGAGTTCAGACAGAAAACAATTTGCTTTTGTGAAGTCATTTCCAGTAATTACTCAGGAATGAATCACAGTGAATAAATCAATCTAAATGGATTCGAACAATGCCAAAACAATTGGGTGAGTTCGTTTGAGCTGATTGGCCATACCCTGCCTTGGCACTCTATCATTTATAATATGCTCTTGTAATAAACCGGTTCTGTTTTATGCATGTGTTTCAGAGTGTGCACTCTCATAAATTGCTTTTTAAGGCATATCCATAAAGATACACAAATATGTTAGAATATAGTAACAGGAGAGAGCGTCCTTTATAATATTTCACAATATCTGGAATAATCCAAATGTAGGTACAAATGTCAAATGTGGTTATGTTAATACAAACAATGTAAAAATGAATAAATAATAATAATAATACCAAAGTCCAGAAGATAAACTCCTGACCTGAAGCCCTTTACTCTTAGGGAGGATGGCTCTTCCAAATGCTTTGCAGTATCATATTAATACACTGCCATCCCAATTTATGCCTACTCCTAATGTGAGTAATTCTTGAGAACCCCTGATCTACATATAAATATTGCAGGTTCAACTGATGCTTTTTAAGAATTAAATAGTAAGTAAAACTTAAAAAGGACATAAGCTTGGTTGGGCTTCTTCCTGCCCTGCTTTAATGTTGGAACGATGGACCACCATGTGAAAAACCTGTACAAACTGACAGTTTTGTAAAATCCACCTGGACTGCTGGATATGTACCTTAAAAGAGAACATTTCCACTCAGTTGGCGCAGTGGCAGCACTGCTGCTTTGCAGTATGGAGATAATGGGTTCGCGTCCTGGGTCCTCCCTGCGTGGTAGCATTTTGGGTAGTAAGAAAAACGCTGTATAAATGGAAAGAATTATAGACATGCTGGGTGCCTTAAAATGGGCAGCATACTATACCCTCCACACCTCACAGTTCCCACTTAATAGGTTGACCTCCTACCCTCAAAAACATTATGGTCTCAGCTGTTCCAACTTAGAAATGTATTTAAATCTCTTGAATGTCCAGCACCCCTTGTCTTCACTCTAGATGTCATAGGGTGTGCAAGCCAGTAATCTCTTTAAAATTCAGTTTGTTACTCTCTCTCATAATCTCTTGTGCTCATCTGTTTTATATTCTGGGCACTCACTACATATGAAGGGGCTACCACCCCCTTGGTGTTGTGCCTTCGGCAGCTAAGACACACTATCATTGCCATTGTGGAGGTTTCATTTGTACTTGAGGCTACTGCCTGACTTTTTCCATCATGTGCCATTCCGACACAGCTATTGGTCCTGACAGTTCTTTGCCAAGTGGGTAACCCTTCACATTATACAGTACTTATATATTCTATTATATATACACTGCATGTATATTATATAATTCATTTCTGCAAATATTGTCTAAACTGTATATTCAGATGAAATTAAAAGAAAAAAAACAAGCACTGAACTAACACTTGCACAAAATGTATAGAATAATACTTGGCAAATTCACAAATTGACTGAAAACAAACAAAATGTATACTGTAATTGGAGTTTTATTAAATATACAGGCACTTACATCTATTCCAATGAAATGCTTTGAACATTTGGTGAAAAACATTTTAATGACAGAGACAAAGTCTTTTCAAGACAACAATCAATTCGCTTATTGTGCAAACAGAAGTGTGGAAGATGCTCTGTTTGTTATCTTACATTAAATCTACACCTTTCTTGATCAGCCAGGTTCATATGTCAGAGCACTATTGTTGGATTTTTTCTTCAGCGTTCAATACTTTACAGCCTCATATACTGATTGGGAAATTGAACAGTATGAATGTAAACCCGTTTATTACACTATGGATTCAGAACTTTCTTTTCAACCGTTCACAGACAGTTAAAGTTCAGGACACTTTTTCAATAGTCATTCATTCAAACACAGGAAGTCCGCAGGGGTATGTCTTATCACCATTACTGTTTACTCTGTACACAAGAGACCTGAGACAGAACAATGACCACTGCTCCATTATCAAGTATGCAGATGACACTATGCTCATAGGATGCATATCTGGGGAGGATGAAAGCCACTATTTAAATCAAGTGGACTGGATGGTAAACTGGTGCAATAAAAACTTTCTCACTCTGAATGTAAAAAAGACCAAAGAAATTATATTTGATTTTAAGAGACAGCAATCTGTATGTTCACCTATTGTAATTCTGGGAGAGAAGGTAGAAATAGTGACTGAATATACTGTAAATACTAAGGAACTTACCTAGATATCAATCTTAACTGGAATACAAATACAAAAAAAATATTCTCTAACAAGCGCTTATTTCTCCTCCATAAACTCAAACTATTTAAAGTAGAAAAGGACCTCAAGTTGTCATTCTATTGCAGTATGATCCAGTCTGTGATCACTTTCATTTTCATTGCCTGGTTTAATAGTCTGACAAACCAAAACTCCAAAAAGCTCCAGCAGATTGCGAAGTATGCAGCTAAAGTTATTGGGGCTGTAGATGATTTGACTAGTGTATGGCAGAGGGCAATGTTAAAGAAACTGGAAATCATCTCAACTGATGACAATCATCTATTACATGTAAAACTAAAGTTCAGTAAATCAGGAAGGATAGTCGCTTTCAAAACCCACACAAATCGCTCCACAAAATCATTTCTTCCTAGTGCCATACGACTTTTCAATAAGAAATATCGGAGATAATGATTAAAGTTTTGATATATATCCTGTAACCTTTTTTTTTTTGGTGTAAATATGTATTATCTAACTGCTTTACCTTAACCTTTCTTGTTTCTATTTGTCTGTTTTATCTCATTCTGTCTGTTATTAGATGCAACTGAAAAGGCAAATTTCATGTTTTCTAGTGTAAACATGACTAAATAAAGAAACCTTAAACTTTAAACCTTAACCTTAAAATGTAAACTTTTCAGACAGAAAACTTCTTTTTTTTTAAGAAACAGCAAATGTACTTCTGACTAATTTTGTGCTGGTCTATCAAAATGCTTGTTGACACTCAGCTTTTCCCAAAATTCAATAGTACATTTCTCAAATCAGTAAAAGTACAAGTTTTTATTCACTCGCTCATTCACTCATTTGTACACTTATGGTACCAATGCTGCTGTCAAGCACACACAGCGCAAGATAATGGCTTCTTCACGTCCTGCTTTAATGTTTGCATTGACTCGCCAAAAAAGGTTCATTTGCACAGCTCTCTAGGCAATATATATTAGAGGTAGGCTCTCTTATTGTATACCATTAACATACAAGGCTGTACTCACAGACATTACCTTTAAGACACTTATACACCAACAGCATAGTGAGCAACAACAGAAAATGGACAAAAGGGTGCAGGCCTCAAAAATACTATAAGAGCCAGATGAGGGAGGACCTTCACTGCTCAACCTCAAAAACAGGCCCACACATGGGAGGAGCCTGACATTTAGGCTGGTGGTGGGGCAGACGAACTATAAAAAATAATTTCAATTTTTAGAGTCACAACTGTACTGCTACATATTTGCATTACATCCCATACCAAATATAGCTTCTTGGACTACTGCTGTCATTGCCTGGGTGGCTTTGTTCACAAGAGAATTTAATACTGAAAACATTTAAAGTATATATCCTAAAAAAGAGTATCTGTGGATTCAATCAACTGCAGTCAGAAAATATTAAAAAAATAAATAAATAAAAATCCATAAAGTTCCAAAAAACAAAACTTGAACTTACCATGTGCCGAGCACTATGTTGAATCCACATGAATGAAGTGATGTGTAGGGATACCCTGTGGTTGCCTTCTGGAATCTCATAGATCCACAGTGCTTTTGGATCAGTCATTGTTTGAACATTGTTCGCCTTGCTTCTCTATCGTTTGCTACTTGTGCTGTGTATGTGTGTGTAACTATCATTTTCTGACAGTATTCAAAACCTATTCACAATGTATTCAGAACAATTTATACATTTTGAGTATTCAATATGAATGAAAATTTAAATACCCCAAGGTATATTCAGTATTCAGTAACTAAATACTTTTTTAGAGTATCCTACCAAACACTGTTAACTGAAAGAAAATGTGCATTTAGGAACTTAGTTACCTGATTTTGAAAGTTGGAGCATTTTCTGTTACTTATTAGCTTCATCAAAGAGACAGGTATTACATTTTTATTTCTTGAAATATTTTGTAAAAGGGATGTGTGTGACGTTTGATCGATATTTTGCTCAGACCAGCAGGCCACTGATTGTAATGGCAGGCATAAGCACCTGGCATGTGTGCTCTATGGTTTCAATTACTCATGCCTACAACTTTTCCAACAAGAATGGCTATAGGATGTGTAAAAGATGAAAATACTGTATACCAAATATAAAACTTGAAATAACCTCTCTCAAGTTACATCTGAAATGGAAAACTAATCCTTAATTGATATTATACACGTTTTTCCTTGTTTTAAGGATAGACAGGATGCAACAGAGAGTCACTTTGGGCAGGCAGATTATAGTTATTTGTTGATCCATCCATTTCCTAAGCCTGCTCTTCCAGAGTAGGCAGCAGCAGGAGCCTATCCCAGTAAGCAACAGGCACATGCTAAACAACCATTGGACAGAGTGCTAGCCAATCACCTAACCTGCATGTGTTTGGACTGTGGGAGAAAAACGTGAGTAATCCTAAGTGGAGCCACATGGAAATTTCATGCAGGAGCACCTGTGACATAATCATGGGACTCCTTATAATGAGACAGTAACTCTACCACTTTATAGCCATGCACATTGTGAGGGACAGCCGACATTTCAGCCCGGACAGGACGTCCCTCAACTGGGGAAAACAGCCTCTAAAGGACACTATATCCCCCAGAAAGCTGGATGGCAGCTCTATAGAAATGGCTCCTCATGTTCCCGCAGGGAAGCATGGGACATGGAGTCTGTCTCTTCAGCCCTGTTGAGTACCGTGGTTGCTCACCAAGAACCCGGGGACTTTTATGATTACGTCACCCCGGAAGTACTTCGGGGTCACAAGGATGGAAGTCCACAGTACTTCCGGGGCACCAGAGGAAGGAAGATGTGGAGTTGACCCGGAGAAGAAATGTTTCCGGGTCATGGACTATAAAAGAACTTTGGGAACTCCCAGACGACGAGCCAGGGTTTGGAGGAAGTGCGACAGAGCTGCTGTGAGGAGTGGAGAATTGATTATTTATTGAATTATTGTATGGTAGTAGTATGGATTAGTGGTGCTTGGTGCACATAATTATTATAATTAAAATAATAATTATTGGACTTTTACCTGGTGTTTGGCGTAGTACCTAAGGGTTCAAGGGAGAGATAGTGCCCCCTACTGTCACAACATATATTCGTTAATTATTAACATATTTATGTTAACTGAGGAAATAAAAAAACTGAGAAAAAATGCTCTTTATTTAACACTTTAATAACATAGTGCAGTGGGTAGCACTGCTGCCTCGCAGTTAGGGGACCCAGGTTCGCTTCCCGGGTCCTCTCTGCGTGGAGTTTGCATGTTCTCCCTGTGTCTGTGTGGGTTTCCTCCGGGTGCTCCGGTTTCCTCCCACAGTCCAAAGACATGCAGGTTAGGTGCATTGGCAATTCTAAATTGTCCCTAGTGTGTGCTTGGTGTGTGGGTGGGTGTGTGTGTGCGTGCCCTGCGGTGGGCTGGCACCCTGCCCGGGGTTTGTTTCCTGTCTTGCGCCCTGTGTTGGCTGGGATTGGCTCTGGCAGAACCCCTGTGGCCCTGTAGTTGGGATATACCTGTAGTGGGTTGGATAATGGATGGATGGATAACATAGTGCATCTGATGGGAATCCCCTCCCTCTCCCACCACCCCTTAAACTTTGTCCATGTCCTCCCATCTTTTTCCTGAAGCTAAAAATGAGACACATGTTTTGAATAGTTCAAAAATGAGATTAAATGTACCTGATATACCAAAATGCCCACCAAACGAGTAAAAAACTGTGAAACCTTCTCTCTTGAAGGACAAAAGCAAAATTATGTTCTTTAAATTTAAAGATTTTAATAAATAAGCAAAAGAAGAATAAGAAAGTAAGGCAAAAATGGACAAATGAGGCAAAAAGATATGTCTGAAAAAGCAATTCAAGGCAAAGAAATCCAAATTCAGAATCAAATCGCAAAAATTCACAAAAACCAGAAAATTCAATAATATTTACAATGCATCTCAATTCCACAAACTCAAATGAAACACTACTGAGACCATTTCTTCATCCTCAATATAAAGGATATGAATGGTCCCAAAAGTAACAATATTATGGTGGCCCTGCCTCTTGGGGTTCCACTGACAAAACAAAGAATAGGGTCAAATAACTTAAACAATACATAAATGCTAAATAGTAAGCAAACATAGCCATCAAATATAATAATTCAAAAACAACAGAAATAACAATAAAAGAGAAAATAAACATAAGCCAGGAAAAAACCCTGGCTGTTACCTTTTGAAATTACAGATGTGGACATTTTATGATTAGTTACTTTATGTTTTAAAGGTTTATACTAATTTTAGTATAAAAGTAAAATATTTATTAGGAAATCCATACTGAAAGTATAATTTCATTTGGCATACTAAATCAACCAGTATGTTGTCCATTCCTAATCATTAGACCCCTGCACAATCAGACATTGCCAAATACTTTTTCATATTTTAAGTATTAATCTGCACGGTAGACTTTTCCTCTCTAAAAGCTCTAATTTAAATAAAATGGACTATTTCAAACTGACTTCTTCTATGTTATATTTAGTCACTTTCTGGATTCTGCTCTGCATTATACTGACGGTCTGTCCAGGACTGGTTCTTGCCTTGGACCCTATGCTACTAGGATAGTCCCCAATGCTCTGACCATGTTTGATATTGGAAGGATGATTGGCCATAACTATTTCCATTGATATAAAAGAGTGAAGTGAAGAAATAAAGACAAACTGAAGAGAATACTTAGAAGATAACTGGTGTCATCATCTGGTATTTGTTATTGATTTTTCTAATGGTTCCTTGGTCTCTAAAAATATTTGAAACACTGTGTTGGGGCTTTCAGGTGCCCAGGAATCCAATTTTTTTATTATTATTATTTCAACATGTTTGTAATAATGTTAAATACGAAATGCATTCTTCCATGGTTCCATCTAGTTTTTCTTATGGGCACCACCACTTTGGGACCTTTGTGATAATGCTTGTCATGATGTTGCCAGGTGGGGTCAACTGGAAGTGTTCAGTGCATGATATCACTGTGTCAAAGGTATAAAGGTCATGTTGTACACCTGGTTGTCCAGGTTTGTGGATACAACCTAAAACCCTCTCATGATTTTCTTGCGATTGATAATTGATTTTTCTATATTTTGAGTTTTACTTGATATGTTGGCTCTGTTTACTGAGCATTTTTGACTCTCTTGCTGTGCCTCTTAACTGCGATTTCGGCTTCTCATTGATGTTGTCTCCTGTTTTTTCAATTTTGAAATTTATGTAAAATTATTAGCTCTTGGTTCTTGATTTCATTTCAGACTGTTGCCATTTGGTGGCATCAGTACAAAAGGAATTAAAGCACTAAAGTGCAGAAATCAACAAGCTAAATCACACAGTAATCCAAAATTTATCAAGTAGTAAACACCAAATGTTCCTTAGAATGGAATTGCTCAATAAAGTACAATTCTTTCTCTATATCTCTCCCGAATTTCTTCATTTTTTATTACATGGCTTGACTTTAAAGAAGAAAGCAGCCATGACATCACATGTCGCACTATGCCCTAAGAGCACACAGACTCATAGCAGCTGTGTTATAAAAAAATCACTGCCTAGTGACATTGCCAACTATTTACACAAGACACTAAAAATGAACAGAAATAAAAATGGAAATGAAATTCTGCGGTTTTTACTTAGATCCTGTTAGGGTGGAGTTCCTTAATTTGTGTTTTCATTATATTCTCATCCTTTCATTTCCTCTAGTCAATGTACTGTTTTTGCTTTATTACAGTGATCTTTTAAATAATCATCTTTCTAAAGCACTCTCATATACTGCATAAACAGCTCTGTGCAAAATAAAATCACTATGCATCATGCAACATCTTTCCAAGAGTAGCCTGATCACCTCCTAGTGGACACAGAGGTTAAGTGAGTGAAAAGTCAAAATGGTAGAAGTCCACGCTCATACAGATTTGTGTGATTAAGGTAAGGTTTTGATACAAATATGCTTGCATTCAAATTTTAACTATATGTGAATCCTTATAAATAACAGCTAAACAGAAATAAAGAGACAAAATGCAAAATATATGATACATCTTCAATTTTTAAACTTCTGACCCGTCAAGAAAATTGCTTTAAAGTGAATAGGAGGGAATAGGCATACCTTAAAAACAAAAAGAGAAAGCAAGGATCGTTTTTTTTTTTTTGTGTTATTGCGTAAACTATGCTGAGGGCTAGGATTTAAATCTATCTCCCCACCTAACAATAAATACAACATAGGTAGCAATTTAAGCAATAAAACATACAACACGTTCTTCAAGCTACAATGCACTTCTTGTAACCTTTTTATTCAAAACAAAATGTACTTGAAATTACAGTCTTCAGAAATGAGTCGTACATTTTAAAAAGCCAAGGGCTAAAGAAGCTTTACTACATACTAGGCTAGAATTAAACTTGGAAGAAAAAAAAAAAAAGAATAGGCAAAATCTAGAATTAAAACATTTTTATCAGAACATTACTGTCATTATGATGTGAAAAACTAAAAAAATAAAACTGAAGGACTTTAAAGTTGACTACAAGAGATTGAGCTCAAAATAAAAACAGAACCTGAGTTGGCAGAGGTAGGTGATAACTTCTGGATATGAGAAGGTCTTAACTTTTATACCGATCTTCAATTACACTACTAACTTTATCAAAAATCTATTTGAATTACTTGAGTTTATGGGATTTACTCCTACATAGCCATTCATTTTGAAATTCACGTAATACAAATCATTATGGCTGAATCAAACACAAGTTAGGTACCAGTCCTGTATAAAGTGCTTTTAATAGTTACAGAATAAGTGGTTGGGAAGAGAGTAAGGCAGAAAGGAAATAAACCCTCATTTTTATTTTGGAAATCAAGAAAGTCAAAGCCACGGATCTGTACTAGAAAGAGAGATTAGATAATCTTGGATCTCAGAATGAAGATTTCATGGATTAGCCATTTCCAAAACACCGGATTTCAGCCGGCTCACACAATCTTAGATAGGCTGATCCAGACTAATACACATTCTCACCAAAATTTACAAGCCCTTACAAGTCGAGCACAGAGTTATCGGTACATGATGATGTCGTCATCTGTAGTATATGTTATAATTGAAAGTGGAACCTGTGACTACATATCTGATTTATCCAGGTCTTTGTGAAGATTGATTTTTTTTTCAATAATTTAATTTTGAAATAACTTCCTTCAAAGTTAGAAAATCTCAGTATTGCTACTTGGAGTTCTTTTTTTGTTTTTAAAAGAATAAAATAACTTCTATAATGTTAAATTCCATTAAGACTTAATGTAATTAAAGTCAAGTAAGTATTTTTTTTAAAAGTCCACTGTTATAAGTAACTGTTCTTTAGTTTTTACTTTCTTTTGTAACTGTTTAGCCATTTTTACTATGAAGCAATTTAAAGACACTTTCATGTAAGAAAATGTGCTATAGAAATACATGTAGTTAATTTTATTTCTGACATTTTTTTATTTAAATAATAATTTGGTGTTTACAAGCATTTCAACTTTGAATATTTCAGGTTCAAATTAATCCTCAAGTGTACATAGTACATTGAAATTGTTACTTGCTAGTCCCCCACAAGCTATTGACATACTTAAATGAAATATTGATGCTGACACGTTTAACTGTGTAGACATCAGACATCCAGAGAGCATGTTTTCTTGTCAAATACAAAAAGAACTAAATTTTTTTCATTTTTAAATATTACTTGCAAAAGCCTGTGCCTCACGCAAATAATGAATATCTCAGCTGGTCTTAAAATAAAAATTTCTTGTAATAAGAGTACAGCTCTGTATCACAGTGAAAGCAGCTTTTATTTTTATAATATCAATTAGTATAACCAAGGTGGTTAATCTTGTAATTTAACAGCTGGAAAAAAAGAAGATACTGTGTACTGTCTTAGTGGACAGCTGAAGAAGGAAGATCAAGCTTGTGTTTCTGCTGCGACATGCTTTTCGCCTCAGCAGACTTTTCCTTGCCATGTCTGGTTTGGTCTTCATTGTGACCTAGGGCTTTAAAGGGGAATTTCAGCAAGCTCTTTTTATTTGTGGAATGCTGGTTATCCTAGCTGCTTCAGTGACTAAAGATTCCTAGAGTCTGGTACTGTGTGGTTCATCTAAACAATACAGCCCACCCAAGTGATTTAGCTCTTTGCCAAGTGGCAAGTTATCAGCCAGAAGTCACTGTGACCCAACAACAAAGACTATATAGGAGTTCTTTGTCTTTATTTAATTCTGTTATACTATATAGTGTATCTGTAATGGATTTGAAGATGGTGCTGTGGTTAATAGCTACTTCACATCTCCAAGGATTATGGTTTAATTGTCTATGTCAAATTTACATATTTACACTCTCCTTGTGAATTATTATGGGTATTTCTCTTGGTACTCCAATTTTTACCCTCACAATGTAAAGATGTCAACTTCTCATTTGTCCTATTGTAGTGAGTGTGCATAAGTGATATAAGCTGTCATAAAAAGGAATGTTTCACTGCTGTTGTTGGGGCAAAAACAACATGGAAAGGGACAGTGCTGAAGGCTGAAAATGTATAACATAAGAGTCTAATTCTTTAACTGGAACTGACATTGCTGACATAGAAGAAGAACAGTGAAACATGATCTAGTTTTGCCCACCATTTCCCACGTGAAACGTCTGCTATAATGAAGACCAGTCTGTTGGGCTCCGCAGGAAAAAGTAACAGAGAGACTGGAAAATGTCATAGTGGATGCCAGCAGTGAGTTGCAGTTTGAGGTTTTTGAACACACAGAGCTTATATGTGCATGCATTTTGTAATTATCTTATTTTTCTGAGGTTAGATTTTTTTTTAATGTATTTATTTAGCTGTCACCTTTATCCAAGGTGACTTACAAAGTAAGTTAAAATAAATACAAGAGTAGTAGTTTAAGTGCTGGTTATGTGTGTGTCAGTTAATTTGCACGTCTTCACAGATATATTTAACAAATTGCTCAGCCAAACTGTTGCTTCCAAGTGCTTTAGGACCACCACTATTGTTCTTGTGCCCAAATAGCCAAGAGTAACATGTCGAAATGACTATCGTCTGATTGCACTCACTGCTTTGATGGGATAGTCACGTCACACATCAAGGCTAAGCTCCCCAGGCACCTTAACCCTCTCCAGTTTGCATACTGCCAAAATTAGTCCAGTGATGATGATATTTCTTTTGCCTTCCATCTTAGCCTTATTCAATTGGTCAAAAAGAATAGTTATGTAATAATGCAGTTCATTCATTTTACCTCAGCATTCAACACAATAATTCCACTGAAGTTAATTATGAAACTCAGTAGGTTAGGCCTGATTACACCATCATATAACTGGATATCAGATAGACAATCTCACTTCCAGCACAATCAGACTAAGCACTGGTACACAACAGGGCTGTCCACTCTGCTCATCTGTTCGGTTTACTGATGTACGACTGCACTGCACAGGTCTAGTCCCAACTACATCATCAAGTTTGCTGAGGAAGCCAATGTGGTAGGGCCTCATCAACAACATTGACAAGTCAACATTAAAGGGAAGAAAATAAACTCCTGACAAGCTGGTGTTTAGACAACAATCTGTCTCTCTAAGTGCAGAAAAAACAAAATAATGATTATTGACCTTAATAAGTCTCCTTCTGTATACAGCCAGTTCTACATACATGGCTTGAATGCTGAGAAGGTTTATAGAGGACCTCACCTGGAGTCATAACTTTTCTACTCTTGTTAAAAAAGCTCAAAATGGCATTACTTTCTGATGAAGCTGAGGAAAGCAACCCTCCTTTCCTCCATCCTTACCACATTTTACAGGCATCTTATGAATAGCATGCTAACCAGCTCTACTAATGTGTACTTCGGGAGCTGCAGCATCAGTGATTGCATGATGCAAGAGAATTGAGAGGACAGCTGAGCTCATCATTGGCGTGTCTCTTTCTTCTCTCCAAAACATCTTTAATAAACACTGCCTCTATAAAGCATCCATAATTGTGACCGATTCCACCCACCCCTCACATGAGTTTATTGTTCCTCTGTAATCTTGTAGAAGATACTGCAGTATCTATGCCTGCTCAACTAGAATGCTCAACAGCTTCTACCCCCAGGAAGATGGGCTCCTTAAAGCTTTCACTAACTGCAAATGAACTGTTAACTTTATATACTGTTTTTTTTTCTTCCTTTCAATTATTAACTCTACTTATAATTTTTTGGACAAGGTTAGTGTAATAACTTTGTTTATTATCTTAACAACAAAGGAAATAATAATTTAGTTTGTGTTACTGTATGGAACTCTGGTTTGCACTTGTCTTCTGCACTTTGTTGCTAAATATGTTATACTTTATGCTGTCTTATGTTGTTGCACCTTACACTGTGGGCCTGAAGGCACACAATTTCGACCCACTATATACTTTTATATGGCTGCAATGACAATAAAGAGTACTTGACTTGACCTGAGTAGTAATGCCACTCTATAAATACCTGCAAATCAGTATCCTAAATTTAATGTCAATACAAGAGCAACTATCTTATAGAAGAGAAACTAAGCAGTTCCAAAATATTTAATGGAAAGTTGAGTTGTTAAAAGTCACAGAACCATGAGTAAATTCAGATAGACAAAGTGAGAACATTCCACAGATTTGGAACAAGAAAGAAGAATTGTTCGGTTTTGGAACATCTGGCAAGAGGAGGGATGGTCGACAGACAGGGAGAGGCAGAACAGAGCTTCCTTGAAGGGAATACTGGAAATGTTGAGGAGCAGAACCATTCAAACATACGTCAAGGCAAGGGTTTTGAACAGGATCCTTTGCATCATCAGGACTTCAATGAAGAGACTGAAGTAGAGGAGTGGTAGAAGTGAAATTAGAAATAGAGAACACCAGTCAAGCAGCTGAATTCTGGAGTAGCTGAAGAAGTCTGATTGCAGTTGAAGGAAGCCCTGCCAGGAAAAAGTGGCAATAGTCCAGCCAAGAAAGAACCAGTGCCTGAACAAGGAGTTGTGTAGAATAATTAGTGAGGAAAGATCGAATTCTCTGAATAATATGAAAAACGAAACAACATGATTGGGTCACTGAAGAAATACATTCATACAGAGATTTCTGACTGTGACTGATGGTGAAAGGATGACATCTTCAAGAGAAATGCTTATTGACAAATCTGACAAAGGAGAATCGGAAAGCAAGGACAGCATATATGACTTTGAAAGGTTATATTTGAGGTGATGAGCATTTATGCATGATACGATGGCCTAAAGACAGACTGCAGAACTGCAGCCTAAGAGGGAAATGAGGAGAAGCTCTGTTCATCATCAGCACAGAGGCGGCAGGAAAAGCCATGAGAAGAAATAACATTGCCTAGCGAGGGTTTTGTGTTTTTGCTCTGTCATTTTGTGTTTTACCTTTGTTCATGAACACCACCATTTTGTCAATTATTTTTATGGCCACGGCTTTTGTTTTTTTGTTTATGGTTACTGCCATTGCTACCATGTGACTGGAAATTTTCAAAGGCATGACCTCATGGGTCATTTCCAAATTAAGATGGCAGTACACTATCATTAGTGTTTAAGTTTCAGAATATTTTCAAAAACATTTTTGTGTTAGTTACTGCAAATGTCTGTTTGTGGAGTTAGCACTTTTCACATGTTTCTTCTTGTCTTTTATTCTTGGTTTACACATTGGGCTCTGGTGTTCTTTGTCTCTCTGGCTTTTTTGAATTCTGCTTCTTTTTCTGGTTTATTATTATTCTTGATCTTGCATCTTGTTCCCCATATGTTCCTCCTGCCATTTATAACCTGGCAGAGCATAATATTCTTAAGCACTTTCTGTCACATTTTTTAATTTATTAATTAGGCAGGCTTTCCAGGATACAAAGGACATTATGAAAAAAGTGCATATAAAAAGTATTTAAAGTAAGACAATAGAAGTAAACTAGAAGGAAATTATATCCAAAATATGAATTAACGTCTTTTATAAATATTGCCATTCAAGGTACTTTATAGTACATTATATTGTCAAAATCAAAAAATCAAATCAAATCCCCTTTTATTGTCAATTCACTATTTGCACAGAACATACAGAAGAATCGAAATACTGTTTATCTCTCATCTTCGTAGTGCAATAAAATATAAAATATAAAAAGTATATAACTATAACATATAAGATAAATAAAATTAGAACTTGTAAAGTAAACCTAAGTACAATGTGCAATAATCAGTAGTGCAACAGCCACTTACAGTAAAAAGTGAGAAGGTGCATTATAGAGTAGCATATGAGATGTACAAAAAGACAAACAGCAGCAGATGTAATATTGAGTTTTTATATATTACCAGCTGAAATAGGGTACTTGGTAGATAATGACTCTTGTTACGATCCAGGGGCAGGGGGCAAGTAGGGAAGATAGTGGACAGAGTTCAGCATCCTGACAGCTTGGTGGATGAAGCTGTTTGACAGCCTTGTGGAGCGGGCCTGGAGGTTCTGGTACCTTTTCACTGAGGGGAGGGGGCTGAAGAGGGAATGTAAGGGGTGGGAAGAGTCCCCAGCAATGCTAATGGCTCTACAGGTGAGGCAGGTGTGGAAAATGTCCTTGAGGGAGAGCAGTGGGGACCAATGATCATACTGGCCGCATCCACTATGCGTTGCAGGGACTTCCTACAGGAGGTAGTGCAGCCTCCATACCACACAGGGATGCAGCTAGTGAGGATGCTCTCGATTGTGCCCCGGTAGAAAGAGGACATGATGGAGGGTGGAACTTGTGCTCTCTTCATTTTGCATTGGAAGCAGAGGCAGGTTTGAGCTTTCTTGGCAAGTGATGTGGTGTTATTTGACCAGGAGAGGTCCTCGGAACTTGCTGTTACTCACCCTTTCCACAGCTACACTGTCGATGGTCGGCAGGTAGGGGTTCTGTGAATGACCTCTCCTGAAATCGACCAAAATCTCTTTGGTCTTACCCACATTCAGAAAGAGATTGTTGTCTTTACACCACTGGACCAATTGGCTCACCTTGTTTCTATAGTTGGCTTCGTCATTATTAGTGATGAGGCCAACCATGGTTGTATCGTCTGCAAACTTGACAATGTGATTGGAACTGTAGATTGTTACACAGTCGTGGGTCTGCAGAGTAAAGAGCAACGCGCTGAACACACACCCTTGTGGGGCCCCTGTGCTCAATGTGATGGTCTTAGAGGTGTTATTGTCGACTCGCACATTTTGTGGCCTTCCTGTAAGAAAGTCCAACACCCATTTGCAGAGAAAGGTCTTGAGTCCCAAGTGGCTGAGTTTTTGTATTAGCTGCTGGGAACTGATTGTGTTGAATGCTGAACTAAAATCTAAGAACAACATTCGCACATAGGAGTTCTTTGAGTCCAGGTGGGTGAGGGCTGGATGGAGAGCAGCAGAAATAGCATCCTCTATGGACCTGTTTGACCTGCAGGCAAACTGAAAAGGGTCATGGGAGCAGGGAAGAGCGGACTTAATGCTCTGCATAACCAGCCACTCAAAACATTTCATGATTGTGGAAGTCAGTGCTATGGGTCGATAGTCATTATAGCTAGATGGGAAGGGCTTCTTAGGGACAGGGATTATGGTTGTAACTTTAAAACATAAAACACAATATCACTAATACTCAAGCTATTTTAATGTTGTAATGAAGTCTCAGAGTTGTTTGTGCTGTGACTGAGTCAATAGATTGTAGGAAGCAAAAGGGAGTATTGGGGCACCAGCCAGGCAACAAAATGTAAGTAAGTAGAGTAAGTGTGGTAACCGCTCAAAAAGGGCTCTGTTATCGGGAGCTCTGGGCTCCTTGAGGTAACAGTTAAAAATGAGATGCAATATTCTTGGCACCGCTGGTTTTTATGACATCTGAAGTGGAAGGGGTGGAGCCAGCTCTGGGCACTGTGGGCAGTGCTAGGCATCCTCTTTGGAAATCTTCATGGAATCGCATATTTAACAAAAAGAAGATACAGCTAGTGACAGTGCCCCCTATTATCCAGGAGTGGTATCGTTAATCTGAGCAGGGCCTGGAAGGTGCACATACATGACAATGCATGCAATATATATATATTATATGCTAATATACAGTATATAAAGCTGCCATACATATACGTATATACCAAATATATGCATGGTAGCTTTGTATACTATATAGCAGGATTAAAATTTAATATATGTTTCATAATTTTATAATCTGGGGAGTTACTTAAATTATTTATATAATTCATCCACTGTTGTAGCTTTCTGCAGTTTTCTTATTTTCAAGTAAATAGAAGTCTTGTTTCTTACGAAATTAAGATGAAAACTTTTTTGACAATTTCTCACAAATTTAGCAACAGCAGCAAAAATGTATGCAATTCCTTTTTATTTAATAAATTAATGACAATGATTGTTTAAAGTGCCTGCACTCAGCAGCAGTTATTGAAACAGACTGTTTGAATACTGCAGGTGAGGAGAGGTTACTATTACAGTCCCTTCGACACCATCGCAGGATTAGGGTGCGGATATTTGCAGGCTCAGGGAAAGGCTCAGCTGCCCAAATATTTATCAGTTTCTCTCTTTCGCTCTTCCTTCCCTTGAGAAAACTGTATGTTTTTAAGACATAGGTGTATATCTGTTGATGTCTGTGTGTGGTCTGGTCTCAGCACTTCTGCTGAGTTCCTGTGAGATTTTCCTTTAATGGGATCATCGAGTTCAATAAAGAATGTTTTAGTGAGCATCAGAAGGCTATGTTAGAATTTAATATTATCAATTCAAAAGGGATATTTCCTCAGATATAATTTAGAAAATGTATCTTCTTCCATCCATTCCTCCATTTTCATACCACTTTAACTAATTACAGGGTTGCCAGCCCTTTAAATAGTCACACTTATTACAGGGCCGATTTGTGTCAAACAATCATTTTGTTTTAATGGTGCCTTTCAATGTTCGCATCTTGGCAAAAACATATTAAAATAAAATGCAGTATAAACATTTTGTCGAAGGGCATACAAGTAGCAAAAGGGATGTAACCAAGGATTAATGGGGATATTCCCTTTTGCAACCCTCAAAAGGGAAAGCAAGTAGGAGAGCAATGTCCAATTTTAGAGCTAAGAGCCAGGCCCCAATAGGGGGCTGCAGACCTTGCCAGCCATGGTGAACAAAGTGGCACCCTGGTAGCAAAGGCTTCTTCTGCATAGGACAAGATAAAGAGAGACAGAATGACCACCAAGGGTTGGCAAATGTGCAGCATTCCTTCTAGCCATTGGGGAGCAGCATGTTGTTTTAGGTTGGAAGAGAAAGGAACTCTTTGCCCTTTTAATGCTGAAGTGTGGGAGGACTGTGAAAAGGTCATCCCTTGCCCTCTAGCCTAATTGTAAACAGTATGCAGTCTCTGACTAGGGTGGGTTGGATTGCTTTGACCTTTTAAGACTGAAAGCCCAGGAGTAAAGTAAGATACCTAGGGTAAAGGACACCAGGTCCTGCTAAAAGAATCAGAGCCTCCATAGGCAGTGTTGGGCCATCCCTGGTGAATGAAATGACAGCCGAGCTAGGCCGAAAGTAATCCTTGGGTGTTCATGGCATAGGATTAACTGAAAGTGAAGTCCTCATTATGGAACCTGCCTAGTCCAGTTTTGGGTCTTTATGGCTTACTTACATTGGCCAAATTATAGTCACTAATATCTAACTAACATACATATATTCAATTAATTAATTATTCAAAGTTGTCCTCATATCTGTGAGAGTGGGTGTGCCAGTGATGGATTGGTACTTCCCAGGGTTAGTTTTTATCTCATGCCTAATGAGCCCTCTGTGACACTGAGTTGAATTTTGCAGGTTTGAACTTGAATGGATTAGATTATTGACCCCTTATACCTCATAGAAACTCTGAAGTTTCCATTTTGAATATACTTTCCATTTAAAACATGTCTCCTTATTACCTCGTGTTTCAAGAATGAAAACACTATATTTTCCCAAGTGTAACATTCCTTGCCAGTTGGAGTTTCCAACAACAAAAGAAAAATCCTGAAAATTTGTGAACAAGGCCACTCATTCACAATTTTGCTTGCCGACGATTATCGGTAACACTTGTTACCCATGCTTCCAAAACTGATTTTGAAATGTTTTGACATTTCCTAAGTGCAAGCTCACATTCGCCCCGCACCCATGCCAATTTAAAAGACAGGAGTGTGAGGCAAAGTTGAAGGACACATGGAGAGTAAAAGGTAAACTGACACTGAATTCACAACAACGTGTCACAGGGCTATAAGAGGAAGCAATTCGGAGAAAAGTCACATGATGATTCTTGTATGCCGAGAGCTTTTGAGAGATCCGGTTTCTAACAATTACATTTGGAGAACAGAGTCATAAGGCGGAGCTGGTTGAGCGGGCTCCACAGGTACTGGGGGTGGAGAGGGGGAGTTGTTGAGACCTCATCAAATGACATTATGGCCCCAGCTCTAAAATAACTGCTGGCATTTTTTTAATTAGATCTCAGATTATTTATTTAGAAGACATTAGCATGTCATGCTCTCAGATATTATGCCCAGGGTCATCCTGCTTTGTGTGCCATCCTAATTTCAATGCTGCAGCACCGCTATGAATGTTCCTGTGAGTCAATTTAGTGCTAAGCTGGCAGGCGGATTTCACAAATATGAGGCTGTGGAGATGCCATGGAATGAACTAATGATTGCTTTGTTTTTCACTTCTCCAGTTCTAATTCAAGCACAGGCTTTTATGGCTTCTGCCTTTTTGTGTTGAACTTTGATGGGGTGATTACTGACTTAATCTATAAAAGTGTCCACCTCTAAAAAAATACTCTATGAATAAGTAGTCAGTGTGATTACAATAATGAAATTCTGAAGTACTGCTTTTCTTTTTTTCTGTTTTTCGCAAAGTTGGTAGGAATTAGAAACACTAATCTGACATTCAGTTTACAGATAATAGGACTGATCTGTCAAGTTATAACATATAATAATAACATACTTTAAAGTGTTTGGTCCAATCCAGGGTCACAGAGGGCCAGACCCTATCCCAGAAGCACTGTAGGCTTGGCAGGAACATACCTTGTACTGGTCCATCAATAGTTAACTTAACTTGTATGTAAGAAATTAAGAACCACTTGTGTTGTGAAAACTGGTCATTCTAAATTGGCTTCAAAACTTCATATAAAGTTTAGCCTAATATACATGCCTTATGTGAAGTGGGATTAAACCTGGAGTACCTGGAGAAAAAAAACAGAAACAGAAAGAAAACTTTCCACAAACAAGTACTCATGGGATTTGTACCTCAGATGTTGCACACATAACTATGAAGCAGCACCAACCACTGTGCTACCATGTTACCAACATTCTCATACATGTTAGTTTAATTTCTCTTCTTGAATTTTATATCTAGGGACTCACTGGGTGAGTCTACAATCCTGAACTGCATGAAATGACAAAATAATGGATAAATGCAATCATTAGATACTGTATGTATAAGACATCTGTCATTGTCACCATTATTCAAATAATTACTTAACAAGTGATGATTCCAACAAATGATAGAAAATGCATCTGCTAACACACACAAAAACAAACACAAAATTATTTAAACAAACTAATCAGTGAATTAACTTCTGTGCCAGTAAAGGGCACTTAGCCCCAGACAGAACAGTAAGGATATGTTAAAAATCTTTATCTTTTATAGTCTATTCTCATTATCTACAGAGATTATATTCCTAAAAACCCCTAGAGAAACACAAAATGCATATACTGAAGGTTTTTTATGTGAGTGAAAAATGGGGTCAGAAGTGTCTCTCAAAACATTAATTTTTCTAGTCACATTTTTATTTTTTTTTTTGTAGTCCCGTTCTGAATGTAACAGGAAGGGGTGGTCCTTTGAAGAGTACATTGCCCTTAAGGAGTGCTGTTGGAATCAATGGACCTCTGGTTGATCCTTTAAATAGTGGCTCAGGCTTTGTGATTCAGGTTCCGTCCTGAGAAAGGCAAGCAGGTTCTGAGGGATGTTAGGGTTTGTAATTCCACCTACATCAGTCCTCTTTTTGCTCCTTAAGGTTCTAACAAGAGATCTGTGACAATAGTACAAATACATTCACGCATATATAATAGTTTTTATACAATGCTTGTATAAATAGCATATATGCATACATCTATAGATAAATAACTACAAAGCTACTGCTCATATTTAATACTTCACCTTAATTAATATAGAAAACTATACAGTAGGGTAGACTGTGTTAATTATGACTGAATTATATCCTTCATTAAATATGTATTATTACATTGGCTCATAGAGCACTCTTTTCTGAGCATGCTGTTAACTAAATACTGAGAAAATTGGGCAAGACTCTATAGATGACAACTGTAAGGGTGAACCTAAATTACATGAAGTGGATGTTAAAGGCCTGAAAACTGAACAGGGATGCAGCCATACTTTCAAAATGTGATTTTTAACTACTTAGAACCAATCACCGAATATAAATGGTGAAGTAATAGTAAAAGAGGTGGATGTAGGGGGTAGGAGGCCCCTGAGCTTGAACCATTGCTTGGGCCCCACCTGCAGAAGCTGTTCTAACTAGAATGTACTGCCAAAGCTTGACATTGAATTGGCTTTACACAAGAAGAGCAAGTAGTGCAACAGTATAAAATAGGTGAATAGATAGTTTCAAAATCCATGGTAATAGCATTTGACATTATTAGCCCTCTTGAGATCAGTGAATGGCATCTTTGAAAGTTGCCCAAAGCTTTTGTCACACCATGCACATGCAGATGTTTACTGTTTTTGTAAAATCGTCACCGGCATATGCTTTACTATCACTAGAACTAGAATTTAGAATGCTGTTGCTGGCCATTGCATAGGACTGTCAAACAACGTTTTTCATCGCGGACGACTACATTCCTATATACCACATTCAGTTTTCCTTCTGCAGCAAATGGCTTTCCAGCAGTCGTCCTGTGACACTATTTGCAGCACACAGGAGATGAGTAAACTTGTGGCGGACTGTATGTGTGTGCAACCAGCTGTGAAATCAATGGCAGTTTAAGATAACTTGATGAGCAAGCTTAATGGCAGGAACATTCATCTGAAAAACAAAGAACAGATTTATTTTCCCTACATCTTAATTAAATTCAGGATTCTTGTAGCCCGTATGGCCCAGGTTAGCCTGTATGACCGTGAATAGCAACATAACATAATGAGTATGTGACCTTTGATTTCAGAATCCTATCCTCGTCTCCATAGAGTTTGCAGGGTGTCTTCAGATGCTTGCATTGATTATTTTGAGTATTCTGTTTTTTCTCCCAGATTTCTGCAGGGTTGATTGACTGGCAGTTTCAAATTAGCCCAAGTGCAGGTGTGAGTGTTGGTTCCTACATTGTGCCCAATTGTACTGGGATAGATTTTCATTATTGTGATCCTTAACAGAATAAATGATAACTAATAGAATTAAAATACACCTTTTTCTTCCTCTTCATCTTTTCCCACTTGTATCTGAGGTTGATGTGCTTGATCAATCTTCTCCATGCAGCTTGGTCCTTCACCTCCTTTCCAGTCAAACCCTTTTCCTTCAGATCTTCTTTTACTTTTTTCCATCCTCCTCCACTTTGGCCTCCATTGCTTTCTCTTCCTTTGTACTTCCATTCCCATCACTCTTTTGCTTACTTATTCCTTGTTTCTCCTCGTTACATGTTCCTAACACTTCAAGCTACTTTCCTGTACTTTCTTAGATATTTCTCCCACTTTTATTGTACCTCTGACTGTCTTCTTATTTTGTCCTTTTTAGTAACTCCACACATCCATCTCATGGGCTTCCTTTGCTGCCCAAGTATCACCTCCATACATCATTAGTGGTCTTACCACTGTATTAAAAACCTTACCTTTATCCTTCTCCTTAATTTTATGATTACACAATATTCCTGATACCTTCTTTCACTCATTCCATCCACACTGCACTAAATGGGTTTTCTGTGAATGAATCAGTGAGGAAGGATAAGAAGGGAGCAATTGTCTGTAACCACCACCTGCAAAACCATTTCCTTTTTGGGGCTTGTCTTGCTGTTGCCTCTACAGTGTACTTGTTGCCACTTTCATTTGCACCGAAGCAGGTGAAGATGATTCAGATTGAAGTTGGACAGATTGATATTTCTAAAGATTAATTGACTTGGTGTTAGACAGTGACGATTACCTGTTCTCTTATTTTTTTTTAACTATGTACATTTATGGAGAAAATTATTAGGAACACTGTACTAACACTAGGCTGAGACTTCATTTGCTTTCAAAACAGCCTCAGTTCTTCATGGCATGAATTCCACAAGATTTTGGAAACATTCATTGAACATTCTGGTCCATGATGGCATGATCACATTGTGCAGTTTCTGCAGATTTGTCAGCGGCACATTCATGCTGAAAATCTCCCATTCTACTAAATCCCAAAAGCTGTTCTATTGGATTCAGATCTGGTGACTGGGAAGGCCACTGAAGAACACTGAACTCATTGTCATGTTCATGAAACCAATCTGAGATGACTTTTTCTTTTTAAGATGTTGCATTATTGTATTGAAAGTGGCCATTATAAGATAGGAAAAATGTGGCCACAAAGGGATGCACTTAGTCTGCAATAATACTCAAACAGACTGTTTCATTCAGGTGATGATTGATTGGTATAAACAGATCCATCATGTGTCAAGAAAACATTCCCACACCCTTACACTACCACCAGCCTGGACTGCTGATACAAAACACATTGGGTGCATTGATTCATGCTGTTGGCTTCAAATTCTGACCCTACCATTTGTGTGCCTCAGCAGAAATTGAGATTCATCAGACCAGGCTATGTTTTTCCAGTCTTCAGCTGTAGAGGTTTGGTGATTATGTGCCCACTGCATCTTTAGCTTTCTGCTCTGGGTTAGCAGGAGTGGAACCTGAAATGGCCCTCTGCTGTTGTAGCGCATTTTGAGACTCTATTCTCCTCACCATAGTGGTACATAGTGGTTATCTGAATTAGCATAACCTTTGAGCTTGTCAGCTCAAACAGGTCTGGCCATGTTCCTCTGACCACAATCATCAACAAAGTGTTACCATCCATAAAAACTGTTAATCACTGGATGTTTTTTGTTTTTCACAGCAGAATTTCTGTGTAAATTCTAGAGATGGGTACATGTAAAAATCCAAGGACATCAGTAGTTAAAGGAATATTTAAACCAGTCTATCTGGTACCAACAATCATGGTATGATCGAAATCACAGAGGGCACATTTTTTACATCCTGCTGTTTGATGTGAACATTGATTGAAGCTCCTGACCTGCATGATTTTATGTATTGTGCTGCTGCCATTTATTAAGCTGATTAGATAACTGCATGGATAAGCAGGTGTACAGGTGTTCTGAATAATTTTCTCAGTGAGTGTACAATCCGAAAAACACTGTTCAACACAGTGGCCTTGTGGTTAGTGTAAGTTATGCATATGTTAAATAATGGATCTAAACAAACTGTGCAGTAATAGTATGAGTGCTTGATTATGTTCTGAAGCTACTTCTTCTACTGCTATGGCTGCTCAGTCCAGTCATCACCTCTTCAGGGTTTCAGCTGGAGGAAACAGCAGCAAAACGGTAGAAAGAATAATAAAAAATAAGAAGTAGAAAAAAATTATAAGCAAACACATTATACAAAGGGACATTTCGTCATTATCTAGCTGTTTTAAACTATTGTTTTACAGGACAGCTGCTTTAAGACCATTACCATTATTTTAAAACATGCATCTATTAATTTACCATTTATTCAGCTAATGGCCATAAATTAACCGATCAGCCACAGTAAGCATGCATGTCTGACACGTAATGCAAATAAAATTTTCCATTTATGATCTCTGAGCCAACAATTTAAAATGAGTTTTCTTCTTTAGTAATACAGAATTTCATTTTTTCTTTTTTTATTGAAGCCAATTGTAAATTCTCAATCAAATTCCACTCCTCTTGCAGGCCGTGACTGGCACATGCCTACAAAGAGGCCACCATCCCATAAGCAGCTGCCTAATAATCCCTGCTTACCCAAAGAAATCACTTTTGACTCCATCCATCAAAATAACATTAACATTTTGTTCCCTGTCTCACTGTCACCTCTGATGCTTAATTACTCAGACCCTTAGCCTTGTGTCCGCAAAAGGAAAAAAGACTGAGCAGGTCTCTGCCATTTAACAGTCCACTCAGTGCCCATCTGGGACAGCTGGGTTTTCACATTCATTTTGCTGTTGTGTTCAAAAGCACAAGAGCTGGGGGACTTGAGTATCAAAATTCAGAACAATGATAACAACTGCACGTCTAATATAGCCTCTTGTTTATCGTGTGCTTGTAATTGGATCTGCTGGACAATGCTTGGGAGTACAATGGAATGGTGATTGGGGAGCTATTGTTTTTCAAGCTAATTAGCCTGAGCTCTCTTTTCATATCCCTTCGAGGTGGACTCTGGAGTAAATGTTTCTAAAAGCGGCGCTTGGCCACCGGTACATTAGAACAAGCCATAAAAGTCCATGCTATGTCAAGCTATCATGTCTTTTTTATATCATTGGTGGAGTCTGGGTGTGGGAGTATGAGACATAGCTGGGATGAGAATTTTTATTTTGCTTTTGAGTTCAGTAATATCACAGATTTGTTTTTCATTTTGCAATGTATGATCAGCACGATTGAAAAGAAAAACTTACAAATACCAGTATCAGAAGAAAATAATGGAGGGAAAAAAGTGAAAGTAATATATTTATTAATAAAATGTTTGATGTCTCATGTCACTAGAAAATAAGTAATCAATAAAAGTCACTGCCTTCATTTAATGTTACCTAAGCAACTCATTATTTTATAATGTCCATGCATGCTCACCCTACTGTATATCAAAAGTTAATTTACTTCCATTTTGGCCATCATAGTTTAAGAGTGGAGCTGTTTGTGAGAATTAAGGATTTGCTAGTGTGTGAGAAGGCAAGAGCAGTCGGCTAGAACATTAAAGGAAGGATTCATGTTAAGAATATTGACATTCAGACTTAAAAAAAAAACGTAGCCAATCAGCAAAAATAAGTATAAAAAATAAAAAGAATATAAGTATTATGGTCAAACTGCAAACATCCATCCAATCCGCTATATCCTAATTACAGGGCCACAGGGGTTCTGCTGGAGCCAGTCCTAGCCAACACAGGGTGCAAGGCAGGAAACAAACCTTGGGCAGGGCACACACAAAGCTCACACTGGGGACAATTTAGAATCGCCAATGCACCTAACCTGCATGTCTTTTGACTGTGGGAGGAAATCAGAGTACCCGGTGAAAACCCACGCAGACACGGGGAGAACATGCAAACTCCACGCAGGGAGGACCCGGGAAGCGAACCCAGGTATCCTTACTGTGAGGCAGCAGCGCTACCACTGCACCACCGTGCCGCCCAACTACAAACAAGCATATGTTAAATGTAGTCAAATAAAGTAGCCCTCTACCTTTACATTATGGTCAGAAAGAAGGATCCAGCGGTGGTTAATTGAGTGTTGTTTGAAGTTACTGTAAGTATTGTTGTCGTCTTGATTTTTGATTTATACTTATTGGATTACAGTAATCCCTCCTCGATCGCGGGGGTTGCGTTCCAAACCCCCTCACAATAGGTGAAAATCCGCGAAGTAGAAACCATATGTTTGTATGGTTATTTTTATATATTTTAAGCCCTTATAAACTCTCCCACACTGTTTATAAATATTCCCCGCAGAGTTATACAGCATAATCCCTTTGTATTCTCTTAGCTATTAGGTAAGATTCATTGAAATTATGTATATAAACACACTCTTTATATACAGTAAAACCTAAATATTATTTTAAAGATATTGAGTGTCTCCGATATCACATATGTTACAGCCATTACGATAGACAGGCCACCAGCAATAAATACGTACAATGCAAGAAAAATAGTATACAGTAAATGTGTGTACAGTGACACTAAACGTACGTACATGTACTAAGCACTGTAAGAAGAAAATTAATTATGGTTACTCACCAACAATGACACGATGACTTGTCCGATAACAATGAGTTTAATTTTACTGCACAACAAAGGAGAGCGTTACAGCCCTTGTAAAGGAGCCACTTCAGGCGATTGTGTAGCACTGCCGTTGTTCTTCTTCTGGCAGTCTTCAATCCAAATCCCTAAAGCAGATTCCATCCAGACTACTGCCTTATTACATCCACTTACAACTCGTTTTGCACCCTGGTTAAAAGGACACTGCGGCCGTAGATCTTATATTCCTTTCCTACTTTTTAAATAAAAAGAATCGTAGCCTTCAACAAATCCAAAACGTTTACCTTTTCGGCAATCGTTAACATCTTCTTCTTGCGCTTGGGCACGGCACCTGAAGCAGTAGCAGATTGTTTTGGAGCCATAATGAAGGGCTTGACTATGCACAAAGATAAACACTAAAGAGCACAACTCTTTACACAGCGAAGCACGTTGATGCTGAATGAGCGAGATGAGACTTCCTGGTTAACACTGCATAGCTCCTGCGTGCTCTGATTGGTTAGCTTCTCAGTCAGGAGAACTTAACTGCGTGCTCTGATTGGTTAGCTTCTCAGCCATCCGCCAATAGCGTCCCTTGTATGAAATCAACTGGGCAAACCAACTGAGGAAGCATATACAGGAAGTAAAAAGACACATTGTCCGCAGAACCCGCGAAGCAGCGAAAAATCCGCGTTATATATTTAGTTATGCTTTCATATAAAATCCGCGATAGAGTGAAGCCGCGAAAGTCGAAGCGCGATATAGCGAGGGATTACTGTATTTGGCTTCTGTTTCTTTGTTTCATTATCTGGATTGTGAGTTGGGACTTGTTTACTTAAGATTGCCTTTTAGACAAATACTTTTTGTGACTTTTGTCTTATTTTTTTTCCTCTTTCTTGATTGTTCTTAAATGCCAGATTTTTATGGTGTCTCTATCCTTTGTAAATCATTGTTTAACTTTCATTGCATTCCACATCTGTTTTTGGCCTGTGTAGGGCAAAGCCTGGAGGCAGTACTAGTTAGTTGCCTGCTGCCTGAAATAAAACCATATCTGAGTAGACTGATTCAAGTCCTGACCTGCTTAATGGGAGTTTTAGGAGGTCTCCTACCCTTTTCTATTTGTCTAAGACTGCTTCTCACAACAATCTGCATATAAACATTATTTAATGAAAAACACAAAATGAAGCTGTAGAGCTGCAGCCAGACGTCTAAGTTGTGGTAAATTGCCCATCATGACATGACACCATTTACTAAAAGTGGATTTACAAATGACATTTGGGTAGGGTTGAATATACAGCATGTGTCACGTGTGTCCTTAGGTTCACTTTTAAATAAACTAAATGTAGCTGCGTTTTCCCAAAATTACCAAAGTTCAGCAGCTTCAACTCAAAAAATGGGATTCAACAAAAGCCTGACGCGCAGAAATTACTCCACAGACAAAATATCTTCGTTTTTAAAAGTTTAGTTAAGTTTCAAAGTAAAACAGTTCACACAAAAAAGAAAATTAAAATAGCAAAAAAAGAAAAAATTAATGTTAAGAAAAGTTCAGTTCAAAGCTTAAATCTTGTTACATCTCAAATCGTTACTATTTACTTAACATTTCTGAACCATTTCAAAACGGTCAGAAAACTGTATGCTTATCCCATCTCTGAGTAGAAAATGGGTCTTTCAAGTCCCTCTTTACTGGGATCTGTTCATACCACAACTAAG
>JANRMT010062803.1:7086537-7119205 GCA_026402145.1 Polypterus bichir lapradei | reverse complement strand
TAGATAGATAGATAGATAGATAGATAGATAGATAGATAGATAGATAGCCTTTTGATGCTCATACAACAAAACAATTTAAAATCAGCAAACACTTACATAATTAAGTTAAATCACACCAAACTGTTACTTTGAGCCACCTCCAGATTTTACCTAATAAGGTACTTTTGAAATTCAAGGATGATGACAGACAAAATCTTCACCAAGCAGAGAAAAAAATGAACTGAAAAACTATGACAAATTTGGAATTTTAATGAGGTGGTAACAAAATTAACACATTTATTTAATTCTAAAACAGCAATGGTCTCTGATTTGTTTCCCTCTAAACCAAATAAAAACTTGAGGAAGAACAAGATAAGTTTGTCCAACATCTATAACAGGTGTATCAAGAAATTTATTCCACCACAAACTAATATTGTTGAGCTCTCATATTGCAGCCGTTGCTTCTTTGACAGACTGGATTAAGTTGGTTGAACAATTGTGATGAGTGCCGAGCAAAGCATAACATTCTATGAAGGTTACAGACAGTTGTTCCATCATTATGGATTCCTTTTTGTTTGGCACGATTGTTCTGTCTTCCTGTTGTGGGTTGAGGGTGGCATTGACACCATTAAGAGCTGGATTATTTTGCCATTCTTCCCCGGTCTGATACATCTTGTTTATTGCTTGGCATTATAGAATTAATACAAATTGCTTAAAATAAAATGACAGTTTTACTCATATAAAACTCAGAGTAATGAAATGTGTGCCAAGAGCAGGAGTGCCAAACTCAGATACTGGAGGGCTGTGGTGGCTGCAGGGTTTGTTCCAGCTAATTTTCTCTTAATTTGTATTATGAATGCTTGTTTCTTTTTGTTAGCTAGCGGTTAAATAATAAATGTTACCCGACAGATGACCAAAGTGTGTGACGAATATAGTGTCAGTTTAGTTTCAGTAAAATATTTAAAAAGAAAAAAAAAAGTCAAAAACATTTTGGTGGTGTCTTCAGAAAAAAAAATCAGTTTTGGAAATGTCTGATGGGACATAATAAGTGCATTCAATAGCCATAGAACTACAGTAAATAATATGATTCATTAGCATCAAGAATTGCTTTCTAATTAAAATATTGGTTGAAGCATAAATGCTGGCCCTCAAGGTTTACAAACCTGATCTATATTTTACAATATTTTAGAAAGAAAACATAGGTCAATATAATTTTGGGTAAGTAACAGAAGGATAAATAAACAGGGTAAAATGTCGATATGTTAAGGTCCAAAGTTGCAGTAAACACAGAAAAGTTGGCAAATAGAAAAATCAAGGCACAAAAGCAAAGTGAAAAGGTCAAAATACAAAAAGTATACAAAATTTAGCAAGATAATATGACCTAATTGGTGATTAATGTATGTCAGGAACCTGTTAAACCTGCTTTTTTAAAAAAAGTAACCTTTAAGCATCTGAGTTATAATTCACTTTGCCATGCAATAACAATTTTGAGTGGCATTGGAAGGTGTAGATATGGATGTTTTTTGTTTTGTTTTTTTGCTGCCGGCTGTAAAAACAAAAAAGAAAGGGATCACTTTTTGTTTTTTTTATTCACCTTTTTATTTTGGCTTCAGTCAATATGAAGAGAAGATTGCGATACAAACATCCAGAATAATGTGAGAAGATTTGTCTTGGTGATCTTAACAATGATGCCTTAAAGCATGAAAACTGAAGCAACAGAACCGCACATCTTCTATGGAACTTAACGTAAAAAAATAATCGTAGCTGTTTAAATTGTTCATCTGTCTATTTGCATTGTTCACTGAAAAAATGATGCTTTAGTTTGTATGTTTGCCTTGTAACTGTGTATCTGATATCTGTGGTGAACATGTGAGACGTAGTGTGTGGTACTGAGGCTAAAAGCCTCATTTGGTACTCACGGTGTGCTTAATGTCTTTGTAAACCCAACTGCTTTTGAGAAGAATTATTTTCTTATGTTTTCCTTAAATGTCACTTTTCAGCTTTGATAAATTTGTGGAAAAAATAATAACTTTTTAAGTAAAGAAAAGCCTACTATGCATTAATGTTAGATATTATTCATAAACTGAAGTTGTTTGGAATCTCAAAGTATCTTTTTACAAGAATAAATAAATTAACATTCCTTCCTCAAACCCACATAATCCGCATCCAGAGTCACCAAACCATTCCATAAGTGGTACAGAAAACACCCTATCATATTATTGGAATAAGCTTCTAACTGCATAATGTGGTATAAGCCTTTCTCAAGACATAGCAGGTTTCATGTACAACAATCAATTCCAGTTATTGATTTATCCATCCACAGAATAACATAGTGAGCTGCGTAAATTGCATATTAGAAAAATAAATAAGTAAATATTACATTAGAATATTGTTGACCAGGCCATTCAGATCTAGCAACTCTCCAATCCTATCCACCTAATTTCTTCAAAGTAATGTCAAGTTAGCTTTTGAAGGTTCCTAAAGTCCTACTATCTACCATTCTACTTGGTAATTAATTCCGTGTGTCAGAAAATTTTCTTTAACTCTCTGAGGGCTGAATATTTTTTCCAAAAAACATAGTTTCTGAAAAGCAATGGTTTCACACAGAAATCAACATAAAATGTCTGTTGCTGCACGCTGCGGCTGCCAGTTTGCCAAGAATGTGCTGCCAGGCTGTCTTCGCGTGGCTGGGGCGGCAGCCACAGCAGCAGTCATGGTCTTAGTGCATTGCAATCTGGTTTCTACTTCTTACCATTGTTAAGTGGCAGTCCTCCTGGCGAACATTGCCGTAAGCGTGTCAGCTACACGATTAGCTGGAGACCAGTTCGATCACTTGTATCAAAATCAGAGTCCGGCAAGTCATAGTCCAGTTCAGAGATAATAGGCAAAACTTTGTCCACAGAGTATTTTGCTTTACGCATTCGCTTTGATCTCTCATCATTATGTCAGTGACATTTTTGCTCTTGTTTGCACCTTACTACTCACACGAGCACAGAAAATCTTGGTCAAACCAATGAAGCTAACTTTCCTCCTAGCAACGAGAGTCCAACTAAAACATAACGGTTTGTTTTGGTACAGTTTACAGTTGATTACCATCATCAACTTCTACTTTTGACAAAAGTCGACATCAGCCCTTAACCCTTAATCTATGGCCCTTTGTTTTTTTTGAAGAACTCATTTTAAACTAATAGCCTAACTAAGTTTTAAAGGTCCCTAAAGACCTGCTCCCCACTACACTGTTTGGTAGTTTATTTCATGTGTCTGTGGTTCTGTATGTGAAGAAAAACATTCTAACCTTTGTGCAAAATTTACTCATAACAAGTTTCCATCTATGTTCATTTTAAAGTAACAACTGAGATCCACTGCTCTAATTCCTTTCATAATTTAAACACTACAATCATGTGACCTCTAAATCTCCATTTGGTTAAACTGAAAAGATTCAATTTCTTCAATCTTTCCGCATAGCTCATACTTCTAAGTCTAAGAATCAGCCTCGTTGCACTTCTCTTGACTTTTTCTTTTTTGTTTTTGGTAAAATGGAGAACCAAAACTGCACACAGAATTCTAGGTATTCCAGGTGAGGCCTCACTGATGCATTATGTAGTTTAAACATAACCTCTTCTGACGTCTATTCCACACATTTAGCTACAAATCCTAACATTCTTTTAGCTTTCTTAATGGCTAATGAACACTGTCTGGATGTAGACAGCCATGATTCCACTATGACTGACAGGAACCTCTCATAAAAAGTACTTTCAAGTTGCTTCCTCCCCTAGTGTAATCAAATCCGACATTTCTAATTCCTGTGCATAATACCTTATAATTTCCATTCATTAAATTTCATCTGCCACAAACCTGTCCAAGTCTGTATGTAACTATTTACCAGATTTTACATCATCTGCCCTTACATCTAGTTTGGTATCATCTGCAAACTTTACCAACTTCTTATTTATAATGTTATCGAGATTGAATATGTATATTAAAAAGAGCAGCAACCCCCAGTGTCGATACCGGGGGGACATAATTTTTAACATCTCCTAATTCTGTTAATGTTCCTCGCACTATAGACCTTTGCTTCCCAAGTTGTAGTCAATTTGTGTTCCCATCTACACACAGCACCTTGATTTCCCACTTCTTTTAGTCTGAATATATGGTAGACAACAGAAAGTAATGTTCAGAGGGGCCTGAACAAAATTCAGACTTATGCAAGTGTCATATTTTACTTACAGTTAGGTCCATAAATATTTGGACAGAGACAACTCTTTTCTAATTTTGGTTCTGTACATTACCACAATGAAACATCTCAGATGTAGTTGAAGTGCAGACTTTCAGCTTTACTTCAGTGGGTTGAACAAAACGATTGCATAAAAATGTAAGGCAAGTAAAGCATTTTTTTAACACAATCCCTTCATTTCAGGGGCTCAAAAGTAATTGGACAATTGACTCAAAGGCTATTTCATGGGCAGGTGTGGGCAAGTCCGTCATTATGTTATTATCAATCAAGCAGATAAAAGGCCTGGAGTTGATTTGAGGTGTGGTGCTTGCATGTGGAAAATTTTGCTGTGAACAGACAACATGCGGTCAAAGGAGCTCTCCATGCAGGTGAAAAAAGCCATCCTTAAGCTGCGAAAACAGAAAAAACCCATCTGAGAAATTGCTACAATATTACGAGTGGCACAATCTACAGTTTTGTACATCCTGAGAAAGAAAGCAAGCACTGGTGAACTCAGCAACGCAAAAAGACCTGGACGTCCATGGAAGACAACAGTGGTGGATGATCGCAGAATCATTTCCATGGTGAAGAGAAACTCCTTCACAACAGCCAACCAAGTGTACAACACTCTCCAGGGGGTAGGTGTATCGATATCCAAGTCTACCAAAAAGAGAAGACTGCATGGAAGTAAATACAGAGGGTGTACTGCAAGGTGCAAGCCACTCATAAGCCTCAAGAATAGAAAGGCTAGATTGGACTTTGCTAAAGAACATCTAAAAAAAGCCAGCACAGTTATGGAAAAACATTCTTTGGACAGATGAAACCAAGATCAACCTCTACAAGAATGAAGGCAAGAAAAAAATATGGAGAAGGCGTGGAAGAGCTCATTATCCAAAGCATACCACATCATCTGTAAAACACGGTGGAGGCAGTGTGATGGCTTGGGTGTGCATGGCTGCCAGTGGCACTGGGACAAAAGTGTTTATTGATGATGTGACACAGGACAGAAGCAGTCGAATGAATTCTGAGGTGTTCAGAGACATACTGTCTGCTCAAATCCAGCTAAATGCAGTCAAATTGATTGGGCGGCGTTTCATGATACAGATGGACAATGACCCAAAACATACAGCCAAAGCAACCCAGGAGTTTATTAAAGCAAAGAAGTGGAAAATTCTTGAATGGCCAAGTCTGCCACCTGATCTTAACCCAACTGAGCATGCATTTCACTTGTTGAAGACTAAACTTCGGACAGAAATGCTCACAAACAAACAGCAACTGAAAGCCGCTGCAGTAAAGGCCTGGCAGAGTATTAAAAATGAGGAAACCCAGCATCTGGTGATGTCCATGAGTTCAAGACTTCAGGCTGTCATTGCCAGCAAAGGGTTTTCAACCAAGTATTAGAAATGAACATTTTATTTCCAGTTATTTAATTTGTCCAATTACTTTTGAGCCCCTGAAATGAATGGATTGTGTTAAAAAAAATGCTTTAGTTGCCTCACATTTTTATGCAATCTTTTTGTTCAACCCACTGAATTAAAGCTGAAAGTCTGCACTTCAACTGCATCTAAGTTGTTTCATTTAAAATTCATTATGGTAATGTACAGAACCAAAATTAGAAAAAAGTTATCTCTGTCCAAATATTTATGGACCTAACTGTACGTAAAAAACAAATCGAAAATATGATCACAGAATGGGGGGTCTAAAACTAGAAAGTAGACTTGTCTTATCAAGTCAATGAACAGAAGGGATTAAGGATTTTGAAAATAATCAGCCTCGACATACAGAAAAAGGTTTGGGGCAACCACCTGTATACTTAATCCCTGGCTGCAAAATGGCAAATACATACAAAGTTGCAAACAGGTTTGAGTCCAAAACTTAACTGAATACAAGTCAAGGTTGTCTTGCTTTTAAAGTAGGTTGGTCGGAGTGACATCATTTGGGGACCGGAACCGAAAGTGAAATTCTTGTAGCCAGAACTGGAAGTGATGCCATGGGGGCAGAACTGGAAGTGAGGTCTTCATGGTTGGAACCGGAAGTGGCGTTATTTAACTCAGGCAGAATTTCCCGTATTTGATCTGCAGGTATATCAGAGGAAAGAATAGTGCACCCCACCGCCCCCTGGCCTGGCATGAAATTATCTTGGATTGGTCTCTCTAGCTGTCTCCCATGCACATGTGTGTGACAGGAGGTTGACAGAATGATGGGGTAAACAACACACTGTGTCTGATGCAAGTTTTGGGAGATTGTTCTTAAGCTGCACAAGACATTTCTGTGGAAACATTGCTTTGTTCTCTCTATTGCAAATCAATGTCATAGTGCTAGGTAAAGGCCAGACAAGTTCATTAGGTTTATTCCAGGACTGTGGGTTTGAGCTACAAAGAAAGACCACAGGAGTTTTGTTAAAAAATTGTCTAAAATGTACCCACGGCAAGATCCAACTGGCGAGCATTGTCATCGTGCTCCATCATCACTAGGCCATATGTTTTCGGAATGCACTACAATCGCATAATTTTGCACAAAAATCTTTACATAGTTCTCCGACGTAGATAACATAGGTAAAGGCACAAAAGTATATAACCATTATCAAAGTATAAAGCCATTATAAAAAGTTTTCGTTATAAAACTAGTGCCAAAATTGGGTTCTATGGCCTCAAAAGCTCTATGTCCTCATTTTTAAAGACAATAGTTTAAAACGAACACAAATCATAACAGTTGACCAGCTTTTGTATTGTTTTATGTAATATTTATTTATTTTACTGCCAACTGAACATGTTGGCAAAGAGTCACTATGCTCTTCTTCTGGTATGTCATCACAATAGTTATTGCCAGATAAAAGACATTAAGGCTCAGATTTGCTGTGAGTTCTTGCATTCTCAACCAGCCCCCAACTGACTTGGGTTCACATTCTCCATTTGTGCCTTATTTGTTCGTTTTTTTTATTCTTTTGTTTAGTCTAATGTCATTTTTGTTTATTATTTGCATTATTCTTTGTATTTGATTTTGTCATTGTCATTCATTAATGGTGATATTTGGTGTACTCCTGATTGGGTTAAAGTGCATAGGGATAATCAATTGTTATGTCCTACACCAGAACCCTACCACACAATCTTGTTTTGCTTAACTGGAAGAATTGAAACTCAGTGGGTAAGCGATGTTTCATATTATCTCAAATTAGGAACAAACGAAGCGGATAAGCCCAAAACCTTTTTAAAACATGGCAAGAATTTATTTATTATTATTTATTTCAGAATAAGCATGCTGTATCTGTGATTGATCCCCTCATATGATTATTTCGAGGATAGATAGATAGATAGATAGATAGATAGATAGATACTTTATTAATCCCAAGGGGAAATTCACATTTCTTTATTATATTTAAGATTATAGATTTTTATTATTTTATTTTTTGTGTCTTCTTTTTCTCTTCCTTTTGGGTGGGGGTTGAATCTAGTTTTCCTTTTTTTTCCTTTGTATTTCTGTTTTCTTTTGGTTTGTCTACATCAGTTTTGAAGTAAATGCTTGTATCTACAGTATTATGCTATTATTATTTTTGAATTGAGTAGTATGCCATTGTAATGTTTTGCTTTTTGCAAATAAAATTGAAAAAATATATAAATTATGAAGGGAATGTGTAGAGTGAGTGTCAGTTATTTTAAACTTGAGGTTTTCAACAAGGGAACAGGGTTACAGAGGTGCTGGCTAAGCATTAAGTATCTTTTTTACAAATGTTTGAGAACTTTTCTTAACACAGAGAATCTTAGATACATGGAATTAGACACCAAGCAGATCAGGTGATAGTAGTAATGTACAAAAGTTACTTGGGGATTGGGATTGATTAGCTATGCTGGACTGAATGGTCTATTCTTGTCAAAATTGTTCTTATGTTCAAACAGCTGTAAAACCTGACAAATCTTGCATCAAAGACTGTTAATAGCTGGGTTATAATGGATAACTGAAGTAAAGTGTGACCGACTAAAGCAAGTACGTCAGTCTCAACCGATGTCATATGCAGACATTTCATGTATTGCTGTCTAAAGGACGGTATAATATAGGCTTGTGACACTATCAACATGAAATGCGCAATTTGGCAGACTAGGATGGAAGGCCACCAGTGCAAATTAAGCAAATGAGTATTTAAGATAAAATATGAAACAAACAAGTCATGTAGTTGAAGTTGAAAGCTCCACAAATTTTAAAAACCACCAGGGTAAGACATTGGAATAACTTAGGCAATATCTAACCTAGATCAGGGTAGAATGGACTCTTCCCATGGCCCCCACATTTTAGGCCAGGATCTCTGGTGGGCCTTTCACCTAGGGTTAAGGAAAATGTGATACCCAACAGGATTTAAATGTAGGTATACAATTTAGTTAAAGATCCGTACGGTTCTATGGCACTTAGTTTTTCATGTACTCCAGCATTTTTGATATACTTTTCTAATGTAGGGTTTCCTATAGGAAATTTTCAGACTAAAATAATGGCAGTTGTCGCAGGCCTCAATTTTCTTGCAAAAAGCTGGAAATTACGTCTTTTTGAAAAAGGCAGCAATTTTGAAAAAAATAGAAATTTAAACTTTAACTCTTTATATCTGCAGAAATAAGTGATGTAAATGTTTCATTTTTTTGTGTAGTATTTCTTATTTAATTGTGTTTAAAACCATGTATAATTTGTTTATAATATGTATAAATAAAGAATATATAAAACTATATGACACCAAATCAACAATTAATATCAAAATTTTCGACCAGTGCAGAGGTCTACGTTTTATTGGGATTCATAAAATGTCAAAGCAAGAAAGTTGTAGAAAAATGTATGTAGAAATTTTTTTATCTGAAACTTTTTTTGATATTGTTTTTAGTTTTCAAAATATTTTATGCTGAAGTTGACACTCAACGCTGTAGGATCAATTCTTGCTTTCTGTTCATACGTTTTGTTTGTGCATAATATCTACTCATCCTGCGCCGGGCCCCTGTGATCCCGGGCCCCCCGGCTAGAGCCCTGTCAGCCCCCCCTTGTGAGGCCATGACTCTTCCTGTGTGTGAAACATATGTCCTTATGAAGTTGTACATAAAATTGCTATTCATGGCCTTTGTGAGATGTGTAAAGGGATTGTTTCAAAATAAATAAATTAGACATATGCCAGCTATACGGCTACGATATGGTATCGCCAATGTCTACTTACGAAAGCCAGAAGGGCAGCAAGCACAGGTGGGTCCACATCCTGTACACTGGGTAATTCTTAAGAGTTAGCTGACACCTGTCCAGTTCACAAATATAGTAAAACTGCTAGGGAGTATTCGGGTTGTTTTTTCTCCCAAAGACCACACACAGCTAGTAAATAAATATTATTAAAACTAAACTAGTCTCTTTAGGCTTTTATAATTATACAAATAAATTTTATAATCATACTAATTTAATGTATTTCAAACTTGTGCAGATAATTGAATTTTACTGGTAATGTGATGAATTTTACTGAAATAAAAGGATTAGTGTAAAAAAACCCAGCTTTGTAACACTAATGTGTGCCTCATTTCTTTTTCATTCATTCATAATTACAAACCTGCGGTGGGCTAGCGCCCTGCCCGGGGTTTGTTTCCTGCCTTGCGCCCTGTGTTGGCTGGGATTGGCTCTAGCAGACCCCTGTGGCCCTGTAGTTAGGATATAGCGGGTTGGGTAATGGATGGATGGATAATTACAAACCTTAGAAAGGAGCCTAGCTATCTAAGCAGCTACGTGCAAATCATTTTTGTTCAAGTGTTTAGCTTTAGTACCAGTACATACAAAAAGAGATGTACAGTCTTGCATAGTGATTCATACACTACTTACAGAGATTTATAATAATAAAACTTAACATTCTCATTCTGTTATGTACTGCTTATGCTACGCTAGGGCACATCAGAGGAGTTACTTGGAGTCATTGAGTTTTTTAGGTCTTTTGAACATCAGACATTACTCAGGGGCAACCCAGCCTCAGCTTGTGACCTAGTAGCAGTCTCTCACAAATATGCTCTCGTAATCCACAGTCATCTCGAGTTTGTTTCTCTGCATCTTTTTGTAGATGGTTCTTCTCCTCCTTTACCCTTGATGCTGAGTGCAGACTATGGACTGCAGAGAGACTGCCCTGGTCAGCCTTGTCTATGGCATTCACTTACTAGGCTTTCATACTGCTCCTCTTGCACTCAATGGCCTCCTCTAAATTCTCCTGTCATGGCATGGTAAGCTCTAGCACGATCAAGTTCTTTGTTTTCCCTAATACTAAGACTATGTCCGGTCAGAGAGTGGTCTTAGGGCCTGTTTATACTTCACGCTCAGAACACGCACGTGCAAGCATCATGGCTGCCATGCATTCCCAGCATTCATTTGAGCACATCCTCAGAAATTAACGTGACTCTTGCTGAGTCGCAGTACCAGCAAAAAACCGGGGGACGCAGTGTGTTCAAGTTGGAAAGTGACGTCAGTATCTTTGTTTACTTTCAACATGTGACAGCAAGCAGCTTTGCAGATCCTACAGGATCAATGTGTGTGCTGCAATGTTTGATGAATGATTCAATGTGGTGAAGCAAATCATTAAACGTAAATGATAACATGCAAATGTTTTCATGGTGCTCTTCTTCATCTATTTCTCGCATAGGCAATGCAAGCGTCTCATATTCCCCATTGAAATGAAGCGTCTAACATACCATCTTCTGTGCCATCCCCATTTTATTTTTGCACCTTTGCAACAGCATCAGAATGTATGGAATGTACGGAATTACGGACACAGTAAAGAAAAAAAAGGTCTATTTCATGATTAAAGTGCAAATTTCAATTTTAATCTTGTAGTTTATTTTGCCATTCAAGCAGAAAGTTGTAAACATCATCTTAAAACTGACCTAGTTGTTATTTGCTAGGTGCTTCTGGGGCTTCCTCCTTGCACTGACAGCAGTGATTGCCAAACTGAACACATTACATTTATAATATTCCAGCTCTCTGCGCAATTTAGAATCCTTAGATTTATACTTTATATCACTTTCATGATGAAATGTGTTAAAGCATATATGTTACATTTTATAGATAAACTGTTAACTTCATTTAAATAATTAATACTGTTAATAATTATACACGTGGGGGCAGCACAGTGGTGGAGCGGTAGCGCTGCTGCCTCGCAGGGAGTCACGTCCCTGGTGTTTCTGCCTGGAGTTTGCATGTTTTCCTGGTGGGTTTCCACAGTATGCTCTGGTTTCCTTCCAATGACAAGCAGGTTTGGAGATTTGGTGATGCTAAAATGACACTATTGTATTGTATGTGTGAGCTTGTATTCACCTTGCGATGAGCTGATGCCCCGTCCAGGGCTTGTTTCTGCCTTGCTGCAATGGGTGCATCTCTGCATTGATGGATGTAATCATTAAACATCTGTCCTTTTCTGATATATTGTGGCAAGGTGTTCTGGGAATTTAATGAGTGTTTCAGGCAATTCACAACACAACAAAGCCAAGCCAAATGTTGTTTTCTCTCTGTGATGATATCTCGCACTGCCACCTGGTGGAATCCTAAAGATTTACATAAAGTACACACACAAGTATCAACAGTACACTGCTTGCATAGCAGTAGCATCCACAGGCGCACTTGTCATGTCGCATGCAGTACAAACTTGGTCTTAGCAATATATTGAGGGAACTTACTGTAAGTTGCCTGCCTAAGTCTACCATCAGGTGTCAGTCCTCTGTTGTGTTGAGCAGTGATGGTATTTTTGCTCCTAGCTTCTCTCTAGGGATGATTGGAGTGTAAGGCTGAGTGATCCTGACTTCCCCACCAGATATACTATTTTACTAAAATAAATCTCCAATGATGGATATTTTTTCCTTATTTTTTAAGGTCACAGCTAATAAAAATATTGTAATAATCACCAAACATGATAATTAAAACTATCTACCCTTACCAACTGTCTCTTGCTCATCACCTCTCCTTAAAACATAGCATTCTATATGACTTCAATAACAAATTAGTATAGTGTTTCCAATTTAGTTCGAGAACGGTCACTCCAACTTGTATATTTTTGTATGTAGTATTTTCTTCTTTTCATTATTCAATAATTCAGTCTTGTCGTCAAATACATCCTCAGTACTCAGTCTGATTTACTGTAACAGCCACAGAACTGTGAGTGTGTGCCCATGTGCCTGTGTGCCCACTGCTAATGCCTGAACAAACAATAGTGAGTAGTGAAAAAAAGAAATCAAGAGGAAGGCTGAGGCAAGAGATTGCTATGTTATTTGAAAGATGGTACATTATACCAAGAACCAGTAATGGCGCACTGCACGATAACGAGCAGTGAATACACTTGACTTGAGCATTCCTAGTTTTCATACTCTTTCTCTGTACATTTAGCATTCGTTTGCTCAGAAGTTGATGTGCTTGCTGCTTCCTGAGCAGCTCTTCTTTTCTCCACCCTAGCAGCCCGCTTCTTCTCTTCTTTCGTCTGCATCTTTTCCTGTTAAAACTGATTAAGTCAGTGTTTGTGTTGCAATTACGTAGTACGTTTTCCTTAATTTTTCACTTAAGCTGGCACTTAAGTCTTCAATCTGCCTCAAGAATGATTTAAGATATGAAGAGGTAGGGGAAGTGATGGCGAAGGTGGTAGGGATGAGAATGGCGCCCGTACGCATGCGATGCACGGCTGCCCTGCTGGCTGCTGCCGAAAGTTGATTCTACAATAAAATAAACTAAAAATAAAAAGATAAATAACCTTGGATGTCAATCATCACACCAAAAGCGACTAGTATATGTCACGTAGTATATGTGTACCAAATTTCAGGAAATAGTTCAAACGGTTTGCGAGCTACAGGTACTGGACAGACAAACAAACAGCCACGGTAGTGTATTATATAGGAAGATGGCAAAGAAGAGCAGAAGATAGAAGATAATGGAGGATCTGGGAATTGAAAGATTTGCTCTATCGGGGGTAACCAAAGAAGAGCAGATAACAGTATATTCAAAACCATGCAAAAGTTACATAAAGGCACATGAGTTTAAATGAATTGTAAGACAGAGACACATAAAATTACAGACTGTAACAGAAAATAATCTAAAAACAGAAAGTATAGACTGGGAAAAAAACCAAAAACAAAACAACAGTAAATAGTATTCCTGGAAAAAATAGATTTCTGGATAGTCCATGGTCTGTTTGAATGCTTGTCATATTTGGACTACATACGTAAATTAAAGTCTTGACAATATTTTATATAAATTTTATTCCCTAGAGTACATCTTTTTAAGATAACAAAGAGGTTTATTTGAAATGTTTTGTCATAGGTATATACTTGGAGGAAAATAGAGTTTTGTGAAGAAGAAATTTCCCATTAAATATGCAATTGGTCTGGCAAGTAACTTGATGTTTAGCATTTCAAGTCAATTCAAGTGGCTTTATTGTCATATTTCACCATCCATGCCACTCCTTCAGGGATCTCCTGTTAAAACCTAGCTGATTATCTGAAGTGTGCGGGTCTGAATGTCCTCCCTGTTGCTCTTTCCTTCTATCTGTCTTGCACTTATTTTTTAAAAGTGGATACTAGTATAAAATTTGGGACCCCTTTAAAACATTACCCCAGATGTATGGTAAGTTGTTCCTTAGCTGGAAAAAGAACAGAGACAACAGCACACCTTGCATTCAAGTGATACGTCCTCAGGTGTGTCAACGTGACGTTTCCCCGTAACACAGCCTTGTTAAACACTCCTGTGACAATTCATTATTCAGTAATTGAGACATATTCTCTTTTCATTTTTGTCTTTCTTCAAATTTCTTTTTCAGGTCTTGTCGAAAAGTAAAAATAATTGAGAGATAATTTCTCAATTAGAGAAGAGCATCTAAACTGTTTCCATAACTGACAAATATTTTGTACAGAATAAAAGGCTAACAATGCCTTTCAAATGAATTTGTCAAGCAAATGACAAGAGGACATTGGGGAGTTTGTCAAGAGCAGGTTTCAACACTCTCAATGGAATTGTTAAATCACAGAGAGACTTGCGGTGCTGCAGAGTGGAGACTGACAGGCCGGGCCCTTCAGAATGTCTGTCATAGTAGCATGCCTGGCTTTAATACATGCCTTTGAAGTGAAGTTATGAGTATGGCCTTTCACAGGTCAGAATGAAAAAAAAAAAATAGAAAGTCATTTTCAACAATAGGTGTCGGCAAATCTCTCTCTGGTCTGTCCTCGTTAGAGCTGCAAAATGTGCACTACTGGCCCTTTGCGCCTTCCTCTGGCGTGTGGCCGATCGCAAAGGAGTTTCCTCCAGAGGTCAGGCAGAGTTCCTCAGGATCGGGCAGGCCAGGTGGCACTTCACAGAGCCCCCTTGCAATGCTATCCCTAGAATGCGACACTGTGGCGTCGGCAAATTTGCCTCTGAAGTCAGTGCGGTTGGCAAATGCCAGGGCCTTTTGCTGCAGCCTCCGAGCAAATGTGGTTCAGGTCAAAAAGACATCAAACAGCGCTTCACTTTCTAGAGAAGTAATTAAAAAAATTAATAAATATTTTAACGGAGATGTAATCCAAAATCCCAGCTGTATCATTTGGCACAAGAATGTTATGGAGGATTTTGGCCACAGCTTCTGCTAATCTAGAACTGAGGCAATCCAAAATAACCAAGTCTCCCAATTAAATGTTTCTAAATGTGTTTTAAGTAGAACTATTTCCATCTCTGATAATAGATAAGCTAACAGAATCTTGTAGTCCAGTTTAAACAAATATGGCTTTGTCACAAAAACACAGTGTTTTTGTGAATAATTGGCTGTTGAATGTGTAAAATATTTAAAATGCAAGGACAGCGATTGAAATCGCACCACTGGTTCATTTTTAGACACAGCCTCTAATGATATGATATGATAGTGGTACCGAGACATTGGCCATTCTGTGCTTGCCATTGTCTAGAAATAGAGCTCTGTGTAAGACGAGTTAGGGTGAAATTGGGAAAACTGTGGGTTTGACATCTTGAGTAATAAGGAGAAATATAGTAAGGGAATCCATGACAGAAGCTAACCTAGTCAGTGACCATCCCATCCTTGTGTCTTCTAAAACTCCAAAAGGAAGGAGCCTCCCAAGAGCAGTCCCATCATTCATGTGAGAGTCCATATAATAATGTGTGGAACTATTTATACACACTAAATATTGCATGAGTGACTAAAGTTGTTATTATTTAGAATGTGTATTTTTTGTCGTTTAAGCTCTCTTGTTCACGAAAGGAAAGTTCATCATATACAGAAAGGTAGTAAATTAGTTTTTCAGTGGAGCCATATTTTTATCATTAATGTATTTTATGGACGAGGCTTTGTGATGTAGCCCAGACTGCACTGAATTATGCAGGCTAATGTATCCCAATAATTTTCCGGTATATTAACCAGGACCAGAGCATGTGTGAAAACGCAGCTCGATCAACAATCCTAGGACACTTGACTAAGCAGTTCCCCAGGTCAAGACCTAATGTGCTTTTGAGGAACAAAGCAAGAGAAATGCTTAAACTGGGGTGCCTAAGCATTTTTGAGGAGCAATCTGGTTTAATTCTCAACCTACCTAATACCATAACATACCAGTTTCTAAGACCACTTAAACCTGAGCAGGGTCACCGGGAGCTGGAGCCTATCCCAGCAAGTGTAAGGCGTAAGCCAGGAACAATCCCTGGACAAGTACCAGCCCATCGCATACACCTACTTAATGTGATCTTTAATTCAAAGGTTAATAGCTTAATTACTTAATAGCTGAACCTAATAGCCATATTGATATTATCAGCCTATGTATTATTTAATTCAAGGGTCCCCAACTCCAGTCCTGGAGGGCCCCAGTAGCTGCAGGTTTTCATTCTAACCCTTTGCTTAATTAGCAACCTGTTTTTGCTGCTAATTAACTTCTTTTAACATTTATTTTCAAAAGTCAACAGTTCATTATACGACAATTTTTAGGAATGCAGACAATCATTAGAGCGGTTTTGATAAGAGCAGTCTATTTAACCCAAAAAGCCTTTCAATCCTATTCATCTACAGTACATTTTCCAAAATAATGTTATAATCCTTCAAATCACAACTTCTACTAATTTTTTAATGATTCTTTATGTGAAAAAAAACCTTTATAAAGTTTATTTGATATTTACCCTTAATTAATTTCCAACTTTTCTTGTTGAAAAATTTATTTTAAAATAATAGCTGGTTTCCACTGTACTAATTCCCTTCCTAACTTAAAAAGCTTTAATCATGTAACCTTGGTTTACTTAAACTGGAACATTTCAACGCCTTCAATCTTAATAATCAGTCTAGGAAGCATTCATCCATTATATTTTTGTTGACATTTGTACTGTGTAACTGCTGCTGGCCAGCCATTAACCTGTAATATCTGGATTACAAAGACCATGTGAAGCAGCACCATTACATAGGGGGCTAATAGTAGAACACCAGTTCTCCTACACACAGGGACTGCCTCTAAGCACTGCAGGTGGAGTGCTCTGGGTTGCATAAGCTGAACTCCCCCTTTGTCAGCCCCTGTCTTTACAGAGGCTCCGGCACTACACGCCACCTGTCCACTGTGCAAATCCTGCCGACTACGCCAAGGGTTTTGAATTTGTAACCTGGCCTCTGTTGTTTTCCATTTAAATGGAGAATAAGAGAGGCAAAGTTTCAAAGAAAGGAATGGGCAGTACACTTGTGTTACTTGTGCACCCCACATATCAGAGAGGAAATCTTAACTCATTTTGATAGGTTCAGAGAGTTAACAAGTTTTTATTTGTTATTGTCTTGGTTTCTTTTCGTTTTACTCAGTATAAATGTTCCTGTCATTAATTTTGTTAACCACACCTCTGATTTTGATTGCTTGGTTTACTTAGCTTTTTTTCTGGATTGAAGACATCTCATGTGCACTTTCTACCAATATAACCTTAATTATTTTTTTCATGCTTTACAAGAAAAGAGATTAAAGTATTAAAAAATCTCAATAAACTGGGGTATCCTTATGTATACTAAAGTCACTGAGCAAATTGCATTCTCTAACTTCACAACAACCGTGGCAACTATTTCCAAAATAATTTGGCAATCCTTACCTTCAACTGAAGTCAATTCTGAAAAAAAAGATCATGAATGAAAAACATCATTATATGTACACCTATAATATGGAACTCTTCCATGCACGTATCTATTTACATATATAATCATATTTTAATCTGTTTTATGTTTTGAATTGAATTCAGAAAATTATATTTTGTTGACGTCTTGATTTTCTTTAGTTACACAACTAACTGGTAGTGATCACAGAATGTTCCGAATAATTATGGTGGTATTTGTATTTTCGAATCATCTCTCGAGGATAAAAAAAAATCCTTCTTACTGTTTTAAGCTTTATCTTCAAGAGGTTTTATGATTAGTATTTTGGAATTTTGGTTTTGACCTCTTTTCAGCCATTTTAACTTTGACTTGGTCCTGTTGCTTGGTCTGTTTAGACATCCTGGTAACTTGACTTTTTACTATGATTTCTTGCAATTTATTTTCCTGGTGTATTATGTGGTCGAAAATTTAACATCTTATTAAAGAAAAAAACATTCTCTAACAGAGCAATTCAGTAATTAGGCAGGAAAAGCTGATCATTGTATCTTTTAATTACTCCTTGGCAAAACACCTTGGAGGGGGTATTCTTCAAAAGCAGTCTGTTACAGCATCGTCAGAATGATCAGAATGGTCCAAGAAAACAAAGAATAGAGGTTCATTTTATAAACTATTGAATTTACATATAGAGTCAATCAATGTATACATTTTACTCTGGTTGGTTCCTTGGTGTACACCCAAATGATTTATATGAAATAAAAGTCTGTTATATTATATTCTGGTTCTTCTTATACCTTTGAGTTGCGCCACCACCCATGAAATTTCTGTGCATATAACAATTGTCCATTCTCATTTATAGGACATCAGCTTAGTCATCCTTCAGTTCATTTTATATATTACATCAAGCTTTCTTCTGGTACATTATTTACTTAACCATCTCAGCATTTTTCCTAAACCAATTCTTATATTTCAGTGTACATTTTGTTGTTTACTTGACCTTTATCTGGTCTCCTGGTGAGCCTGAACAGGTTTCTGACATTTACTAAGCGTTTATGCTATTTCTTTAAAATTAATGCTATGTTATGCTAAAATTATTCTTTCACAATTCTCAGTCACAATAATTGTTAATACTCTGTTACTCATAACAACACTCCAACTGATTCATTCTCCTCTGTGCTGTCTTGAGGTAATGCCAAAGGATTGACACTTATGTCTATAGGCCGCTGCGGTGGGCACTGTCTGGAGAGTCAGGTGTCAGTTTTCAGAGTTCATTTTCTACTGTTCTGCACCAGGTTTCTTTAGGTCTGCCATGGTTTCTTTTCCCTTGGGGTGTCTAATGGAGGGCTTTTCTAAAGAGGGAATTGGATGGCTTTTGGCAGACATAACCCAGCCTTCTCCATTGACAGAGCTGTACAATGTCTGAGATGGTTCCCATTCCAGTCCTGCTCCTGAGATCATCATTTGAGATGGTATTTGGTCAGAAGATCCCTTCAAGTTTTCCTTCAGTGGAAACAGTGGTCTTCCAGCATTCTGAGCCATTCAGAAGGACATTGAGGACATTGCTCTCAGGTAGTCTGATCTTAGAATGAATACTCAAGTCGTTGGATCTCCAGATGTTTTGATTAAGTCTTGATTCGCTCTGCTAATTCTGTTGTTAATTTCTTGTCACCATTTGTCATTAACGCTTTGCCCAGATACACAAATTTTTACCTCCTCCAATAATATAAACAGATATTAACTCTATTTTAATAAAACAATATCTAGTGAATGATTTCAGCTTCAAAACATGTACGCTTTATTTAACATTGTTATAAACTGAACTTGCACACATACAGTAAAATACAGTGGCCACTGAGTGTTTGTGAAAAGCTTATTTAAGAATGATCTGAAAAATTCAGAGTCTGGCACATTGAGAAGAGAGAAGCTTTTACCAGGCTGAAAAATAAAGAACTTTCATTACTTTTATTACCAAAGTTCAAATTGTGTTTAGCCCTCTGGATGTGAAAATAACTATGATTATCTGACTTTATAGATTTGTGTAGCAATAAGAGCTCTCATTACTGCTAGTTGGAAAAATTAAAATCAAGCTTTTAGAAGCAGCACATTATTTAAAAAATGGAACATCCTTCTAAAATGAGATAATGACCCAGTGTAAAGAGAGAGAAAAAGCATGCTTATAAATTACAGTACATTAGTGCAAGAGATTAGTGGTAATGTGCATCATGAAACTACAAATGTGTATCCTACTGTGGCAAATGTGAATACGGCCATCATAAGATTTCTCTTCTTAAGAAAGACAGTGAAGTTGAATCACAAGCTACTCAAGCTAAATTGTAAAGACATAAAAATGTACAACTATTGAACTGAAAATAATTGAGAATGCTTCCCTAGGCTGGAGAAGTGGGCCAGAAAGATTAGCAGATTTTCAACAGTTTGAACTAACAAATCCAGACAACTCTGGAAGAAAAAAAATGCTACAATGTAGACTAAACTATCTGAGCCATCTTTCATGGTAATACCATAATATTAAACTGAAAAACTGCCATGCATTAAAGTCCTGAGACCACCAAAAGGAAAGTCTTAAATCATAAGCCAACACCTTTAGTGGGACCTTAATGGCGTCTTTATCTCTAAATACCTAAACTTTATTAAGTGTAATTTATTATAGTAATTTGATAATAATGATTTCATTTAATGAAAATGTATTAAATACAAATGAATAACAATCTTTAAAAAAAATCTTAAAAATAAGTATGAAACAGTGAACAGAAAATTAGGTTATTAACCAATTGAAAACTAAAATAAGCAACAATCACAATTTTGAGAAAGGAACAATGGATTTCAAAGAACACAGACAATTAGTAAATTAACAAGTAAAACAAATGCAACAAAAGTCCTAAAGCTTTTCAAGCAAGAAGAAGTTTACTTTAGGTAACAGAGAATTTGGAAATCCAAAATAACTTAACAACAACTTTAAACCAGAATAATAATCTTAAATGAAATACAAGACAGACTATAAAGAAGCATGCTTAAATTTCCTAATAGGTTCTACACAAGACAAGAAGCAAAATAACAGGATCAGATATATGGCTAAGCAGAAAGCAAACCCAACCTGAAAATACAACAAGAAAACCAAAAGCTACCCCAAACAATAAAGAGAAAATCGGCTCTTAGAAGGGAACCTAAGGGATCAATGCACAGTTAAGCAATGCACAGTTAGCATTTTGTCCTTTTTACAAGGGTTCCACCCTGTTAGATGAAACCATTATTACTGTTGTGTGGCACAGTGACACAGTTGTAGCTGTCTTGAAAGTAAGGAGACCAGAGTTCACTTCCTGCGTGAAGTTTGCATGCCACTTTCATGTTCACTCAAGTTTCCTACCACTGTCCAAAAACATGCATGATTAGGTAAACTGGCGATGCTAAATTGACCTTAGTGTGTGTTTGTTGACCCAGTGATAGACTGGCACCCTGTCTAAGGTTTGTTCCTGCATTGCACCCTGTGCTAGCTGGGATAGGCTCCAGCCCCCTCCCGCACCCCTGGTCTGGATTATCCAGGTTAGAAATGACATGACATTATTAGTGCTTCACTAAGTACACATTATAGGTGAGTAGAAATAAAAGATCTTAATGCCATTGCTAGAGCCTCACTTAAAAATGTGAGGTGAAAGAAGCAACAAGATAAAGAACAGACTGTGGCAAGCAAAAATGTGCCCAAAGTACAGCAGATGTATTCAATTCTAGGCTCCAAAAAAGCTCTCAAAAATGATATCCATATTTACATAGAAAAGTAGCGAGTCAGGTTCAGTTCAACAGAGGTGCCAGAATATAGGAGCAAAGAAGGGTCCTCACAAAATTGTATACTTTTCTGAATGTTAAGCAAATTACTATCTCCGGTCCAACAAGTCCAATTATATTGGTTGAGGACTAAAACCTGTTGAAACGTTTGGCACTGTAGTGTTGTAGTGAGACTGTTATAAATACAAACAGGAAAATGAGAATGAGAATGCCTTTTTATTGTCACTATACACATGTACAATGAGATTAAAAGCAGCTCCTTCAGTGCAAACATATATGTAGAACACAACAAGTAAATAAACAAATGGTGCAAAAAGTTGCAAAAAAGTTGTGCGACGCTATATACATATACATATGGAAAGAATAATAACTACTGCACTACTGGGTTACTGCACATTATTTAAATACTTTAAAGAATAAATAGCTATTGCACTATTGGGTTATTGCACATTATTTAAATATTTCACAATAATGATGATCATGTGCAGTGAGTAGTGGATGTTGGACCCTGAGAGTAATGATATTGCACAGTTATTATCAGTACCATTTAGATATTGGATATTGCACAGTTGATGGACAGAAGGAAGTCCAGGGGTTGGGGGGTTAGACTGTGTAGTCAGTGCTTGTGTGAGTTTAGAATGGTTATGGCTTTTGGGAGAAAAAACTGTTCTTGAGTCTGTTTGTCCTTGTTGTGAACTATACTAAAAATAAAACAAGTTACAAGCTAGAGAAAGCAGCAAGATCCTAGGGCTATGAATGCTAGGTTTCCATTGCAGGCCTGAGCTATACATGTAATGCCTAGCTAATGAAACCATGAAGAAAATAATTAACATAGTAGGATTAAATCTCAGTGCTGTCAGGTATGCACCAGCTAACTGCATCAACAGGGGTGGGAACACATACACAACACAGCCTTCTTATGCTGGCTTTCCAGCAGTCAACATCAGTTTGGAGGGGGCTTCACTCAGTGAAGCACAACTGACCACATAAAACCTTGATAATGAAAAGTAGAGTGGGCTGGGAAAAAGCAGACATGATGATCAGTTATAAAAGTTTAGTTATCGGAGGCAAGTCAAGGTATGGCAATAGTGTCCATCAGCCCCCAGGGTGTACATGAATGAGTGCAAATGCCTTCTGGCCTCGTAAAAACTTTTGCAGCATTCCAGCACCGAAGACCTAGGTACAGTAAACATCTGTTAGATGATATTTTAACTAAATTGTATCAAGTCTACTGCGGTGGGCTGGCGCCCTGCTCGGGGTTTGTTTCCTGCCTTGCGCCCTGTGTTGGCTGGGATTGGCTCCAGCAGACCCCTGTGACCCTGTAGTTAGGATATAGCAGGTTGGATAATGGATGGATGGATGTATCAAGTGTAGTGCTTAGAATGGATTTAATGCTTTGGAGATTAGAATAACATTTACGTACACAGCATGCAATTTGTGGAAAGTTAGTTTAGACATGCAATCTCACAAATAGACAATGCATAAATCCCAAGTCAAAGAAAGTGAGACAGGAGAGAATATTATGTGGATGTTTGAGAGAGATAACTTCAAATCTAACATAGTAAACCATCATGCATCTCAAAGCTTCAGTAGGCTGACATAACTAAAAAAAATCAGTAAGATTCAATGCAGATGGACACCTCTTTCTTGCTGAACTTCATGGTTACTGTTTCACACTTGAATACAGACCCGGAAATGCCACCATATTTGATGATTTCATATAAAGCAGACCAACAGGAAACATGTGAAAGTACACACAGGAGTATAACATAGATGATTTATCTGAAAGAGAAAACATATTGGTTATTTAAAATACATACTTCACTTTATTAGATAACTTGAATATTCTACAATGCTTAACTAGAGAGCCAGAGATGGAAACCTGCCCTGAAGCACATTGAAGCAGCAAGCTGAACATTTTTAAAGTAAAGAGAAACTATAAAAGGCAACAGAAGATAAATGTATTGTCTGAATGACCTTATCTGTAGATAAGAAAAGATAGAATCCTACTGTATGATAGATGATAGCTACAAACCTTTAAATGGTTTTCTGTATAGGATTCAAAATAGTTATCTACAGGCAATTTCAGAGAACAATGGGTTGTGCAATTGCTGGCAGGGTTTTCAGACAAGAAAATGCTTAAAACCTATGAACAAAGTCTGATGCTATCAAAAAGAATATTAAGTATGGAAGCCTTTACCCCATTTCAAATAATTTGAACATACCTGCGGTATGTCTTGAAAGGATCAAGTGTAGGGCTGAAAAGGCCTACCCAAACTGGGCAAAATGACATCACATAACATGTTTAATGGTCTGATACCCTGGTATTGGTAACCAGTTAGAATCATCATGATGAGGGTAAAGAATGTGAAAATGTCCAAGTCAGAAATTTTAAGCAAAATGTTTGAATGCAGTATTCCAAAACAACTTATCCAAAATCAAAACATGTTCAATGCTGCCATAGAGTCTTTGTGCACATGCTCAGGGCATTAGAGGAGAGATGATATGCTTTACAGCCGGAAGTGCAACAGAACAGTAAAACATGACTTCAGAAACTTTGATAATATCTGCAAATTTTCAGTCAATGAACTTACTGTTTATTCTAAGCCCACTGACTTCTAGTTTTTAAGCGAAGAAGAAAGCAGATTCAAAAGATAGATCAAAGATATTTGAAATATTACATAAATGTGCAGGCCTGGACTTAACATCTGTAATTTTGCTCCTACTGGGGGGAATAAAATTCATATCATTAAGAACTGAGAAGGTGAAAAAAAATGCTGCATGTAGTTAAACAGTCCTTAGCTTGTTTGGAGATAAAACAGAGCAAATTTTACAGGGCACTAGCAGCAGAACCCAGCGTTCCCCAAGTACGTAATATGAAGGAATAACTATTTAACTTTGATTTGGCAGCAGTAGACACTTTGACAGTTACGTTCTTTTCTTAGGAGATATAGTTCTGCCAAGAAAATTAATACTCTTAAAATTCAAAAAGAAATATATTTTTCTCAGACACTAATTATGTGCGATACATCGGAAGGTTGTCGGTTCAAATCCTGTAAACGTCCAAAGTGAGCCTACTCCGTTGGGCCCCTGAGCAAGGTCCTTAACCTGCAATTACTTCGTTCTGCATGGAAAAACTTGGGGGTTGGTGGCAGAAATGGCACTCCAGCCACCATAAAAAAAATCTCACACTGTTCCATTCCATCTGAACTAGTATGGTGCTGAGTTGTCACCTATTGCATGGCTGCACTTGGGTCCTAATCTGGGATCCTGAGTTGGTTTGTCATGTGGTGGGTGCGGCAATGTGCTGTATCAGCGCGTGCTCGTAACCTCTCTCTCTCTCTCATCATTTTGCTCAAATATAGGACAGTATTTTTTTTCCTGCATTTTTGAGCTCTGAAATAAATTAGATTAATCTCAGAGGTCAAAATCCGGTGTGAAAGGATCAGACTCGACACACTTAAAAATGTTTAGGGCAGCTACCCATATATTATCCCTGGCTGCAATGGGTTTGTTTTTATAGACAGACATGTCTTTGATGGTGTCGAAACATGAACTAATTGAGGTTTAAGAAGATGACGGTTTTAACTAACATGACCAGAAGTGACGTTGAGGAACCGGAAGTGACCTTCTTCTGACGTCAGCCTAGGTGCCGGAACCGGAAGTGACATCCACCTGGGTGCCAGAACCGGAAATGATGACAACCTGGGTGCCGGAACCGGAAGTGACGTCTTCAGCGATGTTTCCCGTGGCTGGACTGCAGAGATAACAGGAGAAGGTTAGTGCACCCTGCCACCCCCTGGCCTGGCATGGAATTACCTTCACTTGGTCCATACAATTTCCTCCTGCTTACACGTGCGTGATACCAGGAAACGTCACAGTCCTTAAAACTCACTGTGATAAAAAGAACACCACCACCAAGATACCCAAAAGGTCAAAACTTAAGTTTAAAAAATACTCTAATAAATAAATAGATAGATAGATACTTTATTAGTCCCAAGGGGAAATTCACAAATTCTCTAATGACTCTTCCAGATACTGTAAAATGGGATATGTGTGCAAAATTTTGTTTAGAGTTGACCAAGGGTGTGCAAACACACACATACAAATACACTTATATTGAGCTTTATATATATACTAGCAAAATACCAGCGCTTCGCAGCGGCGAAGTACTGCCTTAAAATTTTTATTAAGAAGAAAATTAAACCTTTTTAAACTGAGGGAAAATATATCAATAATTATTTGTTAAGGATCTCTTTGTATACCACATTGTGAGTTCGGCCCTCCTGTTGTAATATGACCAAGCTGTGCGCTGAGCTTACTCTTGAGCATTCAACATACAGTTGGCCATGTGAATAGTAATCTTGTTTCAAATATCACAGCTTGGATTGCTGCTGTCATAATTGGTTTGAGTTTCATGGTTTGTTTCAATTACGACAGTATTTGCAGGACTTGTGTTGAAGTGACATTCGGCATCTGTCAAGCGTTGTAAGCATACAACTGGTTTCATTGATAACTTCACATCCAGCTTTTGAGAGTTTAAACATTCATAAACATCAAAGTGTCCACTACTGAAATTGTCACCTGTGAATCTAAGATGTTTAACAGGCATTGGCGGTTGTCGAAAGGTGTAAAATATTTGGCCATTTTGGTACACTTGAAGGCGACAACCGAACAATTCAGCGTCAGCCATCAACTCACATGCAGAACCATAGGTGAAGGGCTTAAGCATTTCACTCTTATAGTGCTCCTGTGTAGTATAATTATCTCCTGTACCGTCATCAGTCCACACCTTGAACCTGTCCCAGTCATTCAATACATAAGACACAATGTTCCTCCGGATATCAAGAGTGAGCCTGATATGGCCGTGCAATATGTAACAAAGAGAATGGAAAAGGCAGGTGCCATCTCCGGGCATGGAAACCACTCTGTAAGTGACAGTTCTTTGATTGATGGTGATCACCTCGATAGACATGTTAATAAGGGTATGGTTGGAACGATAAAGGAAATGGGTACCTGAGCAATGTAAAGTAAGTCTAAAATACCTACACAATAACTATAATCGTAATAAAAAAACTGTTGGAAAGTTCAATATGGCGGCCGACAGTGGCGTCATACCACTGAAATAAGTACATACATCAGTTTCGGTTATCTCAGGGAAGCCGCCTACCAAATTTCGTGAAGATGGGGCCATAAATAAGAAAGTTCAACATGGCGGACGTTGTTGACCGTTATGTCCGTTACGCGTAGAGTTTCGAAATGAAACCTGCTTAACTTTTGTAAGTAAGCTGTAAGGAATGAACCTGCCAAATTTCAGCCTTCTAGCTACACGGGAAGTTGGAGAATTAGTGACGTTGGAAAGTTCAATATGGCAGCTGACAGTGGCGTCATACCACCGAAATAAGTATGTACATCAGTTTCGGTTAGCCAGGGAAGCCGCCTACAAAATTTCGTGAAGATGGGGTCAGCCTTCTACCTACACAGGAAGTTGGAGAATTAGTGACGCTGGAAAGTTCAATATGGCGGCCGACAGTGGTGTCATACCACCAAAATAAGTACGTACATCGGTTTCGGTTAGCACAAGGAAGCCGCCTGCCAAATTTCGTGAAGATGGGGCCATAAATAAGAAAGTTCAACATGGCGGACATTGTTGACCATTATGACCGTTACATGTAGAATTTCGAAATGAAACCTGCTTAACTTTTGTAAGTAAGCTGTAAGGAATAAGCCTACCAAATTTCAGCCTTCTACCTACACGGGAAGTTGGAGAATTATTGATGAGTTGATGAGTTAGTGAGTGAGTGAGTGAGTCAGTCAGTCAGTCAGTCAGTGAGGGCTTTGCCTTTTATTAGTACAGTATAGATATAAGATGTTACATTTTTCTACCTTTACATAATGCATATTTTAATAAAATAGAAAAAGAATTTGGTTCAAAGAGAAAAGTTGTGTTGAGAGAAATAAAGTGCCTTGAGCATGGGAAAGGTGCTATATAATAAAATGTATTATTATTATTATTATTAAACTCAAGTAACTAAACTGTAAAAAAAACAAGAGTATGCATGGTGTAACATTCAGGTGTGTTCAGGTCTAAACTAACAGATTTGAAAGTCAAAGTGATTTAACATATCTAACATATTTTTCTTTAAATATTTTTCTAATAATAATTTATGCCAGCATGGTGACGCAGTAGTAGCGCTGCTGCCTCGCAGTTAGGAGTCCCGGGTTCGCTTTCCGGGTCCTCCGTGCATGGAGTTTGCATGTTCTCCCCATGTCTGTGTGGGTTTCCTCCGGGTACTCCAGTTTCTTCCCACAGTCCAAAGACATGCAAGTTAGGTGCATTGGCGATTCTAAAATTGTCCTTAGCGTGTGCTTGGTGGGTGTGTGTGTGTGCACCCTGCGGTGGACTGGTGCCCTGCCCGGGGTTTGTTTCCTGCCTTGCGCCCTGTGTTGGCTGGGATTGGCTCCAGCAGACCCCCGTGACCCTGTAGTTAGGATATAGCAGGTTGGATAATAGATGGATGGATAATAAGTCATATTAAAAAATAACAGCAATAACAGAATGCAATGCCATGCATTAGTAAACTACATTAGATACTGTATGTGCTTTTTAACAGTACTTTACCATAACATGTAGTTAAAAAGGTATCCCAGATAGACTTGTGGTGGCTCAATAGCTTTCATTGACAGCAAATTCCAACTAACTAATTATAGTTAGAATTTTTAAAAGAGATACCTTATGGAGAGTTCAAATATCTGTTTAAGTCTCAAAATAAAATTGTTGGCTACTTTGGACCATGACATAGAGCAGTTCTGGAGCTATGCTGATAAACTAAAGTGTCAGAGAAATAATGCAGCAGTGAGTTCGTTTTCGTGTAATTTAAGTAAATATTTGTTCACTCTCTGCGTTCATACTTCCTTCCCTCTTACGCTTATTTCCAGATAAGTGACTTTTTTTCCTTTTACTTGTACAGTTAACTTACCTCAAGCAGCAGGAGAAGTGAACTGGTGCTCCAGCAACTTCCACGTGGGCCTCTCCCGGCATTTGACTGCCTGACACTGGGGATCTGTTTTGCTGTCAAGAGTAGCTACCCGAGAAGTAAAATTTGAAATGCCCTTTTTTAAAATTAAATTGGAAACAATAGACTAATCCATAATTGAAGACACAAAGAATGTTTTTCTATTTTAAGACAGACAAGCTCACAAATTCGCCAATGCTTTTAAGGTGGAGATTTTTAAATTTCAAAAATCTGTACAGCGTACAGTATTCAAAATATCTGAATGACTCTGCTTCGATGGGCCCTTGAGCAAGGCCCTTAACCTGCAATTACTCCATGCTGGGTATGACGTTAATCCGTATCCAGCCCTGCATGTAGACCCTCCAACCTGCAGGGAAAAACTTGGGCCTTGGTGGCAGAATTGGCACTCCAGCCACCATAAAAAAACCTCACACTGTTCCATTCCATCTGAACTAGTGTGGTGTCACTGGTAAAATGGCTGCACTTGGGTCCTAATCTGGGATCCTGAGTTCGTTTGTCATGTGGTGGGTGCGGCAATGCGCTGTATCAGCGTGTGCTCCTAACCTCTATTTCAGTAAGTAAATGATCTGTTTAAGTTACTCAACAAAAGAATTAATTAATTAAAGAATTCATTAATCTTTTAATTGTTGTACAGAAGAAGGTAAATTCCATTACTTGGCACTGATAATTATATTAGAAGGCAATGAGAAAAAAATATTATTAGTAGTAGTAGTGGTAGTATATTTCTATTATTATTATTATTATTATTTATTAATAATAATAATGCAAGCTTCATCACATGATATATAATTTTAATCTACATTAAAAACTGTTACCTTTATTGAAACATGTTTTAATTAAAATCACAAAGATAAAATGAAATAATTGTCTGCAATGCTCCTATATCCAAATATACGTATTTAGGTGTAGTGATGTGCTGTTATTATATATGTTGATGATTTTAGCAGTGATGCATTTCTCTCAAATGCCAAATAAAAACTTAGTTATATTTATCAGGATATCATTTTATGCAATGCCAATTGTGTGTATACTTGGAAAATTATTTTCAGCAAATTATGACAGTAATACTTAAGCTTGTGTGGTTTCATTTACTGTATATATATATTTTAGAGCAGAATATTTTAAAAAAGATTGATTATAACTAAAAATAACAGCAGACCTATTTTTTTCCAAGTGCCTATACAATTATGGAAAGTAAGTGTGAGAATGTATGCATGAATATATAGGTCATTGGAAAACAATGAAACCCATTTATTATATCATCTCATGAGAAACTGCTGTACTTAAACTCTTGAATACTACACCAAAGTGTGTTCTGTATTGCTTTTAAATTTTGTGCTTTCTTCTCAAATACTGAAAATGTATTGCATAGACTGTATTTTCCTTTTTTTTCCGATACACTGCTTTAAGGTCTGTGTGAAATAATAATAATAATAAATAGCACAGTAGTCACACAGGCGGCACTGGTAGCTTACAGCTTCCAATGTAATATTTAAGCCATGAAACCGTTTACCGTATTTATGTGGTTTTCCACCATATTTCAAAGACAAGCCATCACATCAGTGGGTGACACTAAAATTGTCCTGGAATGGGTAGGTGTGGTGGTGGTGAGTCTATCCTGTGACAGCCTGGTATGCTGCCAATTGTTGCATCCTGTCTTGTGCCCAGTGCAGTCCTGAAGGCTCAGACTTCTTATGACACCCAAACTGAGTTCGGACAGAATTTGAAAATCTGACTGCTTTGTATTGTGCCGCTCTTCCAATAGGCCATTGCTTACTTTATGCATTGCCTTTAGAACTTATATTAACCATCACTAAACACTTTACTATGCAGAGAACTATTCAATACAGTGTTTATCTATTGTGAATTTAAATAGTTTATTTTTATCAACTGTATACACCTACTAATGTTGTGCCAGTTCTATTTTACTTTTCTTTGCAAATGGTTTAAAGAAAATAATCTTTGTAATAAGCTTTGTATTGCAATTGTACATTGTTAAACATATTTCTTATCTTTTATTAATCTTACACGTTTTTGTATTGCAAAAGTTTTTGCATCGCTTTAATTGGATATATTTTAATTGAAACTTTCATTGTGTGTGTACTAAACCATTTAACGTGAAGTTTGTTATTTGATTTTATGTTTACAGAATTCCATGCATACAAATAGTTAAAGCTTATTTGAAATAGTAAACAGCTATTTAAAATAGTTCAGTATAATTCATAAAATGATTTTATTTTTTCCACTGTGCATTAGCTGTGTATTCATTTACAGATTTATGCAGTTTTCTTATTGTGTACTAGGTTATCCTTTATATACATTAGTTAGTAATTTGTGTATCAATACCCTGGATAAGACTGAGTGAATACAGAAAATGGACAGATAGAGAGTCATTTTTGCCCTAAATTTATATTTTGTTCCAAATCACTGTTTCTCTGTGACTTAAGTCTGTCAATAAATTGTTCAATTAATTCTGCTTATTTTTGAATGACAATTTTGCATGGATGTGAATCAGGTGAGTGTGATATGAAATGTATGCTTGAGTTTTAAGTTCTGAATAGCAATTCTGCTAATTTAAGTTTGGTGTATTAAGAACATTTTCTGAAATAATACCAATAAGAAAATCAATTTTTTTACCTCTGTATGTTGTATAACAAATTGGCTCAATTATTTTTTACAGCATTCTTCCCAGCAGGAAAACATAGCATTCATAAAAATATCAATTAGGAAAGTAAAAGCTTTTTTTTCACTATTTTTACGTCTTCTCTTTTGTTGTATTTTAAACTGTTAATTCTGTCTTTGCATATACTGAGCTAGAGAAGCTGCAGCATGTAGTGAATTGCTAATATAAATGTCCTAAGCAAATTATAAAATGTATACTTTTTTTGTGTTGCAACAACATATATACCAATTAAAGTTGAATTATTTAGTGTGTATTAAAGAATTACAGAATCACAATAGCTATCTGATCACATCAAAAAATAAATGCTAAACTTTATTATAGCAGGTGATCTGCCTAACCTTGTCGATAAGTGTACTATATAGTATATGAATGCATACTATTAATCATACAGAGGAAGCTAAATACAAATTGTTACAAAAAATGTGCTCTCCTACAATTTGGCATACATCACTGACTACAATATAATTACAAAGACAAAGATAAATACAAATATCACACTATATTGATATATAATTTGCAATGTATACTGTACCAGCTCTGCATTAACTTTTACTCAAAAAAAACCTTTGTCATTTCAAAGTTAATAAAGTAAATAATGTATGAAATGCATCAAAAAGTTACATTTTTTTTTTGTAGTATTAGAAAATAATAAAATAATAAAAAACAACTGTATTGTTTGGATTGTATTTCTGCTATGAGCTGACTGTGCATGCACTTCCAGTAACTTGGATTTCTTCGTTAATATTTGACTGAAATAATACATATATAATTAAATGCAGAACCCCAGCCTCCAACATTTCCAAATCCCAAAACATGTAAGAGATTCTTTCTGTTCTTCAGCCGAGAAGGAAAATAGAATCCAAACGCAAACAAATAAGTGAACTGGGGTGAGAGTTGATAAAGCAAATTGGCTGCTGCTTTGCTCCCCAGATGCCATCTTCCTCAACTGGTTTTGATTGCGTATATTGACTCTTCAGCTTTCTGCAAACACCGAGAAACATTTCAGAAATACAAAAGATTTGCTTTGCCTTCTCTCTTTCAGTTCTAAAGTGCCATTTATTGCTCCCTTTCACAGGTCAGGGCACATTGCTTGCGAAAGAGAGAGTGGACTAATTAGCCTTCTTTTCAGCCTGAAAAGTGACTCTGTCATCAAGTGATTTTTGTGCATTTTGCTCTGCTCTCCAGCATCTTTCCCTGCGTTCTCTAGTTCTCTGGGAGCTCACTCAGTTCAATTTGCATTATTTTATTCTCCTTTATATGTAGTCAAATTAACGATGAGGAAACTTGTACATAGCTTGTAGATCAAAGAGAACAGAACTGGAAATCAGTCTTGCAATACAGAGAATTGCTGGTGTTGTGCAGGAATCAATTCATTTCTTTATTATTTTGAATATTCATACCATCCATTTACTTCCCAGTAGCATTTTATTTAGTCCCTGTTCTGCTTGGGACTATAGAGTGACTCTGTGCTTAGTTTGGTTGTCTCACTGCACCAGGAAACTAGGCTGACCCAGGCATATACTCTGATTAACATAGGTGCTGAATTTGAATTTCTGGTTTTAGAAAATGGATGAGTGCAATTGAACATTATCAAATCAAAAAAGTACCAACTGATCAAAACAGTGTGGAACTAGAGAATGGAATCACATTACTCATGTCACACTAGGTGACGTCCATGTATATAAAAAGAAGGTAGAAATTGGACTTCAATTTGGATCATCTAAATACAGTCAGGAAGATACCTTCAAGGACAGTACAAACCAAAAGATCTGTAGGATATTTCATATTTGAGGTTTTCATATATGTCACATTGCCTGATTATTGTATCAAGCAGATAAGTGTACAGTGTTAGATAGATAGATAGATAGATAGATAGATAGATAGATAGATAGATAGATAGATAGATA
>JANRMT010062803.1:7066641-7086527 GCA_026402145.1 Polypterus bichir lapradei | reverse complement strand
ATAGATAGATAGATAGATAGATAGATAGATAGATAGATAGATAGATACTTTATTAATCCTAAGGGGAAATTCACATAAAGTGTATCTTTATTTTGTTGCTGTAACAGAAAACTGATATTTCTTTGAAAAGCTAGTATATTATTCTTGCATCATTACGAATTTGTAATGAACTGGTATTAGATGATGATAGTCAAGCAGTAACAGTATAAATGCAGAGGTTGTGCATTCAGAGTTTAAATGTTAATATAAAGCTTTTGAAAGGTCTCCCTCTAGTGGTAAAAATAATTTACTGCACTGTTCTACAAGTAAATAATAATATAACCATGTATCTGTTTTCAATTATTAATCCAAATCAGCCTGGATAGGGAATCAGTCCATCACAATGTCCACTGCCTCTGGGGCTGATATATATTAAATACCCTAATATGCAGTAGAGTTGCCAGTGAACCTAACCTGCAAATATTTGGGACTGTGGAAGGAATATTGAAGTTGTTTGGGAGCATGCAATATGCAGATAGACCCACCACTCGACAAACCTCCTGGATTGAGACCCGTGTGCAGCAGGTGACACCTCAGTACCACGCTGGAACAGTGTGAGCTTTTCTACGGTGGCTGGAATACTCAGAGGAAAGGCAGGAGCACTTATTACTGTGCTACTTGTACTGCCTGAATATAATCATAATTAGAATAATAATAATAAAATCCTTACTGTAAATCTAGGTTTTTCTAACAATTTGAATTTTAGCTCTTTTATTTTTTGACTTTGAATAAACTTGTCTGCTCAATTAGACCATGATGAATAAAGAGTATGAAATGTACAAGAGTGTGCCAGCACTTAACAGTTTATGGGAGACTCCAAAGACTTTCACTTTAAAACTTAAACTAGTGCTTTAGATTTTATCCAAAAAACCATTGCTTTACAATGACACATGCAAAAGGAATATCTCAATAGCAACTGCATTCAATTATTTGTGTAATATGACACTTTTTTATTTTAGATATTATCTAACTTTATAATTTAACTGTACATACAACTGGCACAGAACCAATCAGACACTTGAATAAATATAATGGACCATAATATGTACCTCATATGTATCAAACACGTAATATTTCTATTTAGTGAGTTGCAATAGTGTTAAAGTTAATTGTGCAGCCCCATTTAAACTTCATAGCTACCTTCTGTGCCTCTGCCACCAGGTTTGAATCTTTATCTTGGGCATCCTGACCGTCTTATTTTTGATTATGACAGTACTCGGGAAGATGTGAGCAGGAGTCGTTTCATTGATTTATTCATTTAGAACCAGATGGAGTTGCTTTGTCAAGTTCATTGTATTGTCCACAATGAAAGGTACAATATCAGTAACACCTAGATAGTTTTACAGCGAGCCATAAAATCACCTAATCTTTTCTTTATTAAACACAAGGTTGTGGGGAGCTGGAGCCTATCTCAACAGGAGACAACCTTGAATGGACTGTCAATCCACCATATAGCTCACACACACAAACTCAAATGATTTTTTTATATATATACTTGTCTTTTTGCATTACCTTTTGGGTGTCAGAGCGCAGGGTCAGCCATTGTACAGCACCCCGGAGCAATTTTTCAGGTTAAGGGTCTTGCTCAAGGGCCCAGTGGAGTAGAATCCTCTTTAGCAGTAACAGCATTTGAACTGGCAACCTTACAGATACCAGCACAGATCCTTTAGCCACTGAGCCACCACTCCACCTATATTTGGGATTACTAGGTACTTTAGCATGCAGGTTTTTGGGAATAAGAGATGGAAACTAAGAGGAAACCCCCCACAGAATATGCACAACTCCACTCACATAAAAGGTGAGCCTGGGGCACTGGATTGATAAGGCAGCATCACCATTCCAACCATTGAGAAGAAGAGTGAAGAAAAAATAAGTCAGAGAGTTCAGATTATGTACTTGAGACAAAATTTAAGATATTCTGGTGTATTTAGAAACTGAGGTTAGACTCTAAATGAATCTTATGTCTTTTTAGCTGTGCGGTTACGCCCGCGATCTGATTAAAAAAAAATATGCATAACCATAAAATAAGAGCTTTAATTGAATGAACATTTTATTTGATAAAATTTAAATGTGTAGCTTTTTTTAGGCATCTAATTACTGTGGATGATGTTAAACAAGATACAAAATGTCCTGAATATAATATAAGACAATAAACATTTCACAGCAGCAAATATATATTAGCCTGGAAATCTTCTAGTACACAATGTTCTCATTATTGTAATGACATACTGCTTATATATAGGTTTATGTAAGAAATTAGATTGCAAGGAAAAAGTCAAGCTTACTTCTGAACTGCCGCAAGGTACAGTTTCATGCTAAGAAATGTTTCTGTGCTTGTTATCACCACATTGACAAGACATGATCAGTAAATATCGTTCACAGGGGAATGGGCCATTGGGCGTCTACTGTTGTACTCGCCACTAAGAGGTTTAGGAGGCTCATTATAAGAGATTAAATGGTTGATAAGAAAGCTCAAGAGCATCAAGTATTTCAGGTTGCCTGTAAATTGTGATTATTGTTCTGAGATTGAGACATGTGTGGACTAACCCAACCCAACCCTAAACTTAACCATGTTCGACATTGCACAAGGTTTTCAATAAGTTAGAAAATGCATGTATGTTGTAACATTCAGGGTCATTCCAGGACTTTGAGAAAGTTGGGACATTTTAATTTTTGTTTGTTTTTAATCATCAAAGACAGAAATGTCACATTTTTATCATTTTTTTATTCTTAAAAAATAAGTGATAAAAGAATGTAATTGCATGTGTTAATAGAGTACATAAAATCCATGTTTTTTAATTGCAGTTTGCAATATCATGTAATTAAAAACCAATGCCAGATAGACTTGTGGTGGTTGAATTGCTTTCCTAGACAACAGATACAAACTCAAGCCATGTAAAAATGATGTTGATTAAAATTGTTAGTTGTTGGTTGTAGAGGGTCTATGACTGATTGTAGTTCAAATTTTTAAAAAAATTCTTAAACATACTTTCCTAAAAAGAAAATTTTTGACAGTGAAGTACCCAGTTGAGGCTTAAATCTGTATTAAAGTCCATCTATGCTGACACTTCAATAACTCGTCTTGGGGATTTGTTTTGCCATTAGCAGCACCTATTGGATATGCAAAAGAGGAAATTATACAGTGCAATGGACAGACTGGCATTTGGCTGGGATGGTTTGCCCTCCCTTATCTGGTCGACAGGCCTACATCATAAGACACACAGAAGAGTGGTAAACCAGGTTAGACATCCCAGCAACAGCAGATGGGATCTGCGCAAGCATCTGGGATGCCAATTTATAGGATAAACAAAACGGCGGAGCATCCCAACTGACTTTCCCAATCAGGGGGCCATTCATATGGGATACACATGGAAGACTGCCTCCCATTTGCAGTTTGTTTCTCCATACATCGGATGGCAGCATCCCTTATGACAAGCTCTGGTATGGTCACCCACAGGGCAGCTTGGGAGATGTCTTCCTATTGAGCTGCCCTTTTGGCTTCGTAGATGCCAACAGGGAGAGAAGATGAGATTTTAATACCACAAATACTTCTGGGTTGGGTTGAAAAGGAGGCCCTCAACTTCACATGGAGAGTCTAAGTTAGGAAAGGAGTAGGGCAGAACTCACCTGGGAAGAGTGGAGGTGCAAAAGAAGAAAAGAGGATTAATTACAGTGCTATGTCACATAAGTGGAATGGAATCTTTTAAAGGAATTTTGTTGAATAAAAGACCATGATTTGAGTCTGGTATTATCTTTGACCTCTTGTGACTCAGTAGCGTCCCCGTGTGGTCACGACAAAAAAAACTCTCTCATGGTAAACTAAAATCAGTAACTGAGATTGCATAGAATGTTTTGGTTTTAAGATGAAAATTTGACAATGATTTTTGGGAGTTCAAAGAATAAAACCAATTTTCAATACAATGAGTCTTTTAGGAGCTGAGATGTTTTACACGGACAGAGAGTCAAATAAACAGACACAATGAGGACAATAAGTGATTTTGTGTTACACAGAGAAAATTGAATAGTTTACAGTAATATTTTACTATTTAGTGTTAAAAAAGCATGTTTGCCAGTCATTTTTGGTTCTCCATGGTTGAAAAAGCACAAATGCCCAAACTAACTTACAAGAGGGCAAACTTGCATTGTGAAATAAGTTGTGTTTTAGTACATTTTCAAAACAGTTTTATTTGTCAGTACTCTTTAAGTTCTTAATGGAATCAATTTAAGCATAAAACTTTTCACATATGTATGTCGAAGCCTTATACTAAATTAATTTAAATTATTTTTCCCTCATCGGGCAATACCCAGAAGTGAAAACAGGATTTTAGAAATTTCTGAAAATATATTAAAAATAAAAAAACTGAAATATCACATTGATACAAGTATTCAGGCGCTTTACTCAGTACTTAGTTAAAGTCTCTTTGACAGTGATTACAGCCTGGAGTCTCCTTGGGTATGACATAAGCTTCCGACACCTGGATTTGAGGATTTCTACAGTTGTTCTCTACAGATCCTCTCCAGCTCTGTCAGGTTGGATGGAAATTGTCAATAGACCTCTATTTTCAGGTCTCTCTAGAGATATTTGATTGGGCTCAAGTCTGGGCTATAGCTGGCCCACTCAAGAGCATTTCCAGAGTTGTCCCTAAACCACTCCTGTGCTGTCTTTACCTTAAGCTTAGGGTCATTGTCCTGTAGGAAAGTGAACATGTGGCTCAGTCTGACGTCCAGAGTGCGCTTGAGCAGATTTCTATTGAGGATATCTCAATTCTAGTCACAGAAAAACAACACCATAGCATGATATTGCCACCATCATGCTTCAATGCTGGAATGGTATTACAGAGGTGGTGAGAGGTGCATGGTTTTCTACAGACATGATTGTAATCTTGGTTTCATCAGACCAGAGAATTTTGTTTCACACAGTCTGAGAGTCCTTTAGGTGCCTTTTTCCAAACTCCATGCAGGCTTTTATGTATCTTTTACTGAGAAGAGACTTCTTTTTGTCCACACTTAAAAAAGAACAGATCAGTACAGTGATGTAGACTTGGTAGTCCTTGTGGATGCTTCTCCCATTTCTACACAGATTTCCCTATATCTCAGCCAGAGTAACCAGTGGGTTATTGGTTACCTGTCTTACTAAGGCCATTCTCCCATGATCGCTCAGTTTGGCTAGGTGGTCAACTTTAGGAAGATCTGTGGTTGTTTGAAGCTTCTCCCATTAAATAACTATGGAGGCTACTGATCTCCTGTGAACCTTTCATGCTGCAGAAAATGTTTTGTAGCATTCCCCAGATCTTTGACTGACCATAGTACTGTCTCTAAGCTATGCAGGCAATTCTTCCTATTTCAAGGCTTGGTGTTTGCTCTGCTGCACAATGCCAGCTGTGGGGCCGTCTATAGACAGGCATGTGCCTTTCTTCATCATGTCCAATCAATTGAAATGACCACATGTGGACTCCAAATAACTTGTAGAATCATCTCAATGATTATCAATAGAATGAAATGCACCTGAGATAAATATTGTGTCATAGCAAAGGGTCTGAATATTTGTGTTAATGTGATTTTTAATGTGTGTTTTATTTTTAAAAATGTTATAAAATTTGTAAAATTCCATATTTGCTTTATGTTAAATATTGTTAGATGTACAAAAAAATGATTAAATGATTTTAGCATAAGTCTGCAACATAGCAAAATGCAAAAAGTGCAGGGGTCTGGATAACTTATATATATATATATTGTGATGGATGGCATGCATGGGCAAGCATCCTGGCCAGGGTAGGGCAAAGTTCCTTACCTGGATTGTAGGTCAGCCCTTCAAAGGCAACAAATGGAGCAAAGATTGCCCTGCCTCAACCAAGAGACAAGCAGAAGATGCCAGTGTGGCAGTGGGTACAGTGGAATCCTGGCAGGGTCAGAATGAGGAGCAATACCTGCCTGGCAGGCCAGTGTGGTGGAAGGATATTAGAGAAAAAAACCTGACTGGAGTACATGCTTCCCCAACACGACAGGTGTCAGCTTCCCTGGATATCACCACCTGTGTGGACACCTGGAAGACACACTGGGTATTGTAATCCCATAGGGCAGCCTTGTTGGGTTCTGTAGGTGACACCAGGGGGTGCTGCAAGGATTCATTATCCCTACATCATGGGACTTCCAAATGACCCAGAAGTACTTCCATCAGGCTATGCCCTAGCACCAGAAGTACTTCCGGGTCCAACAAAAAAGAAGCCACTCAAACTCATCCAAGTGAATTGGAGTTGGATGGAGGAGAGAGGAAAAGACAAGGAGAGGAACTGCATTGAGTATTTCAAAGCCTTTTTGTAAGGTATTTTTTATAATAAATATTTGAACCCAGGACTTGTGTGTGTGAGGTTGTGTCTGGAGTTTGGGGTGCTCCAAATCTCCTTAGTGGTCACAATATATATATAATGTCACACATGGGCGTCCGAGGATTCCTCTAAGGGTTGGGGAAAGGTAAGCAATAACCCCTGAGACGAGCGGTGCGGGGGCTACCACTGTCACTGTCCTGTTGTTCTTCTTCCCTCACAGTTTCGGGAAGTCACCCAGTAAGGGCACTTAACCCTTCCCCTTCCAGAAGTTTCACTATAAAAGAAGCACTGATTAAGGAAAAGGCGTCTTTTGCTGGAAGATCCTCACGAGCCCACGGCAGAGCACGTGACTCTCAAAAATCCTTAAAGAAGGAGGAATCCCTGATCACGAATGGCACATTGGCACATTTTTTTGTTACTTTTTCAGTTTTGTTTGTTTCTTCTCGTAACGATTAAAATGGAAGATCGGTTGGCATCCCAAAATTTTGACTGCTTCCAGTTTGTCCTTCTACCGCCTGACCACAATATATACCCAACAGACAGACGTTTAGGACACATGTACTGTATAAAAGCACCAAGTATAATTTTTAATTATTTTCTTAAATAAAGTGCACAAAGCACCACACATATCACAATTCACCAATATCAATAATCAATAATCACAAATATACAATCCTCCACTCCCAGCAGCTCTGTCAAACACCCTTCCAACTCTGCCTCCACTTGCTGGGTCTCAAACAGTCCTTTTTATATTCCTTGACCTGGAAGTGCTCCTCCTCTTCTTCCGGGTCAAACGCCACCTCATCCGTCCTCAATCGTCCCGGAAGTACTGTGGGCTTCCGTCCTCGTGACTCTGAAGTACTTCCGGGTTGTAGGAAAAGTAGTAGTCCCCAGGTCCTTTATGAGCTCCCCCTGGCGGCACCCACGGCACCCAACAGGGCTGAGAAAATGGACTCCATGTCCCATGATGCCCTGAGGGAATCCGGAGTACAATTACTGTCCAGGAGAGCTGCCATCTAGCGTCCTCGGGGAGACAGTGTCCTGGAAAGGTTGCCCTTCTCCACTATTGAGCTGCTGGCTGTCTATCACAATATATATACTGTATATGTAAACACATAGACATGTATAAATATTTAAATGAAAATTGGACTGTTCCTGAGATCTACATTCGATTATAGAGTTGTTCAGAAATAATGGGATAGGGTAAATACAGTAATTCTCCTTCATTACTGCTCCTTTTCTTGAACAAGATAGGTGAGACTTTATTTTTTTTTTTTGAAGCTTACTGTATATGCAGTAGTTTACTATAAATCACATTTGCATGTTCTTCCCGTGTCTGCATGGGTTTCCTCCGGGTGATCCAGTTTCCTCCCACGGTCCAAAGACATGCAGGTTAGGTGCATTGGCGATCCTAAATTGTCCCTAGTGTGTGCTTGGTGTGTGTGTGTGTGTGGCCCTGCGGTAGGCTGGCGCCCTGCCCATGATTTGTTCCTGCCTTGCGCCCTGTGCTGGCTGGGATTGGCTCCAGCAGACTCCCTTGACCGTGTGTTAGGATATCGCGGGTTAGACAATGACTGACTGACTGGTAAATGGATTAGCAAACACCTCTGTTGTTTTTCAGTCTGTGATGTTCTAGCAGTAAATGTTGCCGTTTTTAATTTCTTTAATGCCATTTCAATAATCATTTCATATTACACAATTTCATTTTCACATAAAATAGACAGAATGGTGTTGCAGTTGTTAGTGGTGCTACCCCACAGATCCGGAGTCCTCTGTGTAAATTTTGCTCCTGCTTATTTTCTATGTGTAGTTTACACATTCCTACTGTGACCACATGGCTATTTTTCCAAGTACTTTGTTTTTTCACCAACATTCTGAAGATGTAACCATTAAGTTTAATTGGTCTCACTGCGTTGTGCTACTCACTTTATCCAAGATAATCTGCTGGATATAGGGAAACACAGATAATGCCTTTATATTAGTTCCAGCAGACCACCTTAAAATTTCTGTCTGGTAAGGAGGAAAGCAGTCATCCATAGGGACGGAGTAGCCATACTATTAGCAAACTCTGGAAACCCTAGTATGGATTGATAACAAATGTAGGAGAAATCATTATTAAAGCCGAAGCACTAAACCGTGAACACAGCCACAAGGTGAACAGCCAGAAGTCAATTGTCAAAAGAAATACAGACACAAAACCTAAAATTTTCAAATGTCGAATATTAAACCAAAGAAGCTGTTGTCAAAGCCAAAACGTGAAACTGTGTCTGGTCAACAGAGGGTGCACCAGCTCCGTAAACACCTGACACAGCAGACACAAGGCACAAGTCCAGCACAACACACACTTATTTTGGGAGTTGGGAAATGTTTCCTAAGTCGCCCACCAGCACAGCATGGTATAAAAAACAAACACAGTTAATTAAACAGTACTTTGTCTCTTCTCTCTCTGTCCCTCTCCTTCTACCTCCACTCCTCCTCCAGCAAGCTTCATCCTCCTACTCCCTTTAATTTTGCACCTGGGAGCAGTTCTGATGGCCCATCAGCATTATCTGGAAGTACTCCAGGTGTGCTGGAAACCCAAAGCAGGGCTCTGCAGCTCCCCCTGGTGGCCCTCATGGAACCCAACAGGGCTATGCTAAACTGCAACTCACATGGAGCCCTGAGGGAATCCGAGGTGCTGCTGCAACCCAGGGGGGCTGCCATCTAGCGCTCCGGGGGAGGCAATAAGCTGTGCACTTCTGCTTCCCTGGTCCTTCCAATATATCAGCCTCCCAGCCAAGAAAGGGCCCCAGCCATCCGTCACAGTAATTAATGCCAAAATGGGAATTGCCAGAAGGTGATAATCAGATGTCAAAATCCAGGCTCAAAAATAAACAATAATCAGAAAGCGTGCTGCCATAAAAATCTAGACTCAAAACTATACAGGGGTCAAAAGGTGTAAAGTCACCAAATCCTAGACTCAAGACTGTTACAGTAGCCAAAAGGCGTTCACCTCTGAGGGTTCACATTGATTTCTGGTTACAGAATCTCGAACGCTGCTCTGAGTGTGGTGTTAGGCTATAAAGTGAACAATCTGTGACATGGCACAAAGCTTTTTTTTTTTGGGAAGAAGCCCTTAGCAACAATGTAGCATGTCATGGCGACAGTCAAAAAATATAAACGCAAACTGAAGATGTGATGCACTTAAAAAACCAAAGATTAAAAAAATGATATGAACCTGTAGTGAAATTATTAACACAAAATGCCATGTAATAATATTCCCCTGACGCATGAAGCCTCCAAAAAAGTTTCAGAAAAAATTGGCAAGTAACAAAAAGATTTTAACAAACGACCCAAAAACATAACGCTTGGCTGTTTACTGTATATGCCATTCTACCGCAATAAGCAAGCACAATTGTGGTGCCCCTTTTGTATTTGCAACATTACATCCTATTGGCAATAACAATAATATATATTCTGTATCTGCTCATACACACAAAGAGTAAATATCATACATAGTGCTATGGCACTTCCACTTTCAACACTCAGTAAAGATTTCCGATTCATCAATGCAAGTACAATATGAATACACACATCCCGCAATCATGCAAATGTCTTGGTAAGCTTACGTCAACAGTCTCAAATGGGAAATCTATGGGGAAAATATTTCCTCACAAACCAGACTGGTAGCATACTTAAACAACTTAAACAACTGTATGATTACTTTTCAGCAGTATTCACAGTACATCTTCTGTTTCCATCTTCCACATCAGCTCATTTGCAGCCAGACAGTTTCGGCCATTTTAAAATGCTGCAACTTCTGTGTTGATCAACAATCCTTCACACTGCTGATCTTTATTGACACCAGGGCCATTGAGTCTGGAATGGGACTGATGGATTTCTCACCTGTTTCTCAAGATAGTTAAAGAGAGTTTGTTAGGATGACATAGTCTTTCATGACATTCCTAATAGGTCAGATAATAGTTTAAAGTGGCACATTTAGCTGCTGTTGCTCAAGGGCTGCTTTAGGCAGTAACTTCATTTGTCTACATGGATGTGTATGTGTGACTCTGCACCCTGTGACGGATTAATAGACAGTGCTGCCAGGATAGGCTGCAGAGCCCCCTAGCGAAACTCAATTGGATTATGTGGGTTAGAGAGCCTTATTTTACATTGTGTTGTTATGTAATTATATTGTAATGTTGTTCTAATGAATGCTGTATTGTCTGAAAATTCTACGGTTCAAGATGTAGAAAAAACTTTGACTTCAGTTTCCATTTGCTTGCTATTAAATTGATTTTAAAAGAATAGAAACAATTACTTGAATTTCTCACACAGTTATTTTTAACAGATGATAACAAAAATTCTACATATGCTCAAACTGCAATTAGATTAAATTCACAATAAGCTTGCTGGCCTTAATTCTTCAGTCTCTTCAAATTTGTTAATTCTTTCAGGCCGGATTCCAAAAATGCAAAACCAAAGCTCTCAAGCATCAATTAGATTCTAGTAAAATTAAGAAAATCTCTGAAACCATCATTTGTAGAGTATGGATTTTTTTTTTAGACAATCCACCCGGAGTGGCTTATCAAGGCAAAATACTTCCATTGAATGATCGTTCACATTTTTTTATGCATATTCTTACTTTTGATGCATGTACAGTAAGACTAAAGCTTGAATTTTTAATACCTTATCAGTTGTTGGAATTGATTAAATTTCAAGACTTAATGTTGGGCGGTATGGTGATGCAGTGGGTAGCGCTTCTGACTCACAGTTAGGAGACCCGGGTTCGTTTCCCGGGTCCACCCTGCATGGAGTTTGCATGTTCTCTCCGTGTCCGCGTGGGTTTCCTCCGGGTACTCCGGTTTCCTCCCACAGTCCAAAGACATGCAGGTTAGGTGCATTGGCGATCCTAAATTGTCACTAGTGTGTGAGTGTGCACCCTGTGGAGGGCTAGCGCCTTGCCCGGGGTTTGTTTCCTGCCTTGTGCCCTGTGTTGGCTGGAATTGGCTCCAGCAGACCCCCCGTGACCCTGTAGTTAGGATATAGCTTGGTTGGATAATGGATGGATGGACTTAATGTTTAGCCATCTTCATAGAGTTACCTTTTAAAGACAATTCTATTACACTAAAAAGGAACATCAGTTTGGCACAGGGAAAAGGCTGTGCTTTATCTTAAAGGATGTAGTTCAAAGGCCAAGATGAATTCACTACTGTACGTATTCTTCCCAATACTGTAAATAATCTTCCTAATCAACCACTGTGTTATCATGAATATTGTGAGACTTACCAGGACCATTTATTGCGTTCATCAACTCTCACCCAAGAAGATTAACACACACACAGATACACCCACATCCACAGCGATCCTGTCCAAATGAAGTCTCGAGTGGTGCCAATTGCCAATCACTCCACAATATTCCACGTAGGGCACAGCTACACACGCATATTGATGTACAGATCCTAGCTAGACAAAGTCTCCAGTGGTGCCAATTGCTAATCACCCCACAATATTCTGCATAGAATTCCTTATGCAGGGATTCACTATCACCAGCTCCAACAAACATGCAGGTGTCATTGCAACACATGTAAAACTGCAACTCTTTTGTTTATATTCTACTTACTAACAAAACTATGTCTTGCTTTTACCAAAGTGAATAAGAAAGTAGCAATCTAACTCACACTTGGTATCATTTATTATTTCAATCACTCTAGATAAAAGATAAAGTATTGAAAATATAAAAGCAACACAATATTTATTAACATATAACAATACCAAATAAAAGATAATATAATAGATAGGATAAAGATTGGATATAAACAGTCTTAGAAAATCAGAAATGTCAAGGAGTGACGTCCTAGGCAGCTTTTTTGATTTAATGATTGGTGTTATTCATTGGTTACGTTTTCTGACGTCCAAATCAGATGGTGATACGTCTCTTGATCTCTGATGTTGCTTCTAATGCAGCTCTTCTGTAAATGTTTTTTATCTTCTTATTTGTGTCCCTTGAATAGGGTTGCCAGATTAGAAAATTAAAAATATGGCACACTATTAAAATCTCTTTCTATATTACTATATACAGTATATAAATGTATACATGCCCCCTACACACCCAGACCAATATATTATATAATATATATACAGTAATCCCTCGCTATATCGCGCTTCGACGTTCGCGGCTTCACTCTATCGTGGATTTTATATGAAAGCATAACTAAATATATAACGCGGATTTTTTGCTGCTTCGCGGGTTCTGCGGACAATGTGTCTTTTTACTTCCTGTATATGCTTCCTCAGTTGGTTTGCCCTGTTGATTTCATACAAGGGACGCTATTGGCAGATGGCTGAGAAGCTAACCAATCAGAGCACGCAGTTAAGTTCTCCTGACTGAGAAGCTAACCAATCAGAGCACGCAGTTGAGTTCCTGCGTGCTGAATGCAGTGTTAACCAGGAAGTCTCATCTCGCTCATTCAGCATCAACGTGCTTCACTGTGTAAAGAGTTGTGCTCTTTAGTGTTTATCTTTTTGCATAGTCAAGCCCTTCATTATGGCTCCAAAACAATCTGCTACTGCTTCAGGTGCCGTGCCCAAGCGCAAGAAGAAGATGTTAACGATTGCCGAAAAGGTAAACGTTTTGGATTTGTTGAAGGCTACGATTCTTTTTATTTAAAAAGTAGGAAAGGAATATAAGATCTACGGCTGCAGCGTCCTTTTAACCAGGGTGCAAAACGAGTTGTAAGTGGATGTAATAAGGCAGTAGTCTGGATGGAATCTGCTTTAGGGATTTGGATTGAAGACTGCCAGAAGAAGAACAACGGCAGTGCTACACAATCGCCTGAAGTGGCTCCTTTAAAAGGGCTGTAACGCTCTCCTTTGTTGTGCAGTAAAATTAAACTCATTGTTATCGGACAAGTCATCGTGTCATTGTTGGTGAGTAACCATAATTAATTTTCTTCTTACAGTGCTTAGTACATGTATGTACGTTTAGTGTCACTGTACACACATTTACTGTATACTATTTTTCTTGCATTGTACGTATTTATTGCTGGTGACCTGTCTATCGTAATGGCTGTAACATATGTGATATCGGAGACACTCAATATCTTTAAAATAATATTTAGGTTTTACTGTATATAAACAGTGTGTGTTTATATACATAATTTCAATGAATCTTACCTAATATCTAAGAGAATACAAAGGGATTATGCTGTATAACTCTGCGGGGAATATTTATAAACAGTGCAGGAGAGTTTATAAGGGCTTAAAATATATAAAAATAACCATACAAACATATGGTTTCTACTTCGTGGATTTTCACCTATCGCGGGGGGGTCTGGAACGCAACCCCCGCGATCGAGGAGGGATTACTGTATAATATATTATATTATAGTGTGGAGTTTGCATGTTCTCCCCGTGTCTGTGTGGGTTTCATCCGGGTGCTCCGGTTTCCTCCCACTGTCCAAAGACATGCAGGTTAGGTGGATTGGCGATTCTAAATTGGCCCTAGTGTGTGCTTGGTGTGTGGGTGTGGGTGTGTTTGTGTGTGTCCTGCGGTGGGTTGGCACCCTGCCTGGGATTGGATTCCTGCCTTGTGCCCTGTGTTGGCTGGGATTGGCTCCAGCAGACCCCCATGACCCTATGTTCGGATTCAGCGGGTTGGAAAATGGATGGATGGATATTATATTATATAAGTTTAAAACATAAAGCAAGGATTTTAATGAGTTATGAGTAAAACAAAAGTAAAATCATTTGAAAATATTTATTTAATACAGACAACAGAGAAATATTATTATTATTTAATACAGGCAGTTAGAAAAAAAGTGGGCTGTGGCAAGTAGTAACAACACACTTTGTTGACAGTGTATGATACAGAACTGCACAGCAGCAGTCCTCTGCCAACCATAGCAACTGAACAAGTTGCAAACAGGCAGCAAACACTAGTGTCCTCGTTACATTTGGGTTATTTTCATCAAGAGAATCTGAGAAAAGAAAGTATAATTACTTATAAAGTTACAACTAAGTACCGTAAGAAGGTAGTAAAAATATATTTTTATTACAAAATTTGAAAATGAACTAAATACGAAACATTTGGGTGTCCCTGATTGGTCAGTACAGGACAGGGGACAAAATTATCAAATATGGGACATGTCCTGTATATAAGGGACGTCTGGTAACCCTACCCTTGAATGAACCACGTTTATGTTAAAATGTACATATGGGGTTTCAGGACATGTGACATTGCACACATTTGATTGGCTGTCTTGTCCTGATGATGAATGACTCAAAAGATCAAAGTGTTTGAACTTTTAAGTACCTCTACACTCTTTCCTTTCCCAAGATGTCAACTAATTCTGTTATTCCTAGTCCTATGGCATCCATCTGTTTGCAGGATACACATCAATTAAAACAGATTCTGTTATTTATTTCCCATTTCCAGGTCATAAAGTAATTGAAAAAGAAAGTGGCTGGAACAAATGCATAAATTACTAGTACAATACAAAAAGATGCATACAGGGCCTGTAATTAAAGTCTTCTAAATTCAGTTCATCCTGGTTTGTTTGAGCAAAATAATTAGAATGCAACATAATTATAATAATTAATATTTAATATAAATAGTCTGAAGTTCAAAAATGGAAAATTTTCCCCATAAGGACAACCACCAATTCAAATAAATCGAGTCCTATGAAGAAAATTGCTTACTGTAACTATTTTGTGTTATGTAACACAAAATATTTACACCACCCCCCATTACACCCCGGAATGAACAAAACATAAACAAACCCAACCATCAAACTACATTTACAGAGTCCCAAATAAGTCCAGAATAGCAGAAGTGAGGTATATAAATAAAGTATGTGAATGAATAGTGGTTAGCATTCTGACAAACCAGTTACCCCAAAAAAGGTAATCAACTGTCTTACCAGCAAATCCTGAAGTATATACTGTATATATACTATAAAGTATACATCTTTTATTCTTCTATTCTTCACTATGTAAAGCACTTTGAGATACATTTTTTTGTATGAAAATGTGCTATATAAATAAATGTTGTTGTTGTTGTTACTGTATATGATTTGATGGCTCGCCTCCTGCAGAGGATCAGCAGCACTGAACAGTTAAGTTGGAAATGCACTCCAATGTACTTCACCGGTGCTGTAAGACTGGACATTGGGCACTGAAGTCTGTTTACTGGCTGGGAATTCTTTCTTAGTATTTGTAAATTAGCAGATTGAAAGTTTGAGCAAAACATTGTTACCAACAGCCCTTCCCATGAACTTATATAGGGTACTCAAATACAAACTACAATACCCACAAAGCCCCACTACATTCCACAATTCCTTGTTAAGCCCCCCAATTATTTTGGAAATCTGATAACAAAAACAAAATTTACACAGAATGTACTGAACACAAAAAAAAAAACATTTTATGTGGTATTGCTACAAGGCAACATTTATTTTTATCCTTCTTCACATTATGATACTACTCACACAATAGAGTAAGGAATACATAAGGATCAGATAAAAACATATGGAACTCAAAAACTTAGTTAACCTCTGCATATCTTCTTGTGTTGGAGTCTGAGCTAATCACAAAGACAGGGACAGATCCCAAGTCCAAGGGCCCAACAAGACATTGGGGGCCCCAGTTCCATAATCCCCACTGAATGCCAACAAAAACCTGGAGACTCATTGAATTAAATTGCTTTATTAAGGCAGTTCTTAGTGTTTATCTATATATATAAAAGCCAAATACCACTGACTCACTCACCAAGAAATCTCCCGAACCATGAGGACTTGGGACTTGAAATTTGGAATGTAGGTTACCCTTGGCCTATAGGTGCTCGCTAAGAAACGGTTTTAAAAATGTCTTAGTCCAAGCGCGCAATTTCTTATAGTTTTTTAGACCCGTTCACTCCATTTCTTTCTAAAATAAATTTCTTTAAATTAAAAATACTTTCATTTTTCTGAAGAGCACAAGTTTTGTTTTGATATTTCCGAGTTTCCACAAAGCGTTTATAATCTGCCATTTATTTATCTTTTAAAAATAATTTAGTTAGGTTATTCTAAGGTATATTAAAGCAATTTCTTTTTGAAGATTTTGAATTTCATACTTTTTTAATTTTATTCTTTTTCGTACTTTCTTCACAAATTCTTCTATTAAGTTTATACCTCTTTAAATAAACCCATAAAACTATGACCAAAGAAGAAATGGTTTATAATGACGAAGTAATGGTCCCTCTCCGCGTGGTGTGGATGAGCGGTGACAGCGCATGCCTGTTCTCCTCGCTGGCCTACCTTGTGTACGGCACCGCCTCTCTGGCCACTCACATGCGGGTTGACATTGTTAGATTGCTTAGGATTTGTAATTTTTTTATTATCTTAAAAACCCCTCCAAAATCTATTTTTAATATAATTAATATTACAACATTCACCTTCATCTATTTTTATTAACAAATAAATTTAGTACTTAAAACTTATGCGGTCTGGTAACTAAATAAGGGGTGGTGATGGGATCAATGGGGCTTTAGTCCAAAACAAGTTTTGATCATCACTGTTTAAGTCTTCTATACTTAAAAAAACTTATATTTGAGTAAACCATTTGAAGAAATAATTAGTAACCTATTTTGTTTCATTTATGTGCTAAATCTTGCCTTATCACCTTTACAGGATGTATACTGTCACTCTGTATATTTTAAAACACATTTTTCCTGTTGCTATCCCGTAGTGAAGCACGGGTATTCAGCTAGTTTGCATATATATGGCATCAAACACAATTTAATGATTTCATTATAGTAGCTGAGAAAATAGCACATAGTGCATAATTTACACAATAGTAATTTGCATTGGGATTTGCATGCTTTGAATGAAGAGCTGGCAACTGCAGAAAAATACAATAGCGTATGCACATTTTACATTCGATAATAAAACACAAATACAGTAAACACCCAAAATAACAGGAATTGAAAAATAACATGATCATCATTTGCTTGCCTTCCTTCCCAACAAGCAATCACAGTCACTCTTATTTATTTGAACTGAGACGGTCCTCACTGAAAGAAGCTGAATGAATGGGGTGGCATTTGACTTTTCTGATGTTCACAAGCTATGCACTAAATGTACAGTGAGGTGCACATAACCAATTCTGTACAGCCATCAAAATTATCTCTGTTTGATATCCTAACTCACCCAATCAATATAAGATGACACTTATAAACAGGTGTAAATCCATATGAAAACATAACTAGAGAAAAAATAGAGAATAATCTATACTAATAAAAGGCAAAGCCCTCACTCACTGACTGACTGACTGACTGACTGACTGACTCATCACTAATTCTCCAACTTCCCGTGTAGGTGGAAGGCTGAAATTTGGCAGGTTCATTCCTTACAGCTTCCTTACAAAAGTTGGGCAGGTTTCATTTCGAAATTCTACGCGTAATGGTCATAACTGGAAGCTGTTTTTCTCCATTTACTGTAATGGAGATGAGCTTGAAAACCGTGGGGGCGGAGTTTCGTGTGACATCATCATGCCTCCCACGTAATCACGCAGTACGTATAAAACCAGGAAGAGCCCCAAAAAGCGCTCAAGAAAACATGCATTATATAATTGAGAAGGCAGCGAAACAATAAGAAGCTAGCGAGTGACATATACAACCATATTCATGAGTTCTGCTACTTCGGAAACAAAGCACGATGTAAACCTAAACTTTAAATTAAGTTCATAGACAGGCTGCCGCTGCCGTTTGTAATTTAGTGCCTGCCCATATAAGGCCGTCCGTCAGCGACAATCCAATAGAAACACTGCCACTAAATATTCACGGGTGAAGGACTGTGCTTATGCAGAGGAAGATGAGATAGTCAGGGTGGTGTTTGGCACAAACTCAGCGAAACTGCGAGAGAAAGTTTTAAGTGCCGGGACTTCGGTAACATTAAATACAGCCATGGACATAGCACGACATGGCACCAGCACAGCTGGGAAACTTCGATGCATGTACACCGAGCGGCTCACGTGAACTGACGCAGTGCACAGACAAAAAGCAACAGTTCCAAAGAGCGCTGAACAAAAACCAAATTACACAATTGAGAAGGCAGCAAAAAAATATGAAGCGTCTGATACATACAAGCATATTCATAAATGCAGCTACTGCAGAAACAAAGCACACGGTGCAAAAAGTGAATGTCCCGCTAAAGGAAGACAGTGTAAAAAAAAACCCGTGCATGCAGTGTGTCGCATTTCAGATAAAGAGGAAGACGAGCTGTTTATTGATGCAGTAAGAAACGAATCGATAAATGAAACCTCTTATCTTTACAAAGATTGACAAACATGGAATGTAACTTGAACACAACACATCGTACAAATACGACCCTGATTGAAACAAATAATGATAATCGAATCCTTGATGACAGCAACACTCAATAACACTCACAAAACAATTACTGTATATTGACAATCATGTTATGTTATTTTTAAAATGTTCCCTTTTCTTTTTCATAGCTTCTTTAACACACTACGTCTCCGCTGCGAATATGTATATATATATACCCCGATCTACATACTCTCAAATAGATAAGCCACACACCGTGGCGCAATTGTAGAGGCTTCGCCTCTATCGCCTACATCTGAGGTTCGATTCCCGAGAGGGGATGTACTGAGTATGTACGCGTGCTTCTCGGTTCATTTTAACCTCGCATCTCCTTGGTTTGAGACGTATGAAAAAATATGCGGTTAACGCAGAATCATGTTACATTATTTTTAAAATCTTTCCTTTTCTTAGCACAAGCACAGCTGAGAAGCTTCGATGCATGTACTCCATAACAAAAAATAACGCATTTAATAACACTTTCAATTCCAAGCAAAGGGGAACTTTTGCCAATGCATGATTTCCTGGTACATCGATTACACTGATGCACACATCACAGCTACAAAAATGTTAGAGTCGGAATGAAGCGCGTTCCTACGACTGATCGGAGGAAAATTTCATTTAAAAAAACTACCCGAGCGAAGCCTTGATAAAAGCATGGTTTTGTGCACACTGAAAAGCAAGCAAAATTAGATGCATTACAGAAAGCGGACTTTGTGGCTCTTACTGGGGATCATTGGACTTCCGTGACCGTTAGTAATTCTAATTACATCTAATTACAAAATGTTCAATGATCACACTGTTTTAGCCTAATGTACAAAATAATTTTGGCTAAGGTTACTCAGAGTTTAAAGATTAAGTTGGTCAAATTACCTTTTATGTTTCTGACTTATTTTTTTAAGAAGAAAAACTGCACTTTATGTTGAAATTTTGGTTATTATTATTTAAAGACAATACCATTCTGAAAATGTACTTAAAGTACTTAAACTACCACTTTATTTTTAAGTCTGCCCAATTTTAACCAGGGATGATATTTTTGTTTCTGTTTTGAATTCAAATGCAGTTTAAAAGCATTTTTTTTTTCAGAAATTAAAAGAGCTTGAGTTTACAATATTCATGTCCATGTCTATTATTTGATTCTGTCGCCCACTAAAACCCTTTTAAATTAAAAAAACACATTT
>JANRMT010062803.1:6980689-7065377 GCA_026402145.1 Polypterus bichir lapradei | reverse complement strand
TTGTCAATCATGTTACGTTATTATTAAAATGTTTCCTTTTCTTTTTACTTCTCTGCTGCCAAACATGGGGATTTTGCTATGTATATATATATATATATATAGAGAGAGAGAGAGAGAGAGAGAGAGAGATATGACAACACTCATATCAATGACAAAACAATTACATTAACAATCATGTTATGTTATTTTTAAAATTTTTCCTTTTCTTTTTCATACCTTCTTTAACACACTACTTCTCCGCTGCGAAGCGCGGGTATTCTGCTAGTGATTAATAAATCAGTTGTCCTACCTTACAGAGATTTCTGTCATGCTTTTCTCTTTGTTTATTATTATTAAAAGTTCAAGTTATTACAAGTAGTCAATTCACCATTAGAGAGGGCAACTTCCAACATCTTTGTTTTGAAGCTGCAGCCCGATCAAAATAGGCAAAACAGGCTTCACTGGTCAGTCTAGATACAGGGCTCACACCAGCCAATCTGACCCCAAGCTCAAAAGGCAGAATTCAAGACCTACTCAAGCCCAACATGGAACAAAGGCTTTTAAAAATAATAAAAAAAAAAATCTTAAATGCACAAAAACAGACTTTAAGGGAGAGGACAACCAGAAACCACTGGCTTAAAAGAAACAAAGCAAATGATTGATCTTAAAAATTCAAAAGATTAATTAAATAACAAAACTGTTAAGGAACATGAAAAAAAGACAGAAATGCAAACTAAAAAGGGTTTGACTAAATGGTTTGACAAGTCTAAGCCATGATCCAGCAATCAGAAGCCAAATACAAAGCAAAACAACCGCAGATAATCTGAGACAAGTACTTCCAGTAATGATTTGCACTGCACATCATCACAACTGTCAGTGAAACTCTGTTGGATTAATTTCCTTAACCTCTCTGTAAAGGTTGAGGGCAGTTCCACCCACAGATCACAACAAATGTATGGCAGAAGCACATAAAATACATAACAATTAAAGAATATTTTCATAAAAAATGTAACAAAAAAAATGTAATGTAAATGTAAAACAAAAAGTACATAAAACAATAATTCAAAAACAAAAAGGAAAATAAATGGAAATTTTGTGTCATCCTTGTTTGCAGAGTCAGATGTATAATATGAAATCCTGAAGACGACTATAAGTGAATTTTGCATAAAAGTGGATGGGAACAATTAAACTGTTCACTTTGTGTCACTTTCTAAACCAATCCAATGCTGTGAAGGTGCCACTCACACCAGGGATGTTGACTTTGAACTGCAAAGAGCCATACTGCTCTTGTGAACACCGTCCAACAGAGAGCAAGCAACTGCTTACAGTCAAAATGACTCCTAAGAAGAACCCTCTGTGTTGTGTGTGTGTGTGTGTGTGTGAAGAACACATTGCATGTGTTAAAATTAAACATAACCTGTTGCAAAGGATAAAAAAAAACATTTTTGTAAAATCAGATTATACAGTCAAAGAAAACAATGGACTAGTGATAAAAGTGAATGATATGTTGTTGCAGGTGCTGTGTGCACACTTTGTTTTTCACAGTTACAATGATAGTGTAAGAGTCAATGTAAGGTTCCACAAATTAGGAGCTACTTTTGTGGAAATTTGAATTGTAAGATATGCATATGAAGTAAATGATGTGTCACATCCCATCAAAAGGAGGGGATAAGGACTGCCATTAAGAGTGTTGATAATGAAGAGTCACAGGAGATGCAGATTTCGCCACTCAAAACACAGAAATCAGTAAATGTGCTTAATGACACAGACACCACTGTAGCAGAACCACAGACAAGACTGCACAGCATCCATCTTCTGACTACATGACTAAATAAATAACTAAAGTAAGTTAACATTACTGTCTAGATTAGAAATACAAACATGCTGTGCTAGAACCCAGCTGCAGTGTTTTAAGAAGCAGTATATACAAACGTTTGTACATAGACATAGACTTAGTGCTTAAACTGTAGTTGCTGTCGTTGTGCCATATAGTGATGCAATAGTCAAAATGACAGAAAGATATCGTAGCAGACTGAAGCACTTCACAAATGTGTGGGGACAAGTAGCTGCAATGGTCCACTTGTGTAAATGTCTGTCTCTTCTGAACTCTTCACAAGGTACAAATTATTCATTAAGTTTCAGTCACCTTGTGCTTCTGAGCTCTTGAAATGATAGCAGCAATTTTACCTTTCTATTTTCTGTCAGTGTCGAGTCTTTTGTTCAGTTTCTTTTACGGTCTCCCTGTTTTTATATGGTTATATTATGTATTTGTCTAATACACGAGTAGAAATGAGATACTGCAGCTTCAGACCTTTAAAGTGCATGGACTGGAGGAAGTTGGCAGCATGTTTTTAAGAAGAAACTCTGTGGGTGAAATCTTTTCAAAAGTAGCTATTTACTACAAAACATTTTAATTAGTCGTCCCCAGATGTGTATTCTCATTCGAGAATCACGTCTGGCACCATGAGTGTAGCTTTCAGCAGTCCAAAAATTCTTACTACTGCATTTGGGTTGCACTTCTGAGACTCAATTAAATTCTCATGGCCCTGACAGGCCTATTCAGGGATCCATGTATGTATATACAGCACAACTCTTAAAAATGCTAAAAGAAAGAATACTACATTTTGGAAAAAAAATGCCAACTTATTTCGAAATACTCCATCTAATATTATCTAGCGTTTATTTTGTTGTAGCCATTTTGTGGTTAATATTTGCTGATGGTAAGTATTGTGTCTGAGTGTGACATCATCACAATGCAATTATAAAAGATGACATTGCTACAATATGCATTCTAGTTTGAAACAAAACAAACAAAAAAACACATTTTCGTGGTGTTTATACTAGAAGTACAGAAATGATTACTTTTTTTTTTTTCAGGACCTTTTCATTAATTTTTGTCTGGTTTTTTTTTTACTTCATGTTACTTTTAAATATTTATGATTAATGTGCACTGAGCTCTGTCTGCCCTCTGACTGCATTACATCCTGCTACTTAATGAAAGTCATCACCTCCCAGTCTATTGAACAACTCCATTTTATTTCTTCTTAGAGCTACTGATTTACTTGCATGGCCATCATATCTCAATGTTTTAATTTCATGAATCTTCCGTGAATCTCTCTGGCTTGTAATGCACAGTGCATATAAAATATTTAGGATGGAAATTCCAAGGAAATGTACCACATAAAACATACAGTTCATTAATTAAAAATAAATCCCATGCACTTTCATCTGGTGTTTAATTCACTCAGGAGATATGTCTTCATGTCTACATATACAGTACATTCATTACTTCTTAACTTAGCCCTTTGCCATACTGCTGAAGCTGTTTTATTTTGGCAAGCTCAACAGGTGTCAACTGTGTTTTGGCTGGAAACTTGACATTGGAAATCACGAGCGTCTGCATTCAGTCAGGCCAACTGTCATTCCCTCTCAGGCATGCTGTAATCTTCATGACCTTTAACCCCACTGAACCAGCTGTTGTCATAAGAGACTGTTTAAAAAATAATTCTGTTATGATTAGGTGATGGACACGACTCCAGGGAACATGACGGCCCATTGTGTATTTTGTCCAATTTTTTCCAAATAATTCCTAAATAATAACCCTTGTCCTATGCACCTGTGGAATGCACTTCCTCTAAGTGAATTAAACAACAAGCCAGAATAAGCATCCAGTATTCTTAATATCCCAGTCAGCACTCCTTCAAACATGGTAGATAAGGATTGTGAATTCCTTTTGAATCCAAGTCTCACACAATCTCTGGGATTTGTTTTTCAGAAAGTAACACAGAGGCATGTAATCTTCTCCTTGTCCATTCACAAGGCACATTCTGTAATCTTTACCAATCCAATGGAATTCCTAGTATCAGACAGTTTGGGCATTATCAAATAAGATCCACTCATATTCAAGGTACCCATTCAAAATGTTCTCTGAAGAGACCCAGCACTTTCGTTTCACATTTCAGTTTTACTTCCCATTTGCCACTGCAACAAAACGTGCCATACACTACTGGCCAAAAGTTAAAGAATTCCTCTGTTTATTTTCAGTTTTTAGATAGATAGATAGATAGATAGATAGATAGATAGATAGATAGATACTTTATTAATCCCAAGGGGAAATTCACAGTTTATGGAATTGCATGAAGTTTAATATCTTAATATTTCATGAAATCAAGCCTTATAACAAATAAACAATGGCAATTAAAATATTAAGTCAACGAATCATTAAATGCACAAAATTTTATTCAAATTTTTAATTGCTAAATTAGTTACCTTTTGCTGATATTAAAGCTAAACTGTGCTAATCCTTTTGATTCAGAATGCCAGTCACTCTGTGTCACCAACTCTACCTCCAGAAAAAGAACCCCAGACAATCACACTTCCTCCTCCATGTTTGACAATTGGTGTCACACACTCGGGAACCATCCTTTCACCAACTCGACAGCGTACAAACACCCTGCATAATGAAACGAAAATTGCCAATTTTGATTCATTTTTGTCCATAAAACTTTCTTCCATTCTGCGGTAGTCAAAAGTCGGTATTTCAAGGCCCTTTAAGGAATGGCTTTCCTACTGCCAGTCACCCTGTCAAACCTGCAGCACAAAGTCTCCTCTTTACAGTAGAAATAGAGACTTGCTTTTTTTAAGTGATGCTAAGCTGTGTGCTTTTTTTTTTTTTACAATTTCTTTAAATGAAAGGCCTGCCCTTCTAATGGTAATAATGCTCTGTCTCATTTCACTTGTCATTTTTTGCCATTATCACAGGAATTTACAACTTTCTACAGTGTAATATTGACCAAGTAGTTCTTCAGAGGGTATAATAACACGGTCTGTTTCAAACCCACTTTAAGACAGACAGAAAGTTTTTAAGAGTTTTTAAGTAATTAACAACAACAACAACATTTATTTATATAGCACATTTTCATACAAATAATGTAGCTCAAAGTGCTTTACATGATGAAGAAAAGAGAAATAAAAGACAAAGTAAGAATTAGAATAAGACAGCATTACTTAAGATAGAATAAGAGTAAGGTCCGATGGCCAGGGAGGACAGAAAAAACAAAAAAAAAAAAAACAGACGGCTGGAGAGAAAAAATAAAATCTGCAGGGGTTCCAGACCATGAGACCGCCCAGTCCCCTCTGGGCATTCTACCTAACATAAATGAAACAGTCCTGTTTGTATTTAGGGTTCTCTTGGAAGGACTTGATGATGATGGTCATGTAGACTTCTGGCTTTTAATCAACCAATGTAGGACATCACGGTGCTTTGATTAGGTGGTGATGACGTGGATTGCCACCACAGAAAACCAGGAAAAGAAACAGAAGAGAGAGTAGGGGTCAATACGGATTTTAGAGCCACCATGAATAGTTATTATAATGAACTGAATATACAGAGTATCAGGATTAGATGAAGGTGAAGTTATCAAAAAGTCATGTTAAAGTAATGTGTTTTTAGCAGTTTTTTAAAGTGCTCCACCGTATCAGCCTGGCGAATTCCTATTAGCAGGCTATTCCAGATTTTAGGTGCATAACAGCAGAAGGCCGCCTCACCACTTCTTTTAGGTTTTGCTCTTGGAATTCTAAGCAGATACTCATTTGAGGAACTAATCAGCAGAAGTTGGGACACCTGTGCAAATTGTCTGCTTCAACTTGCAAGTTTAATTTACTTTAATTGCAGCACAACATCTTTAGGTTGTAACCTATTAGTTGTTCCCTGAAGAAGGCCCATTTGTAATATTCTGAATCTTCCTTTTTTCAGTTTTTGCTAACATAAACTTTAAATTTAAACCTCTGTCAGTTTACTACTTCCCTTTTCACCATTCTAGATTATTCATTGCATTTCATTTGAGTAAATTTGAAAAACTGAGGTGTTAAAAAACTTTTCAGTGACAGTGTATATCCCTCTTGATCTGTGATAACCAGATTAGGATGTGAACAAGACTCTGCTTTTCTCTGGGAACTCCTGTTTGTTCATATATTCAGCCTTGAGCACAACAATAGAAATTGTGGGAGGTGGTCCACAATGCCCTACGACTTGAGTGATGATCACGATCAGGAGCATGGTATGCAGGGTATGGAGCAGCATGTTCTTGAAAGCTCACAGCTTATCCAACCAGACTCATTGATCTTCTTTATGTATAAATTGAAAGGATATGTCTTACACCAAACAAACTTTCATTGACGCTACAGCTGCTTCTGCCAGTTAAATCTCCCAAAAATCGTGTGCCTCCTTCAACCCCTGCAGCTGGACAGACCAGTGCACTTCCTGCTTTTTATAAGAGCTTGGTATTAAGAAAATCTAGGAGGTCTGGTCATGTGGCCGGAATGAGTAGATAATCCTATTAGCTAAACCCTTATTTTTAAGGCCAGTGTTTCCACAGATTAAGGAACCTATGAGAAAGTAGATCTCTCTTGCCTGTTCCTGTTTTTGTTGTTCATAAACTAAAGCTTATTTTCTATACCAAATACAAAATATTGGGCATATTTCCTCAATGCAGAATTTAATCCCAAGTCATAACTTTGGGCAAATAAAGCACAGCAATGGGAAAGAAATATAAAGAATCTGTTCTTCTTTTCTGTGGTTTTGTTAATCAACCATCTACCAGAATGTGTTTTGACAATACTGAACATTTACAATGGAGTGGAAGCAACTTCCAGCAATAAGACTGCAAACAGCGGCGATCATGCTGTTATGGGATGCCCCCGCTAAAGCAGTTTGATCAAATTGTAGGGAGTGGCTTTCAGGTCTTTTGCTGAAAGGTCAATAAAATTTTAAAAAAGTGTTTCTTCAATGTCAAAACTAACACAGGCACCTTCTAATGGCCGTTGACCACATTCTGTGCAGTAAGTTTGGGGTCAAATTTATAAAACTTTGCATAGATTCGAACATGAAAGTATGCATATTTCAAAACATAGAAAAATACGTTAGGCAAAAAAAAAAAAAGAAATTTTCATACAATTACTACTATTAGAAATGATGCAATCTTTTAAATGTGCGTATGTGAGTATGCCTTAAATCCCACCCTGTCTCCACCCAGAAACAGCCATATATGGAGCATGCTAATCAAGCTCATACATATGTAATCAGGATGCCACAGACCTTCATTGGCTGTTAAGGCAGCCTCCAACATAACATATCAAGTAGCACAGGATAGAAGTTTTCACTACCAAATTAGAGGCATGCAAAGAACCTTTATTTTGTGGTCTAAGCAGATCTGCCACCAAGAAACACAAATATACTGAATGCCAACATGTAAAAAAATATATAAAAAAAAAAAAGCCTGATCTCGGGAGACAAAGGGGATTGCTCATCACCAGCATAGGGTGCATAAAACAGGAGGAGGAAAAAGCACATCTTTGCTCTCCGATTTTGATTTGCAAATAGCATCTGTAATCAGAGATGCCTTATTATGTGGAATTATGCCTCAGCAGTCCTGATATTGTGAGTTTCTTCTTGTCATCACAGATGACTTTTAAATGGTTAAAAAAATCAGCTTCAGTCTCTCCAGATTATTATTCACATACTTTTTATTGCAATATTTAATAATATATTAGGAAAACCAGACCCTAGTGCAAGTTTCATTTTTATGTTGACCTGTTCAACCACACCATAAAAAAAGTCAGTGTAAGGCTTCCAGCACAGTGGGCATGACAGTTCTGAAGCTTGGCTGAGATATTCTTGATCCGATGGCCTGTTTCCTCTAGTAATTGCCTGCTGCCAGAAAGTCAACTGCTGTTAAAACTTGCATACAAACAGGTAGAGCCTGATTTTGGATAGTCTGTCTTTTTAATGTTGGGGCCAGCTCTGCACTAAGTTCTAAGAGAATGGTTCGTGGAAGCCTATATAAGCTCATAAGCCAGGCATTACCATGGGAAAAAATCATTCTCTTTCTATATAACCATTTGCATACTCTTCATGTAGTGCAAAACAAGCCATTAGGCTATGAATAAGTTGTACGGCATGAGCTTACTGCATACCGGGAGTGAATCACACCTATTTTTTTACTTAATGCAATTATTGACAAAAAGTGATTGCTTTGGTTTCTAATCAACAGGTAGCCAGTATAAACTGATGAAAAATGAAGAAAGCAAAATGAAAAAAAGCAAGCGCTTTAATACAAATATGCAGCTACTACTACTGAAAGTCTGTACATTATATTTATCACAGAAAGGTGATTCTTCTGAAAGTATGGCTGTGGATCATTCATGGCTTAATAAACTTGCCTGTTATTGGACTTAATTCTCATTTGTTGTGTGCATGTCTCAGTTTTTATATTCCTTTTGTCATTAGCCTTATCATTCTTGTTGTTGTGAAGTATTAACAATTACGTGTAGCTTTGCACAAAATCCTACACATGGGGGACAGTTCACAAGCTCAAATAGTGTTATTTGTCAGTTAGACCAGGGGCCAGCGTTCTCAACTGGTCCTCTCTCCTCTTATTTCTCTGCAACCCAGCCGAAGACCCTGACTCTTAATGACATCACCATTGATCCACCCACTGTTGACATCACTTCTGGCCAACCCTGGTGACATCATTTCCACTACCCAGAATTCCCCTTCCTGCCACATAAGTTCCTGTTCCGGTTATCCTGACTCCACCTCTTCCTCCTATCCACCATATTTATAGAGTAGTCTCAATCTGTTAGTCAGTTGAGTTGTGAACTCTGCTCCTGTAAAGATGTGTTTCTTTTCATTTGCTGATTTTTCAGTACACCGGGTGGTCATCCCCAAACCTTTTTCTGCCTGCTGCTTGATTTTATATCACACTACCTTATGTTTTCCTCCTTCTTCTTTAAATACTATTATTGTTATCATCTTTGTGGTGAAGCATTAGTGTTAGTATCAGAAAACCACAAAGCGTCATCATGATTTCAAACGAAACTTTAATACACCTTCTTGAGTGCCATTTTGTGGCTGGCGGGGCCATAAATTGTGACATTCTCAAAAGTAAGCTCCTACTCCTTGCTGGGAGTGAGTATAGAATGTATTATAACTAGTTCTCAATTCTTATCCTAGTCAGACTTTTAGTGCAACTTCTAGGACTAATTCTGGATATATTAGGGCAGTGACCTCTGTTTGGATTTTTAATTTGGAACATGAGATGTGCAAAGAAGTTTAGAGGATAATGTTTAGAGTAGCCAAAGTCGCAAAAGTTAGCAATCAAAGTCACAAAGTCAAAGCCAAAACAAAACCCATAGTCAGATTCAAATAAAGTTCTAAATCACTAATTTCTTTCCCTAATAGTTTTTTTGGAGTCTTTAGTGTTTGTGGTTTAGAGATCTTCTAAAATTTTGTACCGTCATTTACAATGGCTGCATGACAATATCACGTGCCACATCACGTTTGAGCCACAAGAGTATTAACTGACATTATTGCTGTAAATAACACAACAGAGGATACAAAGGCACACAAAATGGTAGCCTTGAAAGAAAAACAATTCACAAACAAAAATAATTTTTCATGAAAATGACACAAAAAGATTTGATAAAGTTTCTAACAATCTTTGAAATTTGCTGTGATTATAAAACTGGAGAACTTAAGTAAAATTTACACCCTAAAAATGGATTAAAGTCAGTAACAAACAGAATAGCGACCACAAACTAAGAAAGTCCTTTGGTGTTCAGTGCTTAATTTGTAAGTCATGAGGTGCTGGAGCTCACAGTGATTGGGTGGGCAGAGACAATTCTAATTTTGGCACCGAGTGCAGAGCTGTTAATGCTGAATTACATCATCTCCCTAATAATTCAATGAAATCAGTGTTGTTCATATGTACTGTATACTTGCACATATAAATTAGTATTTCACTTGGATATCTTGCAACCTTAAATTATTCCGCTGGTTACACACTGTGTAGAACACTCAAATTGGAGTTTTCGCTTACCTCCATTGCCTTACTCCCTTTATTTTTATCTCTCAACTTCCACGTGAGTATATACACCTATTGCACCAAAACCAGCATTTTAAATATTTTTTTAACAACACTCACCTGGCAGTTAGTTTTGATTTGTGTGGCTTTTAGTGTTTTTGCCGAGCTCTTTTCTTTTTCACATCAGCCAATTAAAACACAGATAGGTGTCATGTTAATTACCCTATATATTCGCGTATAAGTCGGGTCTTGAAACCCAAAAAAATTGATCATAAAATCAGACCCCAACTTATACACCCATTCAAAAATGCAACACTTCCTTCAATCTCACACCAGTTTCTCAGACACATCGAATTTTGTTGCAGCAATGCAGCAACAAATTTCTTTTGCCATGTCAACGACTTTTAATTTAAAATCAGCTTTATATTTTATTCTGATTGAAAGCTCCATTGTCGATAAGGGATGCTCTTATGATAAAAGTATATGAGGGTGTGAGATACAAAAAACACAAAACAGTTCAAATGTTGCTTCGGAATAGTTTGGGTATTACCGTGTGGTCACGAAGGCACAATACATAAAAAAGGCAGTGTGCTCCGTGGTTACTCTCTCAGGTGGGCATTAGCATATCATAATCTCTTGGAACAATAGCGTGAGTTTTTCACATTCGACTTATACGTCCGACATTATAAAATACCAGAAATTATACTGTAAAATCAAGCCCCAACTTATCCGTGGGAGAACTTACCAGCAAGTACAGTATATATGGTAGGCTAATTTTATAAAGTTTAAACAAAGTCCATGTAATAAACTTTGTATATTTAAACTGTGCAAAAAAAAAAAATAAAAGCAATTATTTTGCATAGGTTTTGGGTTCCCGGAGTGAAAATGGCTCAAAATCTGAAGTACCATATTTGAGCTATGGTACAAGCACTGTTAGTATTGTAATATTACTTTCTTTTTTCAGAAATTGGGAGCATAGAAATGAGAGTAATGAGTACAGCAGGTAAGCTAATATGTGTATTTTATCTAATAAAATAATGTATTTAAAAACTTTCTTCTTTATCATAACACCAGTGTGTAGCGACATGTTGCATGTTCAGGAACACAATTAAGAGTTTTACTCCATTCTGTACTCATGACAATACAATTACTAATACTACAACTACTACTATTGCAATTTCTCAGGATGGCCATTTGCCTAATTTTTCAGATAACATATATAAGATATACGTAGAGAAAAATCCATGGCAGAAAACGTCATCTTGATAGTGCCATAAACACCCATCTAATGGCCTGCTACTGCAATTATATGCAAATGTTCAAACCTCCATAAAGCATTCCAAACAGATTATAAAACTGAATAATTAAAAAAAAAAATCACTTTGTTGGGGAATTCATTTTTAGACCATCCAGTACATCACTAATGAAGCAGAAGTGTATTCATCTTCATCTTCCAAAGTAATAAGTCAGAGTTATGAACCTTAAAAAATACAAATACGCAGAAGGTCACTCAATTAGAACCAACAGCAGTATAATCAGCGGTGATTTATGACTACTCCGCCCCAAGTGTCTGATAAACCAGATTGCCACTGTTAACCTTAAGCCACCTTTACCCAATCAGACAAGCTCGAAACATCCTTGACTTCACGTTTGCTACAAGCACCATCATGTGCGTGAATCAAAACAATTACACAATGAAATTAATTTGACAGCTGGATGTTATTTTAATAGCACAATGTACCTGATCACTGTGGAATGAAGCCTGGTGATCTGTCCTGCAACTAAAGATTTATAGGCTCTGTCTCTTTCATTAGCATTACAGAAAACAGTATTTAAAATAATTATAAATCAGATGTTATTTATTATTTTCGTACTCTGCTAAAATATAGGCAATACTCAACATCTTCCAAGTTACAGTATAATAAGAGTAATTACTGCTGTGAGTCAGAAGCAAGCTGAATTCTATAAACAATTTTGATGCACACTGTGCACAATAACAATGAGAAACGATCTTAACCATGACCACATTTTCACAATATATTACTGCAATGTTTACTAAAATATAAGTGTAGTTATGAAAGTGATTGCAGAGAACTAATAGAGTGCACAGCATTGGGTGCTAGTGCAGTTCCCAAATGGGTTGCCCTCAGGGTGAAGTGTGCCTGTTCTCTTTGTCTTTTGTGTGCTTTTCATCTGAGAATTCCTTCCACAATCCTAAAATATTATGTATTTCATATCCTTTCTCCTTGATCTTCACTCAGTGTACTTTTGCACATTTAGAAAAATAGTGAGTTCTGTCTTGACCTGACTCCATGTCACTTTCAGAATTATCTCTAGAACTCTCCTGCTCCTTTCCGAATACTGCAAATATACAAAAAGTCAAATTAACAAAACTTGTTTCTCTCTGTTTTATTTAAACAGTATAGCTATGACATGCAAAAGCACCCCAGGTGCATTCTATTGGTATAATCCATCCACCCATTTTATTAGGGCCTGCCAAATTTTTCAACTTGGTAGTACAAACATAGGTCAAACTGAGCAAATTCAATTTGATTAACATACAGTAATCGTGACAATATATTTACATTTACGGTATAATTAAAATATAGACAGTTGACAATGGAAGAGAATAAAAAGAAAACAGTAGTCATGTAGAAAGTAAACCTCTGGGGAATCCACAGTCAGTTTGAGCAGATAGTTACAGTCCTTGTGAACTAGACCAACTAGGCATTATATAATACTAGCAGAATACCCGCGCTTCGCAGCGGAGAAGTAGTGTGTTAAAGAAGCAATGAAAAAGAAAAGGAAATATTTTAAAAATAACGTAACATGATTGTTAATGTAATTGTTTTGTCATTGATATGAGTGTTGTTGTCATCTCTCTCTCTCTCTCTCTCTCTCTCTCTATATATATATATATATATATATATATACATAGCAAAATACCCGCGTTTGGCAGCAGAGAACTAAAAAGAAAAGGAAACATTTTAATAATAACGTAACATGATTGAGAATATAATTGTTTTGTCATTGTTATGAGTGTTGCTGGCATATATATATATGTATATATACACACACACACACACACACATATATATATATATATATATACACACACACACACACATATATACATATATACACACAAACACATATATACATATATACACATATACATATCTACATATATACTGTATATAAACATATATATATATATACAAATCTACATATATATATTAGGAGTGGGACTCGATTAAAAAAATTAATCCAATTAATTAGAGGCTGTGTAATAATTAATCTTGATTAATCGTATGTAATGGCACACAGGGCCGATCCTGGGTAGATGGCCGCCTTTGTGCGAATGTGGTTTCGCCGCCCTACGTACCTATTTTCTATTATGATATGACGGATATTACTATTACATGTACTACTTCAAACAGGATTAAGACGGTGTTAGGGTTAGAGTCGGGATGTATAAATAAAATTTAATTTCAAACGATTAGTTTTTATAAAAACTAAATAAAGAATCACAAAAATAAAAAAATCACATACATACATTAATTTATTAGTTAAACATCAAAGAATGATTCTCCTAGCTTTAACGGTAGCAAATTCATCTATTATGTTTAAATGATCCAGTTTTTCACAAATTTCAGATTCTATAGACAGAAGCACAACATCACTCAATCGTTGTTGCCCGATAGTGGAACGGAGATCATTTTTAATTATCTTGAGTTTTGAGAAGGTCCTTTCAGATGCTGCTACTGATACAGGCAACGTAAGAAAAATGCGTAATGCAATGCAGAGATTCGGAAAACAAACCCGCTTTCACGTTTTGTCTTTCTCTCGGACATTCTACAAAATAGGTAGAATAAAGGGCTAATTCAAATATAATAATAATTTTGTAATAATCTTGGGCCTAATTCACACAAGTGACATATACACAATACACACTAATGTCATGTCAGTGTGCATTGGGCAATAAGTAAACATGTAAAAGTTTGTAATTTTTCTGAAATATTTCATTAACACTTTGAGCTCCACGTGCGCCACCGATGGTCATTTTAAATGTAAAAATACATTGCCGGTGAAAACGTGGGCTCAAAGTGTTAAAAAAATCTGTACATACTTTCTCAATGAAACAGCATATCATAATCATAACGTACGTTTGTGTAGAACCACGAGTCCTGAGCCTTTGTGTAGTCCAAACAAATAGAATCAAACCAAACCAAACCAGCCTAGATTAGAAAGCCGGCTTATTTAATCGTTCTAAGCGACAGGCAGTTCTGCACACAGCGACAAACAGTCAATTCAGAGATCGCCGCAGCCCCGCTGTCTTTTGCCGCTTCTCTTGACTCGCATCCCGTTGAGGAACGTACGCGTCTCACATGAAATCTATCGCCTTCGCGACGCAACTATGAAACATGCAAGTTGAACGTTGACTAAGGGACTACACACATTTAGAGTTTTGGTCGCGCGTAGTAAACACATGGTAAGCAATGGAACCGTTCATTTTAAAAATAACGTAACATGATTGTCAATATACAGTAATTGCTTTGTGAGTGTTGCTGTGATCAAGGATTCGATTATCATTATTTGTTTCAATCAGGGTCGTATTTGTACGATGTGTTGTGTTCAAGTTACATTCTGTGTTTGTCAGTCGTTGTAAAGATTAAATTCTGTAATTACAGCCACATTAGCTCCACAAATGAGACACACGGGTTTACCGGCAATGTCAGTAAACATATACTCAGCCTCCCATCGGTTTTTAAAGGCTCTATTTTCAGAATCAACTTTTCTCTTCGGCATCGTGTGGGCTAGCTTCGCAATAACTTGCAGCAACGCGGTAAATGTTCGGCAAGGCAGCTGAATCGCTGCATTATGGGATCTGTAGTTTATTGTGTTACCAGCGCTTCATATACCCGGGCCATTAATAGCAATAATACAGTATATAAAATGATCTCGCGGGCCGGATATAATTACACGCCGGGCCGGATGTGGCCCGTGGGCTTTGAGTTTGACTCATATGGACTAAATTGAACTTGAAAAGAAATATTTTTTGGAATGTGATCGCGCAAGTCAGTACATCGAGCCCGCGTGCTATTGTGGTTTTGCTTGTGTGCTTCAGTAAGTTACCGTCCCCTCGCTCTTACTTTTTTACCGTTCATCTAATGAATACACTGAGTATGGCTTTACCAAAACAATCATTGATCGCGAATAAAGTATCCATTATTCATGAAGCTTCAATAGGTGAATAGGTGATCTGTCTTTCTGCGTTAACCGCATGCGTTTTCATACGTCTCAAACTAAGGGGATGCGAGGTTAAAATAAATCGAGAAGCGCACGTACATACTTAGTGCATCCCCTCTCGGGAATCGAACCTCGGACGTGGGCGCTACAGGCGAATGCTTTACCATCGCGCCACTGCGTGTGGTTTATCTATTCGAGCGTAGCAGTGTAATTAGGTTTTTGTTCATCTGCGCACTGCGTCAGTTCACGTGAGCTGCTGAATATGGTTTTATATATATGTCACTCGCTCGCTTCTAATTGTTTCGCTGCCTTCTTAATTATATAATGCATGTTTTCTAAAGCGCGTTTTGTAGCTCTTCCTGGCTTTCTACGTAATGCGTGATTACGTGAGAGGCGTGATGATGTCATACGAACTCCGCCCCTCCAGCTGAACTCCATTACAGTAAATGGAGAAAAACAGCTTCCAGTTATGACCATTACGCGTAGAATTTCGAAATGAAACCTGCCCAACTTTTGTAAGGAAGCTGTAAGGAATAAGCCTGCCAAATTTCAGCCTTCTACCTACACGGGAAGTTGGAGAATTAGTGATGAGTGAGTGAGTGAGTGAGTGAGTGAATGAGTGAGTGAGTGAGTGAGTGAGTGAGTGAGTGAGTGAGTGAGTGAGTGAGTGAGTGAGGGCTTTGCCTTTTATTAGTATAGATAACTAGCTGATTACCCAGTGGCTTCGCTCACTGATTGCAAGGGAAAAAAATAAAATGTAGTATATAAATTATTAAACAGTAAAACATTAACATGTAAGAAGTAAATATACATTGAGCAGTACTGAAGTGCTTTCGGGTAAAGTACATTTTAAAGGCACTATAACATAACAGGTAAGTAGCACTAACAGCAGCTTAAATGTATTTGGATCATCTGTCGGTAGCAGATCCCTTGTGAAAGGTGCTACATGACCGCTGTGGTATAGAAATTACATTTTCTATGCGATCCTGCAAATTTCTGCCTGACAATCTTGCATTACGTGCATGTGATTTAAGAGAAAAATTATTCTGAGAAATGTGGATGCTGCCCTTCCGTGCTTAACGGGCAGAAGGTCCAAACAATTCCCAAATTCAAAACTTAACATGAAGAGGTCGGTACATCTTCCTAGATGTAAACCCTCCATCTTCTTAAAAGAATTCATCACAAAAGCAACCTTGAATGTTGCTGGGTTTTAGTGACCTGAACTCACCTTAAGGGATAGTCGTGCAGCGCAATTTACAAAGAGACTTTTGCTTCAATGGCGCCAATCACACTCTTTCGCAAAGATTTCCACTTTCCCAGGAGCCGATGGGGCACTCGAAGTGTCACAAACAGTGCCAGAAGAGAGGACGCTGCCTGAAACTGTGAAGCTCTTGACCCGGCGGAGCAGCCCGACATTCCGTGCCTCTGAGCGTCCACTTTGTTCTCACAACCCCTCACCGCTGAAGGCAGTGTAGTCTTCACATTGTTTACAGCTCGGTGCAGTTAAAAAGTAGAAAGACGCAAAGCTGTTTTCCTTATCTCTTCTACTATCAAGTACTGCCAATTAAAAAAAAAGTTATAATGTGGCAGTTTCCGCGACAGTCACGCGGGTGAACAAATAAAACCTCCCTGTCAGAACGCGCCTGGCGGCGGATGGCTCAGCGCTGGAGTCCACAGAGGAGGGCTGAGAGAGGGTGACGCGGGGCGCACTTCTATGGGATAGATCGGCGTGTTCGTGTTAACTTCTTTTTAATATCAGTAAAATAACTCTCACACAAATAATAACAATTCGTAAAGACGATATACAAATGGCATCCACAAACGAAGTGATTAGTTCCTGTATTATAATATGTTCCGTGGTCATACGTAATTTACGTTTTGCGTGGTCATACGTAATATCCGTTTCAAATGCGAAAAGAATTTTATATATATAGATGATGTATTGGGCAGCGCAATAAGAAAAATAAATCCCTTTAACCTCCAATCTCTGTGATATCACTTCCCATGGATAGGAATAGAGGAGTGGCACCAAATGCCACAGCAATAACAAAAACAGAATAGAGGAGGAATGGTAACAGGTTATAATGCTTTCCACGCCTCTAATAACAAACAAAGATGTACTATAACCGCTGATTTGAAGCCTTAATCAGGTATGATAGACTAAAGTAATGAGTCTTCATTCTGGATTTAAATGCTGAAACTAAAGGGTCTTCTCTTACATACTGCAGCCAAATAATTCCACAGCTTTTGGGTCCTGTAGCTACACCTTATGAATCCTTGGAATCTGTACTAGACCAGCATCTTGAAATCATAACATACACTCTGTCATGTACTGCATGTATTGGTAACTTTAGGTTAAGTATGTAGGGCCTTGTCCATTTAAACCTTTATATGCAATTTAAGAGGTGGGATTTTGAGAGTAGTCCTAAACGTGGCTGGAAGCCAGTGTAAAGACTTAAGGACAGGGGTTATGAGGTTGTATTTGCTTATTGAAGTAATGATTCTTACAGCAGTATTTTGAACTAAAAGCTACAAAAACAAAAAGTTGATCAGCATGTGAATAATTCATTGCAGTGTCCTGTTCTAAAAGAAGTAAAATGTGTGACTATAAGGTCTCTTTGTCCTTCATACTAACAAAACATTTTAATTTCCCTATATTTTTAATTTGGAAAATGAAATTTTTATACATTGCCGATGCCAAAAATAATCCATAAACTGCATTCTGATTCAATCAAAATAATAAATTTGTCTACTGAGTTAAAAAGCAACAGGACTTTGTTCCTGTCTATATCATTCACACCAATTAATAACACTTAATTGTCTTCTGTATTTAATAATGGGTAGTTATGACGCATCCCATGTTTGAATGCATTAACACAATTAATTAAGGATAGTATAGGAGAAATATAGTTTGGTTTAAAGAAAAATCGAGTTAGAACTTGTGTACTAACTATATCCTCAGGGTAGTAATATTACAAATAATGAGGCCTGAGGGACTCTATATTTAACTACAGAACATAATGATGGAGTATCACTATTATATTTCTGTACATGCTGAAATCAAAATAACGAAGGACAGTACCAGTGAAAAAACTTTGCATAAACTCTATCAAATAAAACCAGGGAGTCATTCAAAACACAATGCGAAAGAAAATACAAATTTGTTCAAATCTCAGTGACTCTCGGGGGAATTGAAGGATAAAGTGGAATGCATGGAAATAAAATTGTAACTAAAATTAAGAATGAAATTAATAAAATTAAGAGTGACATAAATATGTTTATTATCCAATCTGATAACATGAATATATTTGTGTATTACTATTTTATATGCTGGAACACAATAAAGAACACAACTGATGAAAGGATGTTTACCTAAAAGAACAAATGTAAAACTCTTTGGAAAAAAATTAACCAAAGGTACAAGAAAAAGAATAATGTTAGAGTTTTAGCAAATTCCAGTGGGTTTAGAAGGTGGACATCCAGAGATTCATGTAAGAATTCCTTATTAAATTTTGCAGTGAAATTATTATGGAGATCCCAAGAGTTGAAAGAGTGTTTCATGTACCTAGTAACTCTTTGAGTTGATAAATTTTGGGAAAAAGAAAATGAGTTATTCCACACCAGAGACCAGTGAGATTCATTTTGAGATCTATCAGATATATACGGTTTGTGTCCCCAGACATTTCTGTGGTAACCACTGAAGAGAGGTCTGTGTATAATCTTATTAAACAATTGTTACAGCATGTTCTGCAGATATAAAATATGGCCCTTATTTTTATAACTAAGGATGGTGATTGAAGGTTACATCCATGCATACCATCTACCTGAAGAGATTACATTTTTTTTTAAATCTCATCTCTGCTATGTTTAAAACCTGAATTGAAGGAAAACATGGAGTGGAACAGTGAATGCTAATGAATAATTTGAAACAAAGTTTAGTCACTAATGTATATCACCAGGAAAATTGAAGACACAACACTGCTAAAGCTTTGCCAGTTTTTTTATGAACAATAGGCTAATGATCAACCTAAATAATAATCTTTAGATATGTCACAGAAAGGCCCTTAATTTAAGCTATTTATCTGTTTTAATTATCTACTTGCCTGCTATTTCTATTTGTACTGTTCTATGATTCACTTGTTATGCAACATTACATTTAGCATTAGCACATATAATATTACCATCTGTAATTTAATTTTTAACAGTGGAAGATAAGTGTGTTATTATTTTCATTATTTGTTCATTTTAAATTTAACTTTATAGTAATACATGTATTCCCATGTATTCTGTGGAGTTACTTGGCATTGAATGTTTACTTTTGTTTGCATTATTTCATTTTTTTTTTTTTTTTTATATAGTTTACTATTTTTAGTAGTTTAGTTTATTGTTTTCTTTAATTATATCCTTTGTCTTAAAAGGGGAATTTATAATAATTAGTATGCATTGTTATTTTCAGCAACATGTTATTCACAGTTGCTGAGGGGAACTGGTGTTAAGGCATGCTGTGTTTCTTGACATTTCAGAGAGTAGGAACTCTAAAGTGTCTCATCTTAGCCTCATTTGGTAAAGCATGGGGAAAATGTAATGGAAAGGGGACAAGTTATAGACTGAACGTCCTATTTTATATCCATATTATCATCATAAAAATATGATCTAATATATATATATTGTGGACGCTAGGGGTCGCTGGTGTAAAAAAGCATCAAGAAGAATTTTAATATCTTTCTTCAGATACAGTGCACAAAGCGCCACACTCGCCACAATTCTCCAGTAATAATAATAATAACAACAATAATCAATATAATAATCAATCCTCCAGTCCCAGCAGCTCCGTCACTCTACCACCCAACTCTGGCTCTCTTTGATGGGTTTTCACCGGTCCTTTAAATAGTCAATGACCCGGAAGTGTTCCTTCTCTTCTTCCGGGTCAAGCGCCACATCATCCTTCCTCAAGTAGCCTGGAAGTACTGTGGGCTTCCGTCCTTGTGACTCTGAAGTTATTCCGAGTTGTCGTAACAATAGGAGTCCCCCTGGCGGCACCCACGGCACCCAACAGGGCTGAGGAAGTGAACTCCTTGTCCCAGGATGCCCTGAGGGAATCCGGGGAACCGTTGCCATCCAGGGGAGCTGCCACCTAGCGTCCCGGGGGAGGCAGTGTCCTGAAAAGGCTGCCTTCTTCCATTCTTTTCTTTCAGGGACATCCCAGCCAGACTGAACCACTGGCCATCCCTCACAGTACTCTTCTCCCAGCTGAGCATCATAATGTGAAGTGGCCAGCCCCGCTAGGGTAGTCCTTTCTCGGGAGGGACTGTTTGCACTGAGCAGACCATGGCTTCTTCCTGAAAAACAAGAGCAGGAGAACAATGGGGGGACATGGCTCTTTTGTTTTCTTTTAGTGACCTCCCCGGTTCTCCCTGGACATTCTCGCCAAAGGTGGCCCGGCCGATGGCATTCATAACACAGAGCGTCCCCTGAACACACGCTCCATTTTGTCAGGAGTTCCCTGCTTTTCCTGCGGGTACTCCCTTTCTTTCTGGGGCTTGCTCACAGTTTGGGTCTCCCTGTGAGTGAGAGAGAGACCCTTTACTGTCTGCGCCCCTTTAGATTTTTGTGAGACTGGTGCTGATGTCTTAAGGTTCAGGACCACCTGGAAGTCAGCACTATCCCGCTGCTCCGACGGCCCCTTTCCTTCCACCAGACACTCGGTCATCACCCCCATTTCAATTGTGGGACTCAAGATTACTTGGCAGCCGATACTAGACAATCGTGCTGCTCTTGTCATCTAAGTCCTGACTTCATGTACGGTACCGGTTGCACCCACCTGTACCACCGAATTTGTCATCTGTGGAAGCTCCCGTCCGAAGCGGCGTAAATATTCATTCATCTGCCTTAAAGCTGCCTCGGCCGTCACTCCCAATTCTTCGATGATCTTTTTCATCGAGGTGATGACCTGAAAAAGGCTTTTGACAGGTTGAATTACCTTTTTTATTTCCCGCACATTAAAGTCCTTTTCCTGTTCGGCTGGAGACAAGTTCAGATTTTCAAAAACCTTGTCCTCCAGCCGTGAGCCGACAAGTGTTTCCTGTGCAGCTGGGCCTCGCACTGCCTTTTGGGAATTAGAGTTTTGGAGACTAGCTTCAAGCTGAACATGATCTGCCTGATTCATTTTTTCGGCAGATCGATCGGTCACTCCCCGAACCTCCTTACCTTCTTCTATGGTGTGCGATGCTTCGTCCGCCTTCCCCTCCCTTTTCGGGAAATCCGGGTCTGTTGGGCTGTCTTTATTCCAGCATACGGGCCGCTGTTGACCTCCTCTATTTCATGATGCCTCGGGTCTGGTCACGTGTCCGTTGCTGGCAGACCGCATGCGGAAGTCTTCTGTGTTCTGACGTCCCTCGGTAAGCGCACAACTGTCCTCAGGAAGATTCTCCATCTTTAATACAAACTCTGGGTGAGTTCCTCCTAAGAGGTATGAGTACAGGACAAAGTGTGTTATCTGGAAGATATTTTTAATCCCTTCCCAGGCACATACCTCATGTGGGATGACGTCACCCGGAAAATTTTCATCCCGTAAGGCGTTGTCACTCCGTTGCTCGTCTTTGAAGCAGGGGATGTTGAGCGCCTGACTTCTCTCCGCACTGTCGATCTGTTTATTCTTCTTCTTTCCCATGTCGGTCTGGCAAATAGGCTTGGCGATTCCCGTGTGTCTCTGTCTGTGGGTTATGTCCACGTTAATTTTTAAAAGGTTTTCTGACCTAAAGTGACGGCCACAATCCTGCCGACTACGGCAATTGTGGACGCTAGGGGTCGCTGTTGCCCCGTGAAACCCACCAGACAGACGTCCAAGACACACTTGTAAAAAGCACCAAGAAGAATTTTAATATCTTTCTTCAGATACAGTGCACAAAGCACCACACTCGCCATAATTCTCCAGTAATAATAATAATAACAACAATAATCAATCCTCCACTCCCAGCAGCTTTGTCTCTCTACCACCCAACTCCGGCTCTCTTTGCTGGGTTTTCACCAGTCCTTTAAATAGTCCATGACCCAGAGGTATTCCTTCACTTCTTCCAGGTCAAACGGCACATCATCCTTCCTCAAGTAGCCCGGAAGTACTGTGGGCTTCAGTCCTTGTGACTCCAAAGTACTTTCGGGTTGTCGTAACAGTAGGAGTCCCCTGGTTCTTTACGAGCTCCCCCTGGCGGCACCCAACAGGGCTGTGGAAATGAACTCCAAGTCCCAGGATGCCCTAAGGGAATCCGGTTAACCGTTGTCATTCAGGGGAGCTGCCACCTAGCATCCTGGGGGAGGCAGTGTCCTGAAAATACTACCTTCTTCCATTCTTTTCTTTCAGGGACGTCCCGGCCGGTCTGAACCACTGGCCGTCCCTCACAATATATATATATAAAGAATCTAGAGAAGAATTGTTAAAGCTGGTCAAGTTTGCAGATGATGACAAACTGAGTTGAATGGCAGCTAAACAAGAATCAGTCGAATCTTTACAGAATAAGAGAAGGTCTTGAATAGTGTTGATCAGCGAATTTCGCCAAAGCGCTATTCACAGCCAATTTGCTGCATCCATGTTTGCCCTTGTTCATTGAATTATTTTACTGATAACTCATCAGGTTTAAGAGAATTTTTTTCATCAGCACCCCATAATGCTTGCGAGGCCACTGCGACGTCACCCTAAGCTGTAACAGCCAACATTGAATGGGACCACATCCCAGGTAGAAAATGCTGATCATTTGCATTACAGAATCTGTGAGACTTAATTAGAATTAGTGGTGGAACAGATAAGTAAATAATGCAGGTTCTCAAAATTTAACTTTTTATGAAACATATACTGCATAAGTATAAGTATAATAATAGCAAAAGAGTTATTACTATTTACAAGACGATTCTATCTTTTTGATAGAATAAAAGGTGCAAAGCATCAGCACAGACAGTTTGGAGAGCCTTCAGCACAACTTCAAAAAACAGAATGAGCCAGCAGCTTCAATCATGATACGCCACTTTCTTCTTTGATCTCACTGCAGTGGTACAGCTCAGGTCACTTTTTGGCCACAATAATTGGTCCAGTAAAGTTGACAGATGTTTCCCTAGCCTTCAGGGCCTCTTTAAAGATGATTGCACCATTATAATCCAGTCAAATCTAGTTCATTTAGTTCTTCCTCATTGACTTCAATGCATTTTGCCGAGTTCAGCGATATTCATGAACACTTCAATGATTTCTCCGAACTTGAGATGGCGCGAACACCATGGAGTTCGCTCATCACTAGTCTTCAATAGCATACAGGCTTGGGCAAATCTGTGGCAGATGAAACCTAATGTAAATAAATGTAAGGCATTACCCATAGGTAATATGTTAGATTTGAATGCACAATGGAAGGTTTGAAACTTGAAAGTACACATTATGAGAAGGACCTAGGAGTCATCATGGATTAATCACTGTCAACATTGAGACAGAGAAGACAAGCAATCAAGAGGGCTAATAGGATATTAAGTGAGTGGAGTACATGTCAAAGGAGGTTAAATTTACGCTTTATAATGCACTGATGAAGAAAGTGGGCAGTTTTGGTCTCCAGGCTACAAAAAAGACATAGCAATGCTAGAAAAAGTCTAGAAAAAAGGAAGGCTGAATCCAGGAGTGGGAGGTATGCGCTGTGAAGAAAGATTAAAGGAGCTGAAACAGAGATTAAGAGTTGAGAGTTTTTAAAAATAGTAGGGGGCTTTGCCCCCTGCTTGCTTCGCTTGCCAACCCCCGTGTTTGGTTTTCCGGATACACACTTTTAAGATTTTTTTTTCTTTGAATTGTTGCTATTTCATTAGTTTCACTTTTATTTCTGAACTTCTATAAAAACAATATTTGGAATCTTGTGAGTCCCAATATGCTGAATCTTTTTAATGAGGTCAGTGAGACATGTGTTTAATGTACCATAATTCAGGATAGGTTTCTCTGTTTGGAATTTCAGAACAGACAAAACGATCTACAGCACCAGCAGTTAATATTTTTTTTTACAAAGTAACCAATAAATGTATGTGCGGCAAACTCCGTTTTTGAAATTCTCAAGATTCATTATTTGTCACATGCATTGTTATACAGGACAATGTGCAGAGAAATGCATACTGATCCGCTTATCAAAAACTCTGCAAAGTTAGAAGAATATCAGTTAGATTAACAAAAAGTCATAGATTGAAAGATAACAGTATAGTAGAACATAATAAATAAGTAAAATTATGTGAATAAAGTAGAATTAAGTGTTAAGGTGCAATAGTGCAGTGATAATTGTGGAAAGCTATGCACCTAAAAAAATGTTGGACAGGTGCATAGTTAAATGAGGCAGTTTGTTTGTTTGCGCTACGCCGATCTTTACTTTCTTTTTTTTATACTTTCTAATTTTTCTACTTTTATATTCTTTAACTTTCTCCACATGTGTATCGAGCCAATGTTTTGGTTTTTTTTTAGCCTTTCAAATTCCACTGCTTTCGTAATCTCTAACCTGCTCTGCATGTGTATAGCGCCAACGTTTGTGAACGTCTTTATAAAGTTCTACTTTGTCTTTTACTCTGTCTTTTAATTCTGAGCCGGATTGGACGTGTTTTTTTTTCAATTCCACTTGTTCCGGGCTGATAATTACTTTCCTTACTTTCTGAATTTGCACCTGGATTATTCTTTTTCTTTTTTGCTCTTTTTTCTCTCCAACGCTTTTGAGTCTCTTTTCTCCGTGCTGCTTTCTTCTTAGCTTAGTCTTCGTCATTTCATTTATAATGTATTGTCCTTATACGCTTTATATGCGCTGAGAGCCCTGGATATGTGTGTGCTCAAATCCTTTAGATGACTGAATGTTTTGCTGGCTTGCAAGAATCTCTGAGATGGTCTTGGGTCAGTCTCTTGGCACAAAGTCTCATGTTTAAGGTCCCCGTGAAACACTCTGTGGCCAGTTTCTTTCATCTCGCGGTTTCTTTTAAATGTCTTCCGTGATCTTAACGTGAAGATCACGTCTCGATGCCCTTGTGTTTCTCTCCAGGATTTTTTTGTATGATAGAGAGATAAAAGGAATTTTCTCATTGAGAACATTTTGGACAAATATTATATATATATATATTTTTTTTTTAACAGACAGAACAACAGACACATAAATTATCAAATAATGTAGTGAGCAGTAGGACTTTAGGGACATTCAAAACTTGACTTGGTGTTAATTATGGAGGAATTAGGCTGGTAGGAATGGCAAGTTTGTTGGGGCTGAATGGCCTGCTCTTACCAAACTTTTTCAAATATTCTATTCGACTAATGTCTTGATGTATTTAAAGTTTTCATTTTAGATATTTTTTGTGGGGCGGCATGGAGGCACAGTTGTAGCGCTGCTGACTCACAGTTAGGAGACCTGGGTTCACTTCCCGGGTCCTCCCTGTATGGAGTTTGCATGTTCTCCCTGTGTCTCCGTGGGTTTCCTCTGGGTACTCCGGTTTCCTCCCACAGTCCAAAGACATGCAGGTTAGGTGCATTGGCGATTCTAAATTGTCCCTAGTGTGTGTTTCGTGTGTGGGTGTGTGTGTGTCCTGCGGAGGGCTGGGGCCCTGCCGGGTTTGTTTCCTGTCCTGCACCCTGTGTTGGCTGGGATTGGCTCCAGCAGACCCCCATGACCCTGTAGTTAGGATATAGCAGGATGGATGGATTTTTTTTTTGTGTGCTTTTCTTCAGATTTTTCCTTAATTAGGGTAATAATGGTACACATTGTGTTGGTTGAATCTTTTATAGCTTTGTTTTGAAAAAAGTTTAGTTTACCTAACGGCTTCTTTTAGAATTGTTATGTATGCTGCTATGCTATGCAGCAATTTCCTGGACATGTCTTCTGGTTGCTAGGGGTTTTTCTTTAAAAGTCATGCTACCTGGCATCATAAACTGGCACATCAGATGCAGCATCTGAAATAGTGGACATATTGAGAAAAGAAAGAAAAACCTTGGATGTTACTTGTATTGATGTTTCGATATTCTAAGCCCTGTATTCATTTTTTTGTCTTTTGATGGCACTCTGGTTTAGACACGTGGCATTGTCTTTTGTACTGTGGTTTTGACCACTGCACATAATTGACCACACTTTGAATCCATCCACTTTCTAATCCATGCTTCTCCTTTTGCCTTGTTTCAGTCCTACATCGAATTTTTGGACCTTGAAGGGTGCTACACAGTGGTGGCAGGAAACAATGTGGAACTAAAATAATTCAGTTGAATTCTAAGTTATGCTTAACAAAGTACTGTACTGAAGACACAATATGTATTTGTACTACTGTAGTGTAATACATCACAGTATTATTTTCAATATATTTCAAAATAAAACACAAAACATATCTATTGGATGATATTTTCAAAGCCAAGTTAATATATATAACTGTATATTAAATATATTAAACTATATATTTTAAAATATATTGGGCAATCTATTATAACTAGTATTTACAGAATGTTACAAATATATTGTCATATATTTGTCATATATTTCACAGTGTATGATTCCTTTTAGTTTAAAAATATATTAAGAAATATCTTTTTATATTTTGGAAGAATTTCAATACATACAAATGACAGAAATGTATTTATTTTATAAAATATTTCAAGATATTGAAATATATTTATCCTTGAAGTATATCATAACATGTTATAATGGATAGATTATACATAGATTTCACAAGTTTTGCATTTTATTAAGGGTGGTAATGAGTCAGATTCCTTCAGATACATATTACATCAAATGACATAGCATGATATTATCAATCCTATTTTATACAATACGTGGCTAAGAGAGCATACATAGATATATTTCACATCAGCTTTCAATCAAGTGAATTGTCATTTATGGAAGTACAGTGGGATGCAAAAGTTTGGGCAACCTTGTTAATAGTCATTATTTTCCTGTATAAATCGTTGGTTGTTACGATAAAAAATGTCAGTTAAATATATCATATCGGAGACACACACAGTGATATTTGAGAAGTGAAATGAAGTTTATTGGATTTACAGAAAGTGTGCAATAATTGTTCAAACAAAATCAGGCCGGTGCATAAATTTGGGCACCGTTGTCATTTTATTGATTCCAAAACTTTTAGAACTAATTACTGGAACTCAAATTGGCTTGGTAAGCTCAGTGACCCCTGACCTACATACACAGGTGAATCCTATAATGAGAAAGAGTATTTAAGGGGGTCAATTGTAAGTTTCCCTCCTCCTTTAATTCATGCAGAGGAACAAGTACAACGTTCTGCAATGGCCATCTCAGTCCCCAGACGTGAATATAATTGAAAATCTGTGGTGTGAGTTAAAGAGAGCTGTCCATGCTCGGAAGCCATCAAACCTGAATGAACTAGAGATGTTTTGTAAAGAGGAATGGTCCAAAATACCTTCAACCACAATCCAGACTCTCATTGGAACCTACAGGAAGCGTTTAGAGGCTGTAATTTCTGCAAAAGGCAGATCTACTAAATATTGATTTTATTTCTTTTTTGTGGTGCCCAAATTTATGCACCTGCCTGATTTTGTTTGAACAATTATTGCACACTTTCCATAAATCCAATAAACTTCATTTCACTTCTCAAATATCACTGTGTGTGTCTCCTATATGATATATTTAACTGACATTTTTTATCGTAACAACCAATGATTTATACAGGAAAATAATGACTATTAACAAGGTTGCCCAAACTTTTGCATCCCACTGTAATTTTGAAATTTTAAGAATTCAGTGCCTGTAAAGACCAGTATACATAATGGTTAAGCAATAAATGGAGCACAAGTTATATGAAGTATAGAACGTTATCAAATTATACATTAAGTTTTAGCACACAGTGCTACAGTGTTGGTGTTGTTGCATCAAGAATCTGGTATCCTGTGTTGGAATTGTGTGTGTGCATATTTTCTGTGTTTTATGTTCTAGCTTTTCCTGGTATGAGTTTTGCTACAACCTCCCCAAAAACGTGTAGATTAGTTTGATTGGTAAATTTAAATTTGCCCTGTATTGGTGTATACATAAGAGTGTGCCACATTAATTTGGTGTCCTGTCTAGTGTTAGTTGCTAGGCTAGACCCCAAAAACTCCATATTCTATATCAGGGTTCCTCAACTCCTGTCCTGAAGGGTCCCAGTGGCTGTAGGTTTTCATTCTAACCTTTTTCTTAATTAGTGACCTGTTTTTGCTGCTAATTAACTTCTGTTGGATTCATTTTAATTGACTTGCTCTTGTAGACTCCGACTCCTTAATTGTTTATTTTTCCTTATTTAGCAGCCAAACAATAATGAGATACAAAATGAGCCAAAACATGACTATCAAACTGTGTCCATCATACAATATCTGAAAATAAAGAAAGATGGAGATCTCAGGAATGCTGATCTGCTCAGGTCCCCAAAACATTTTAACAGAATGTGTGCTATTGCATAATGAGTGCAGCCACAAGCCATGGAATTAAAGATAGGGTTCAATTAACAACAAGACTCCGAGCCTAATTAAGCAAGTGGTTTTAGTGAAATTGGTTGTAGTTGGAGGCTCTGACTTGGTTGGTCTTCTGTTGGCTCACTCACTTCACATTTCATTTCTTTTTGGGTGCCATTTAAGGAAGGAAATGAAACAACTCAGAGGAATGATGAAGGGGGAACAAATCTTTAAAAACAAGTCAATTAAAATTAATTCAAAAGAAGTTAAATAGCAGCAAAAGCAGTGCACTAATTAAGAAAAGGGTTAGAATGAAAACCTGCAGCTACTGGCGTACTCCAGGACCGGAGTTGGGGACCCCTGTAATGTATTGAACATCTGAGAATGTATATACAGTATGTACATCCTTAACAGAATATATATATATATATATATATATATATATATATAATGTTTATATACACACGCATTCTTTTCTGAAAAGCTCTGACAGAATAATGAAATCCTGAAGTACAATCCACAGTAAAAAAAGCTAAAACAAAACTAATAAGAATATATTATAGACAAATATTCTTTTAAATTGCTGCAATTTATGTTTTGATTATTTAAGCTGAGATCACATAAATGTTTAGAGAGCATGTAATTTTAAAAAGGTTGTTTTTAACCGGAAAAACACTAAGCATTCATGCTGTTCTCCTTTATGGCCACAAGAAGGCAGCAAAGCGGTTTGCTACATGAAAGTGTCTATACTGTAAATGGAAACCAATTTGGATTGCCAGAGGCCTTTTTTTTAGTGTGGGAGTGAGATTAGTTTTGGGGGTTTCAGCGGAACAGGTTGTGAAGCTGGCCCACAATCACCCGGCACACTAACAAGATTTAGGAACAGCTGCTGTCATCTTCAAAATCTTCATCTGTATTTCTATAAAAACACATTTGAATTTAATATCTCTATTTCACCAAAGAAGATAAATATTTTCACTCTTGTAAGAATATTCTTTTCTAATCTGTTGCCATTTTAGCAGTGAAGATCCGTAGCAAGTACCAGCAAATCTATTGCGTTAAGCTCCTTAACTGGTAAATATTACAAATATTGCAACTGTGTTATGTTTCTTAGATGGGGATGTACCTCCCTATGGAATACTTGAAGCTTAGCTCTAATCCCCAGTTAAATGCTTCAAGATGTGATAGTTTTCTTTTACTAAGTAGATTTTTTTTTCTTTTTTATCAGGACTGCTCACCTTCAGTCAGTCAACTTCTGTTTCAGAAGAAAATATTTCTGTCTATAAGAGATTATGAGGTTACAGGTTGCTGCCCTTGCAGAGTAAAATGTTTCAGATTTTCTGCACAGTTTCAGTATTATTTAGCTGTGTAGGTACAATATTTGCATCAGGAATGTTTTAACAGAAAAGCTCAAATGCTCAGCAAAGTGGACTTTCAAAGGTTTTTTTTTTTTTTTTACCGTACTGATAATAAGAGAGTCATGATGTAAAATTCAGTGTGTAGGCGTTGTGATTTAAAATGTAACATATGCTGCAACGCAGTGGCTCAGGACACAAATCATCACAAGCTCCTCACGCATTGAATTTTATACAATTGGATCTTGCCTGCAAAACGTGCTTTAGAATCAGCTAGGCTGGACATTTTGAAGAAGCAACTTGAGGGGGTTCATAGATTTTATCCTTTTTTTAGACCTAAGTATAATAATACTAAAACAATCCAAACATTATATAAGAGTTTTATTTAAAGCATGACATTTTTTTCAAATGATTTAAAAAATTTAATTGATTCATTTATTCATTTTCTAGATGTACTTCCAACGCAGGTTAAAGGACTTTAAAAGGTATGCAATACATCAATAGCTTATGAGAAATTTGTCATATTGGAATACATTTTTTCAATAGCCCTTCCCAGTATTGTCCCACACATCTATGTTGTTAGCATCGTTGGCTTGTATTTTTAAACAATTGGTTTTGAAATTCTGCTTAGTCCCTATCTAATATAAGTTTGTATGCCCTCTTTCTGAATACAGTTTGGTTTTCCTCCCACTTCCCACTGACTTGCATGTTAGGCTAATTAGTGACCTTAAATTGACCCCTTTTGAGTATGGATGAGTTTGCCCTTTGATGGTCTGTTTCCACATCCAGGGTTGGTTCCAGCTTTCCAGCAAATTTGGTTAAAACAGTTAAAATTGAAGAACCATAATAGTGCAGTGATTAACAATATACAGTATATGTTTTATATATATTGTGGCAGATGGTTGGCTACTCAACCCGGCAGGAAAACCCAAAGAGGCGAAGGATGGGGGAAGGTGGCTTACTGTGGGACATTGCCTCCCCCAAGACGTCAGATGGCGATTTCCCTGCAGCATAGTGGTGCCCCAGATTCCTGCAGGGCAACATGGGATCTGGATTGTTGCTTCTCAGCTTTGCTGAGTACTGTGGGTGTCGCCAGGAGACACTGCAGGGAGACTTGGGAACTCATACTTTTTAAATAGCCCGGAAGTACTATCGAGTCATGGGGACAGAAGCTCCGAAGTACTGACAGAAACCTCAACTTCTCCATCTGATCCAGAAGTGCGGGAAAGTCACGTGGACGAAAGAACCGAAGCACTTCCGGGTCAGACACCATATAAAGGACTGCTGAAGACCCAGCAAGCGTGCTGGAGTTGGGAGGAGTAGGACAGAGCTTGCTGGGAGGTGTGAAGGAGAGAATTTGGAATTATTATAGAGAATTGTGCTAATTTATTTGCTTATTTACTGCGGCTGTGGTGTTTGAGGGCATTGTTTGGAGAAGAATAGAATAAAAATACTTCTCATTGCTTTTACCCTGTGTCCAGAGCATCTGTCTGTTGGGTTTAAAGAGGCAACAGCACCCCCAAGCGTTCCACAATATATATAAAATATACTGTATATATCTACTCTATATATATAAAATCCTAAACCTAAAAGTGCAACAATTTTGTGCAACGATTTTATGTGATGTTTTTATGTCACCTTTTTTGCCACGCTTTAAATCAAGCTTATTTTAAAACCTACATATATATGTTTGGTATCATTCTTTTCAGAATTTATCAAACTTTAATGTGATGTTGTTAGATTTTCAGATTCTTATTCTGTTTTTAAATTATAAACTAAAAAATTTCAAGAACTCACGTTCTGTGATACGAGACTTTGTGCCAAGAGATTTAATTACACCCGGGGCCGGAAGTAAAACACAAAGAGTAGGACAGTTGCTGTACAGGCTTTTAAATGTTTAAAGTGCTGCACGAGATGCAGATCACGTGGAACGACAGCAGCAGCAAGCCAGCAGCTGATCGAACAAAAAAAAACTGTATCTGTTTCCCATTGTATTACCGTTTAAGAGGGGGTTTCAGAGGAGCGACCGTGTCTCCTTGGGGTGCGTTCAGACCCCCTCTTCACAACACGAGTGGCAGGGACGTGAAGTGGCTGCCGTGTAGCGCAGGCCGGGGGGGGGTTGGCGAGCGAAGCGAATGGGGTGAACCCCCTAGTTAATTAATGTATATTTTAATATATCAACCTCCAATCTACATGAATGCTTCTCCAATCCCCATCAATAGGAGCACATGTTGCCAATTTTGCATGCTTTGGCCAAACAGGAACTCCTAATTAAATGGGATTCAAACATGTGCATTTGCTTACGCCAACATGAGAATGATTTCACTGCTCAGGTAACTCTCCTGAGCTCCACGTAGGTCACTTTTCCTGTATTTTCCTATTGGCCCACAATTCACTCTCGTTCTTTCCCTTGTCAGCAGCCAACCTTGTGCTCTTCCCACAGTACTGGAGCAATGCTGAAATGTGCTTCATGTATGCAGCTCGATAAGTAAGCCTCTTGAGCCGGCATGACTGCGTCAGCATGCCTTCTCCAAAGAGAGCGCTTTTGTCCCTTAAACCAGTCATTGCTTGCTGGCGCTTTTCTCTCATTTCTTAATGGCACCTCACATCAGTCAAGTAAGAGCATGAAATTATTTATATTCAAAAAAGGTAAATCCCCATGTCATGAGATGTATTATGTCCGGCCTATAAAAACACAACTTTTGCTGTAGTATTAGTAGTAGTTAAGAGTAAAAAATGCAAGATAATAATTGGGTTTCCTGGTTTTGGATATTGTTTGGTTAGACTTTGTTTCTAGTTTAGCACTCTTGTTACTATGATCAATTTTATTTTGCTCCCTTTGGTTTCTGATGTTTTCCTGTTCCATTGTAACAAATCTATAGCTTTTCATTCAGGCACCTTATTCATTTCCTAGTTAATCTAAATTACAATATATTTTCTCAACATGTACTTAACAAATTGTTGAATTATAAAGGGTCGTTTATTTTCCAAAGCCCTGTTTATAAGTGTCTAGTAACACGGTCATCTGGGCATCTCAATTCTCAATTGCAGCTGTATGGCTTCTCTGGGTGTTAGAAATAATCATCTTAACCTCAAAGAGTGAGATGGCTGATTCTTAGTCGTGCGTGTAGATGTACCCTAAAGCAATATTTAGAGGCATAATTGTAATATAGAACTCCATACTATAATAACCATATGAAACGTTTTGCACCACTAATAATGTCAAAAGACATTTTCAATTAAATACAGTGACAGCTGCTTTGCAGTAAATACTGTCCAGTCTTTAAAATAAATAGGTTATTAAATATAACAGCAATCAAATTCTGCATTTTAATTAAAAATAAAGCTGCCTATGCTTCTACTTAATGATGTTTAATAAAAAAGCAATATTTACAGCAAGTTTTTAATTTACTTAGAGAAAAACTGCATCCTATTAAAGATCCAATTTGAAGAAAGAAAGCATGAATAAATTTCCAGGCAGCACATTTAATGTTTCTGTTTGCTACATTCATAACAACTGTCTGTTTGAATGCAAGAAAAGCTTTGAATTTCACCTGGGATTTTTTTTTCTTTACTGCAGATGCTCAGGCACTTCTCTTTTCTTTAACCACATGTTGCTGACAGTTTATAATTTCCTAGCACATTTTTCTCCTCTCTTTGCTTCCACAGGCCTGGTGCCACCTGTGTCATTTTTTGGAGTATTTTCTCGTTGCTCTATGGCTTTAATTAGTTTCTTTTCCTGACACTTAAATTGAATTTCAGTTATAACTGAGTCCATATTACTCACTTTTGCTATATAAATTATTCTAATTTCTAAGGCTTTTAACGGCCTTCTTTTCCAAAGGCTTGTAACTGTTCTGTTTCACAATGCCCCGTGTGAGAGTAGCTTTTTCAATTTAGCTTTTACTTTTGTGGCCACATTTCATCTGCCTCATCAGAAGGTCATTTGATGTCAAACTAAAATATCACTTAAATCATGTGTTCCATGACAAAGGTCTCTTTTTTAAGGTAAGCCTTCAGGTTGTCTCTGACACTGCTCCTCCAGCTACTTAAGTTTCTTCAATTTTAGCTTGGTTGGGAGTAGAGGATTTTTTAGTGAGATCAGAATTGAGAAAACTAATGCAGTAGCCCATCCATTATGATTGATTCCTACTGTAATGGTTGGCTTCGTAAACTCAAAAAAGATTTCAAAGCACAAATTTGGCCAGCCCTGAAACATAAATTCAGGCTTATAATGTGCACACAAAAGGAAGAAGACCCATACTCTTTTAAAAAGAAGAGAGAAAAACCTTGGCTGCAAAAGCATAAACAGCATTTTTTAATGATTATAAATTTTATAACAAAAAGGTTGAAAGCTTTCTCGAATAGAGGTTGTAGCAACGCTACAACTTAAAGGACTCCATTTCCCAGCTGCCCCGAGGGTATTGCCATGATTGGACATTTGAGAAGAATGCAGAGGATGCTGGGGACAAAAGAGGCCGGCGGGAATCTTAACAGGAAGCTGGCTAAGCAGTAAAGAAGTTGGTTGTTTTGTGTCTCATCTTCAATACCGTCTGTATAATATTGTTTTTATCCTGGATTGTCAAACCTGTGAGGATGTATGGACTGTCTCATGCCTGCCTGTCACGTGAGTAGTGTTGGATTGGTCATCGTGCTTGATCAGAGGGAGTGGCCCCCAATTCTCATCACCCCTCACTGCACCAGGACTACCAGTAGGACTGTTTATTACATTACTTACAGAAAGGTGTTTCCTGGATCATCGTCTTTTCCTCCATTCCACTTCCGCTGCATTTGAACTGTTTATGGACTTGGTTGTTAATGTTTATTTTTAGATGTTTATTGTTGTGTTAGTCTTTAATATTGTGGTGTGGAAAAGGGAGGGTTATGTTTATTTGTTGCTCATATTTTTGTTCAGTGAATATACAGCTTTATTAGTTTGTATCCTGTAATTTTGTGTCTCTGTGTATGAGTGGTGCAAGTCAGGCCAAGACTGGGTACGTTCCTGGGATCCCCACCAAAAAAATAAACAAATCACTGTCCATACAGCAGTGTGAATCTGAGCGGCAACGGACCACTACAAGTGATCTAGAAAATAACAAAATCCAAATTAAAAACCATAAGAAGTGCAGAGAATATACAACCAGCAAGTGAAAACACAAACATATATATTAACCAAAACCCAAGAATTAGTATTGAAGAACCCAGGCAAGAGCAAATGCCTCAGGACAAGGCCATCGTAGTGATCTTTCTCAGGCAGAAAAATACTAGGGGCCAAACGATTAAAATCATTGAGCATTTATTCAGGTAAATGCATAAGAAAGGTACAAAGACAGAGAAATGACAAATGTGAAGTAATTGAAACAGCAGCATAACCCCATAAGCCATCTCTAAGCTCTACTATGTGGACTCCAGCGGTGTGACATGCCCACTTCTCCAATTGACAGTTGTTGTGATCTGCTTTTTCATTAATTGTTTTGTGTGTTTTCTTCTCGAGTGTAGACAAAGTTATGCAGTATGTTTATTTGGGAAGTTGTAGGGCCAAGGATTTTAAAAATAACAATAGTTCTCCATTTTAGGGTGATTTTAAAAAGTATAAAAATATTACCGTTATTCTGCAATGCCATTTTTAATTTGTTATGGGCACTGCTATTTTGGAACTTTAGCACTGGGTTTTCTATTGGCAAATGTTTCCCAGAATACAATGCATTCACGGATGGCAAATGTTTCCTAGAATTCAATGCATTCACATATGTTTAGCCGAGATTGATAGATAGATAGATAGATAGATACTTTATTAATCCCAAGGGGAAATTCACAATTTGAATTTGATGTGTAAAACCAAAAATGTGTGTGTTTAAATCCTTACTTATTGACCTCCTCGCATTTAAAAAGTAAGCTTCTAATTTTGGTCTTTGAGATCTGGCCTGAGACTTCAGTTTTGTCATTCCAGTTGGTTTGATTTTTGGCTTTGACGTTGGCTAGTCCTGACTATGTTCATCTCCCGGTACTTGTCTTTAAAAATATTCTGATTCACCCAGTGTCAGTATATCAAGAAATATCCATCCATCCATTATCTAATATCCTATACTACAGGGTCATGGGGGTCTGCTGGAGCCAATCCCAGCCAACACAGGGCGCATGGTAGGAAACAAACCCCAGGCAGGGCGCCAGCCCACCGTCGGGCGCGCACTTACACACACACACACTAAGCACACAGTAGGGACAATTTTAGAATCACCAATGCACCAAACCTGCATGTCCTTGGACTGTGGGAGGAAACTGGAGTACCCGGAGGTAACCCACACAGACAAGGGGAGAACATGCAATATGAAGAAATATGTTTGATCTCTCTTCCTCCATCCAGGAATTCATTGCTCCAACTTACCTCCCTTTTGTGATTTGAATTCTGTTTTAATCATTTCACTATGCTATCTGACTTTTAAAAAAATATATACTGAATATCATTTTAAAGCACTTTAGAGGTCATAGACTTCAATAGGCCAGGGTGTGTTTATAGCAAGATTAAAAATTAAATGTCTCCTCCCATTAATTTTGTCATGGGCACCACCATTTTGATCTATTTTTGTTAGGTCATTGCTAGTTAGCATGGTTGGAGGGTGCGATGTGTGTGCATTTCCACACTGTGAAAGTTTGTGATCCTCACTAATCCATTAATGAATGTTAAAAAAAATACTAGTTCGGCTTTAGTTTGTCTTTGACTATGTTTCTCATTACTCAAGCATTCCCCTCAGGCTTCAGACCTTGTTCACTACAAATGTATGAACTCCAATTTCGTTGTAACTTTTTATTGTTTTTTGTGTCTCGAATCTTAAAGTTGCTGCCTTCATCACAGTTATGACACTCCTGACTTTGAGCTCAAAACTACTTTTGGCTGGAGGCGAATACCCCTTCCATGGGTTCAGTTCCAGCTAAGTCTAGAACCACTTCTGGGGACAGCAGAGATCAATAAAGCTATTTTACCAAAAAAGCTCTGATCATTAAACCCCTAAAGCTTAAATAAGTAGATCTCTTAGTCAGTGTCCACTCTATTTTACTTGGTCCCATGTATTTTATTCCAGAATGGTATGCCACGACCTTATGAGCTTGAAGGTAATGAACAGTGTTTGGCAATTTCGCCTGGTTTACACCTTTAAAATGGCAAAGTGATCTGACTTTTGAGTTGAGATTATGTATTACCCTCTATTGATCGGGAGATGTTTTTACCATTTCTTTCCTTCTCTTTCTGTCTCTATCTCCCGATATTCAATTAATTCTAGCATATGTTGTGTGACCTGCCCTTTAAACACTTTAACATTCCCTTATTCCTCCTTATTTACAATCCTTTCATCACTGTTGCCCCTGCCTATTAATCTTGTGGGACCCCCCCCATTAGATACATAGAGTTTACTACCTCCTTTTGAGGAATGACAGGTAGCATTCCTTATGTTTTGCATTACCTGCATGCATTTTTTCTCACTCTCCTGGATCCCATATAGGCCATGTCAGGAAAGGAACATCTCCATATATATATATTGTCACACACGTGCGCATGAGAGGCAGCTAAAGGACTTGAGTAAGGGCAGTTCCGAGACATACTCGGATGTGGCAGAGTCCAGTGACTGTTTTTCTCCCTTGCCTGCAGATCATTCACGAGAGATTCCACCTGGTCCTCTTGACGTCACTTCCGGGACCGAGCCTATGGAAGGAGACCTTGCTGGTTCTGGCCCCTGTGATGTCACGTCCGGGCTCGAACCAATGGCAGAAGACCTTCATGAGCCCGACCCCTTTGACTTCACTTCCTGTCTTCCCCTTTAAAAGCCTCCACCTTTTCTCTAATCCCTCAGTTCTGTTTTGTGTGCATCAGTGCTGTATTCATTTGATCGACTTTGCATCCAGAAAATCAATTATACAGGTGGCTGCACCAAACCTTTTTATGACTCTTATGTCTGGTTTTTGCAACAAAATATAAAATCCAACATCTGTCTGTCTGTATGTATGTTTGTCCGCCTTTCACGAAAGAACTACTTAATGGATTTAGATTGGGTTTTTTTCTATAATTTGCTTCAACATTCTGGTTGATTTTTTGACTTCTCTCATTGCGCTATGTATCATATTTCGCTTGCGGTACCGAATTGTTTGCACAAATCCGAGAGACGCGCAGCAGACTGAGGGGAAGGGTGCAGGGTCCTCCTCACTCACGCACCAGCCTAGGGGTGTGTACCTTACTTATGCTTAGCTAGCGAACGAGAGAACTACTTAACTGATTTAGACCATTTTTTTCTATAAATCGCTTGAACATTCTGGTTAATTTTGCGACTCTGTCATCGTGCTAAGAATCATAGTTCACTTGCAGGAGCGCTAAATTCATGCTAATCTGAGACAGAGGCTGAAGGCTGTGTGGAGGGGGAAGCGTGATATCAGGAGTAGGGAGCCGGACGGGGCCCTTCTCTCACTGTCCTTTTTCACTATTACATGGGCGGAGCCACGGGGCGCAGCTAGTTAATTATAAATACAAGATACAATACAAAAGGATTGAAATCAAATTCTCATCACCTTGGTTATATGCAGAATTAAAAAGCAGATAAAAGGTTATATTTTACATACTGTTCTATGTAACTCAAGGGGCATTATTCTTAAGAGTGTATAATTAGGCTGCTGACATCCTATCACAGACCCTGTGTACAATTCTATTCACTATACTATAACAAGACACAATAGCTTTAGGAGCTGTCTTAAGACAAACAGCCAAGTGCATCCTGGGACTAAAGACCTTGCCCTACTTTGCCAAGCTAAGGGAATTAAATCTCTTTAATTTTGAGAACAGAAGTCTGAGCAGCTACCTATTCCAGATCTTGAAAACATTTAAACACATTAATTAAGTAAATCCATCAGAACTTTTTTTTTTAAACGGTGAATCATGTGCTCAGGAACACCAATAGAAATTATGGGGAAGCACTGTATATGTAGGAGTACTTTTTTGCACAAAGGTTCTTGGGAATCCAGATGAAACTGCTGAGACTTGCACCTGAAGTGGAAACCTTGACATTTTTTTGCAATGTTCCTGGATGAGATATTGGGAAAACACGGAGATTACCTGACCAAACAACTTTGATGGACAGATTAGTCTCCTCTTATTATGTTCCTCTTCTGTGCCACCAATTCCGGGCTTGGTTACCCCTTTGTTAGGATGCAACTTACATTATTTAAATGTATATGACATTTCTTTTGTTTACTGTACTTCTGATTGTTTATAGTCCATTTATCCATTTCAAAACACTTAATCCGTTCTCTGTCAAAAGGGACACAATCTATCCTGGCACTGGGCACATGGCAGGAACCCTGAATGGTGCACATAAAACACAGGGCCAGTATTTAAGTCAGTCATTAACCAAGTATACATTGTGGCCACTAGGTGGTGTAACAGAGTCCCAAACACTTAACACAACTACAAAGACATGAGTCTGAGGTTCAAATCAACACTTTCTATTAAATGAAATAGCTATGATACAGGCTTCTTTACAATAAACAATTTTCCACTTCTTTCTTCTTAAGTTCTCTCTTTCTTTCCTCCTCTGCCAGTCCTTCCAGGTGAACATCATCTTTCTCCTGTTCTGACTCCAACACTCCTGGGTGAGGTGATGGGCTCCAGACCTGAGAGGACTTCCAGTGCATCAGCAGGGGAGCCTTCTTCCAAAAGTACCCAAGATTGCATCAAGTCTCCCCTCCACAATTACAACTTCCATACAGTCCTCCACTAGAGGTATGCTGACACCCAGTGGGCTGGGGGAATCCATTGCCCCAGGACACAGTCCGTCTATTATATCCCATCTCAGGCAGGACATCCATCCATCAACATTCTCTGTCCATTATAAGGGCCTACCAGCCGGGTAACCATACATCCATTCCAGCTGGGATGCCACCCCATCCTTGCCTTCCATCACAGCTTAGGGATTTGAGCAGAAAACCATTGAAAAATGATATAAGACAAAAAAAACTAATGCCAGGATTTGAACCCAGTCATCTGAAGTAGAAGCATTAATCACTGTCCCAAAATGCGAGATCTTCTATTTGAATACCATACAAATACATCATCCTGTGAATTATTAGTTTAATAAAATCCTAAGAAGTATTAAAACATCTTGGAAATTTCATCTTTTTTAAGAAATCATCATTTTGGGAAGCAATTTGAATGTATTAAATGTACCCATCTTAACTCTTAATTAAGCCCCTTCATTTAAGTGAGAGCTTAAATTGTAATGAAAAGTTACAAATCCTGGAGCAACCAACTGAAATTTGACATCCTCGGTTATCTCTTTTTAACAACAGCAGACTGAAGAGCGTAGCTGCACCCCTCCCCATGCCAGCCCATCGAGATACTGGGAGACGTCCAGATGAGATAAGGTTAATTGGTGTGCTTGTTAATCAGATTCTATTAAAGAAAGATGGAACAGGTTTTATATAAAGGAGCAGTAAATATTCTGCATGGCTGTCAGGCATTTCATAGATGTAATCGTACAGAAAATTGCGTGAATTCTATATAGGACCCTGAATCTAATTTGCAGAGCTTGCTAGTTCCTCGACAGCACCAAATGCGCATCTATTGCTTTTTCTGTCTTCATAAAGCCTTCCTCTTCCCAGTCCTGTTTATGTTGGACCTCTAGGGGATGCACGCTACAGAATCACACATCAGTAATTGCTTCAGTCTGGAGAGGTCTGATAGGCTGTGGAAAAATTTCAGATTCAGCATTGCAATAACCTTCTATTGGGAGAAAAGGATTCTTCAGTTAGTCAGTTTTAGATGTGAAACAGAATTCTTCCAATCATACAGAAAGCAGAAAAAAATTGCAAATTATGGCATTAATAACTACTGTGCTGCACAAGGCAATGGTTTTATTTCTCAGCGAGTGCTACCATATTCCTTAGGGAAAGGGCTATGTGAGGATCATACTCTTAGCTCGCCCAAGACCACAGTTTATTTTCTTTAACAAACTGGAACTACTGTAAGTGACTTTTGGCACTTTTCAGATCTGCTGGTTAAGCCATGGCGGGTTGTTTCATTTACTGAATTACAAGTGAACACGTTTTTATGCAAAAAGAATTAAGCAGGACTGTATAGTTTGACATATTACAGTAACCCATTACTCTATCATGGTGGTAGTGTGTGATTAAAGTCATCTTTTTGATTAATTATCCTCTTTTAAAAAGTGTGTTATGATTTACCTGTAAAAGGAGCTAGAAATACTAAACATACATTAAATAAAGACACAAATTACTTCTTCTGTGTGAAGTGAGTTCAAAATATCATAAAGATGAAAATTACGGGGGTTCAGAAACAATGCTTTGGAAATACGAATTGGACAGCAATATTGTTGAAACCAATTTAAGCTGATTTTTGGCAATCTGTAAGTTACACTCTGTTGGATATATTCAGCATTGACATTTGTCATGAGCCATATATTTGTGGAAGAGTATATGCTCAGTTTGCTTTGAATTTATGTGGATATATCTTTCTCTTCAGGGTTTGCATTTTGCTCTGTTAACTTTAAATCCTATCACTAGCAAAAAACACCTTTTTATTTAACAATAAGTGATGAACTGTATTTTATGTATGTTAAATAGTTTCATAACAGCTATTTTCTTTAAGTTTAACAAAATCTGTATATTTATAGATACTTATTAAGTACTTGACATTAAGCCCGTTACAATAACGGGCGCTAGAACAGTAGTGCATAAACATTAGTAGGAACAGTCTATATTAAATGGCAAGGGACCTTGACCTCATTCTGTTTGTTGTCTTAATATTTTTGCAAGAAGCCTAAAGTAAAATAATAATAAAAATAAAATAGAAATGTATATGACAATACAGTAAGTATAATTATTATTACCGTAGTGTAAAACTTTGTAACAATCTGTAATACACAATATCTGAAGAAGATATTTAGGAAAAATTTTGTATATTTTTACCTTATGAAATGTTTCTATAAAATTTCATTATAGACAACATTTCTTGTAAATATTCTGTCTGAGTTTGGCAACAGTTTGCCTTGTTCAGGACCATCTACAACCTTGACAAGAACATCTGGAAAACTTCTAACTCTTGATAATGCAACATATAACTGACCGTGGCTGAATACTGGTTCTGGCAAGTAAATGCCAACTTTTTCTAAGGTTTCTGAGTCTTTCTCTTTTAGTGTTTTTCTGACGCTCATTTTCTTTTTCTTCAATCGATCTATTTGCTCGTATTTTTCATTGTCTTTCAGCCTTTCTTTTGTTGATGTTTACTTGTTGAGCTGACCGTTCTTCCAGGAGATGTTGCTTATGTAGGATTTGATTGTCTGTGTCTTTTGTCCTACTTGACGTGTCCTTTTTTTTGGGTGGCATGTTGTTAGTAGATACGTCCATAATATTTTTTCTTACAGTAGTACTGACTTGTATGTGGCTGTAATATGCGTCACTTATTGTGTGCCTTTAAATTTCACTCGAAGTAATACTGGTTTGTATTTCCGTAAAATGCCTGTAATTTTCTCTGACAGTAATACTGGCTTTGATGTCCGTAATATGACTTTAATTTTCTGTCACAACAGTGAGCAATCAGAAGAGTGTCCACAGCAACTGATGTAATGTGTGGCGTGCAGCTTATAATCGTGCATGTGGCGTCTCCCCAGCAAGTACTGTGCATTTCCTCAGCAAGTATTTTAATCTGTGGTAGTGTGCAGCTGATTATTGTATGTGTGGCGTCTCCCCAGCAACGGATTTTATGTGGGCGGTCGCAACTACCCAATCAGCACTCTCTCCAGCAATGATGTCCTTTATTAGCTTGTCATGTGCAGCTGCAGCTAGGCCAATCACTGTGTGCCCAGCTTCCAGTGTGTGTGCTTTATTTGCTTATCATGCACGGCCACGGCTAGGCCATTCACTGTGCGCCCAGCTTCCAGTGTGTGTGCATCCACGGTGCCGTGCGGTTGGGTGGGGCACGGTGCGATGCATGGCCCAATGCATGTGCACTTCACCAGAAGACACACACACTCGGACACCTGGACGCACACAGGGGTTTTACTAAAGAAGATATCATACCCATAATTATTAAGTATATCATAGTGTTACGTGAAGGTGATGGAACTTACTGCCCTGTTTTTGTTAAAGGAGTATCTTGGAGTTATTGATAAGACAATTAATGATCTCTGTAAGCAATAAAGCTGAAAATATGTTTGCTGACTAAGGGTCACCATAACTCACCAGACAGGACCTCACTCTTGTTTAGTATAAACTAAGCAGTCTGAGATTGATTTATGTTGTCGCAAAGAGAAGAGGGGGTCATTTTCAAGCTATATAGATTGGGCTCTGTGTTAATTGGGCATTCAGAACTTTAAAGTTCAAGTTCTGGTTTAGAAATAATGCAAAAAAAAGTCATCCTTTTTATGTTAAAATATTGTGGCTTATTTTTCTTCCACATATTGTAGCATATTTTGTAATGCATCTATACTAATAAAAGGCAAAGCCCTCACTGACTCACTCACTCACTGACTGACTCACTGACTCATCACTAATTCTCCAACTTCCCGTGTAGGTAGAAGGCTGAAATTTGGCAGGCTCATTCCTTACAGCTTACTTACAAAAGTTGAGCAGGTTTCATTTCGAAATTCTACGCGTAATGGTCATAACTGGAACCTATTTTTTCGTCTATAGACTATAATAGACTTCTGCTCGATGCCCGTGGGAGGCGGAGTTACGCCACGTAATTTAGTGCCTGCCCATATAAGGCCGTCCGTCAGCGGCAATCCAATAGAAACACTGCCACTAAATATTCACGGGTGAAGGACTGTGCTTATGCAGAGGAAGATGAGATAGTCAGGGTGGTGTTTGGCATAAACTCGGCGAAACTGCGAGAGAAACTTTTAAGTGCCGGGTCTTAGCTAACATTAAATACAGCCGTGGACATCGCACGAGATGGCACCAGCACAGCTGGGAACCTTCGATGCATGTACACCGAGCGGCTCACGTGAAATGACGCAGTGCACAGACAAAAAGCAACAGTTCCGAAGAGCGCTGAACAAAAACCGAATTACACAATTGAGAAGGCAGCAAAAAAATATGAAGCGTGTGATACATACAAGTATATTCATAAGTGCAGTTACTGTGGAAACAAAGCACACGGTGGAAAAAGTCAATGTCCCACTAAAGGAAGACAGTGTAAAAAAAAACCCGTGCATGCAGTGTGTCACGTCTCAGATAAAGAGGAAGACGAGCTGTTTATTGATGCAGTAAGAAACGAATCGATGAATGAAACCTGTTATCTTTACAACGATTGACAAACACGGAATGTAACTTGAACACAACACATCGTACAAATACAAACCTGATTGAAAGAAATAATGATAATCAAATCCTTGATGACAGAACACTCATAACACTCATAAAACAATTACTGTATATTGACAATCATGTTACGTTATTTTTAAAATGTTCCCTTTTATTTTTCATAACTTCTTTAACACACTACTTCTCCGCTGCGAACCGCGGGTATATATATATATGTATATACGTGTGATGTTAAGTCTTGCAGACTGCAGCTACATTCTGTACAATTCATTTCTCCACTTAGACTTAAGCACTCCAACCAATAGGGCCAGCTAGTATAAGTATACACATCTTTTAGTGTATTGACAGCCTCATGTACTTTCCATGTGAATCCTGTGTGTTCTCCTCTTAGTCATGCACCTCACAGATGCTTTATATTCCTCAGAATCCCGTTAACTCTAAATATTTTAGAGTCTTTTGTTTTGTCAGAGGTTTTTATTTTATTTGATCACAAGTTTCATTTGAAATCTTCTGCTATACTACTACTACTACTACTACTAATAATAATAATAAGTGGTAGCACTTCCATCTCACAATCATGAAATCAAATTTAATGCACAAAAATAATATATTTAAAAGAAAAGTGTACTTAAGAAAATATTTTATAGGGGAAAATGTTTCCTCTATGAACTTGTAAAATGCATCTAACTGTAACTGCCTGTTTAACCAAAACATTCTGTGTCATTTGTACTAGTACATCACCACAGAGATAAGATCGTATGGCAGTTTCACTTTTTATTTTGTTCTCTATAAGAATTTATATATAAGAAGTCCAATTCAATGAACCAGATATTTTCCATAATGATTCTGGGACATTTTGATGATACTAAGAGATGGGTAAGATTGTACCATTTATCTGTATGTGGATTGGTTTAAACTGAAATGTTTCTTGACTGTATTATGTAATTGAACCTAACTTATTTATAAATGCTGTTTTGTTAGATTAGCCAGTCTTGTCATGGTGCACTAAGCAGTGTGTGTGGGAGGCCCCATCAGACTTGATGTGATGAAGGATGTCCATCTTGAATTCATTGTATTGATCCTAACACTTTACACATAATTGACTGATACTTCCAAAAGTGGAATTTGCAAGTAACTTTATAGTAAAATAAAAACACTTTCCTTTTGGTTCATATTGCCCAGCTTTAAACAGGTTTTTTTTTTTGTTTTCTTAACAATCTGCCAAAACCTCACAGAGATAGAAGGGTCACAGAAGCTAATTGCAGTGCATCACAGACTGGAATTGATGTACTATAAAGTAATGTTTTCAGACAGCTTATCCAGAGCACATTATAAGAATGAATTTATTATTAAGCTAGATAATCATAATATGAATATCACTCTTGAATATGTTATATTTTTAAGTGTAAACTGTATTAAATGAGTGTTAACACTCATTTGAGGAATTACTGTATAAACACATTCTCTTGTATGCTGATTTACTGCTATCTGTAAAGTGTGTATGTAATGTATAATGTCACTCCTACAATTAAAGTGAAACATTTATGGTTCTAAATAGATGTGCAAAAATATATAGAGACAGGAAAGAAAGCATTGTTCTTAAGGATTTTGCTGAACAGAAAGTTCCTTTACTAGTTTGGATTAAAGCTTTGCTATTTCTGCATGAGATATGACACATGCAGCTCAACAAATAATACTGCTAGTAAAAATAATAACAATGGTTATGATGATAATGATAATAAGAACCACACACTGAGATTACTTCCTGAATGTATTTTGAGGTATTTACTAGGAGACCATTTTCAGGTTCCCTTATGCTCCATTGGGTTTTCTACAGGCTCTCCAGTTCCCCCCCACATCCCAATGACTTGTATGTTAACTGACATGGCTGCACTACTGTATATGAGTCTGGTATGAATCAGGTTCAGTGTCTGTATGACTGTGCGATGTTATAATTGTCCAGCCTTGCATCTGATAATACCAGGGCAGGCTCAGCACAAGACGATTGGAAAATAGATGTTTTTTTTGGGTGTAATATCTGCACATATTATCATAATCATCATCATCATATTATTATTATTATTATTATTATTATTATTATTATTATCATAACGTATTATAATATGTGTTTAATTTTTCAGGTATATTTTTTCTATTCTTGCTTCAATGTATGTGTACACGTACCTTTTAAACATTTATCTGTTTTTGTGGCATTTATTTGCAATATTTGCAGTTATCTCTTGCGATTTGTGGGGGTTGTGGGTGTAGGACCCCTTCGAATGCAAAAATCAGTGAATACATTTTGGGCCCATGATTGGTTTTGTTAACCAAATATATTGTATTATGTATTTTGCTATAAAAAAAACATTTAATTATCAAACTAAACTTTGTAAAATATATCTTAGCATACTACATTAATTTTGACATGAAATATAAAAACAATTTTTACTTGCCACTGTGAGTCGTGTACTTGGAGAGATGTTCAACCAGGAGGGGACCTTGGGGCAGACCCAGGACACACCTAAGAGATTATATATCTCAACTATCCAGGGAAAGCCTTGGTATCCCTACAGAGGAGATGGAGGAGGTTGCAGGGAAAAGGACCATCTAGGGATCTTTACTTAGACTGCTGCCCTCACAACCTGGATTTGGAGAAAATGGATGGATGGATTCTGTGGTGAACTATATCCAAATGTATACGAGAAAAGTATGGATTTCTTAAGCCTCTTCCTGTATATTTTCCCATCCATAATTAGTATGGTTGCTTTTTTTACGACATCCATCACTATTACCAGTCTTAACTAGTAGACTACACAAACTGACTACAACACCTGCTTTAACTGGGTGTTGTATTTTTGCCAACAGACATGCCATACAGTATTACGTTTCTCCTCTTGTAAAACTTTAGGGATCTTATCACTACTCCCCATCAGACTTAGCCATTGAGGACTGTACAGGTAAACATTGTGAATCCTTGAGAAATTTGCATTACCAAATTCTTTACTAACTCCAATGTAGGTCTCAGTCACCATTATAGTAAGTAAACAAGTTAGTCAATGTATGTATGGCGTAATATTCAGGTGCGTTCAGTGGCTTAGTTAACTGATATAAAAGTGGGAGCATTTCACCTTTTTTATTTACTTCATCCAAGAGTCAGTTATTACATTTCTGTTATTAAATTGTTTTGTAACAATGTGTAATATTCAAAAATCTGTTAGTAGTCTACATTAAATATGTGCTTCTTAAAAGCACTTTACAATGGAGTTTAAAATGGAGTCCAAGTAGGCTTGCTGTGGCTCAATAGTTTTCATACACAGCAGATCCAAGTGATATAAAAATGGCATTAATAGATGTGTATTAATGGTGGAGGGTCTGTGACTAATTGTTTTTAAATTTTCTTAAACATTACATTTTTGGAAGTACACCCAATAGAGTAGTATCCAATAGTTATCAAGTTTAAAATTTTCTACTAATACAAGATAACTGATACTACCATAAAATTAGCATCAATATTACCCTACGAAAGGAGAAAAGGAACTGAAATAATAATCTACAGGTAATATTGTTCAATCAATTCAGTCCTTCTTATGCTTACATAATTTAATTTCCCTTCCATTTATTTCCAGAGGAGTGACTTTTTTTGTATCCTACTAGTTAACATAAAGCAGCAGGAGAAGGGCACCTCTGTGTGAGCCGTTTGTGTTTGCGCTCTGCCTTGCGTTTGCCTCATTTTACATTGGGCATGCGAGTGGCATTCAGACAAGTAAAAGAGGAAAATAAACAAAACACACAAGCTCAAGCAACCCCTCTCAATGTAAAACTGAAACAGTAAACTAATTCATAGATAAAGTCACGCAGAACGTGTCTCTGTTTTATCTTAAAACGCCTTCCCCGTTCCCCACAAGTCTAAGACACAGTCCCAAAGCTCAATACACTCCTTTTCTTTCTCCTTTTCTTTCTTGTTCTTCTCTTTATTCTTCACTCTCCCCCGGCAATCATCATCCTCCTCCTCCCGACTCCGGCTCATGGAGTAGTGGCTGCTGGCTCCTTTTATGACAAAACTGGAAGTGTTCCAGGTGCTTGATGCACCCCCTGGCGACACCCATGGATCCTAACAGAGTTGCACTAAACTCCAACTCCCATGAAGCCCTGCAGGAGTCTCAGGCACCGTTTCAACCCAGGGAGACTGCCATCTAGTTCTCCAAATGCTCTGGATAGTCTGGCTCCCCCGTTCCTCCCAGCGTGGAGGCATCCCAGCCGGGCAAAGGACCTGGCCATCCACCACACTATATATATTGTGGCATATGGCTGGTCATTTATCCCAGCCAATACCCCCAGGCCACCAGATGTAGCCCTCCCTGCAGCATGGAGGTGCCCCGAAGACCAGCAGGAAATCCTGGACAATGGAGTTTTCATCCACAGCCCTGCTTGATACCACAGGGGCCGCTAGATGGAGCTGCAGGGTAGAGCAAAAAATATTATTTGCCCTACGCCCCAGAAGTATATCTAAGTCACTTGGACAAGGGGAATGACATGCTTTCCGGGGTGAAGAAAAAGGATTTTTATCTGACCTGGAAGTGTTCCTAGTCATGTGGACAGAGAGGGCGAAACACTTCCAGGTCGAGGACTATAAAGGACTGTGGGAAATCCCCAGACGTTGAGCTGAGCTGGGTGGAAGGGTGGCAACGCGTCTGGGAGTGGAGGATTATTGATTAGTGTATTGTTTAGTGATTTATGAGTATTGTGGAGTGTAAGGTGCTTTGTGCACTGTGCAGTTCAAATAAAGTCAATTATTGGACTTTTACCCAGTGTCTGACATCTTGGTCAAGGGTTCAAGGGAGTGATAGCGCCCCCTATCTGTATATATATTGTGAGATATGGCCGGCCATTCATCCTGGCCAATACCCCCAGGCCATCCTTGCAGCATAGAGGTGCCCCGAATGCCAGCAGGGAATTATGGACAGTGGAATTATATGGTACAGCCCTGCTGGATACCAAGGGGGCCGCCAGGAGTCGCTGCAGGGAGGCACAGGGATTTAGATTTCCCGTATAGCCCTAGAAGTATTTCCAAGTCAAGGGAACGGAAGAAATGATATACTTCCTGGCTGAAGAAAAAAGAGAAGTTTTACCTGACCCGGAAGTGCTGGATAATCAAATGGACTGAGGGCTCAGAAGCACTTCCGGGTCGAGGACTATAAAGGACTGTGGGAGATCCCAGATGGATGAGCTGAGTTGGGAGGCAGGGTGGCTAAGCGTCTGGGAGTGGAGGATTGGATTATTGGTTATTGTTTTTGGAGTATTGTGGAGAGGAGGGTACTTTGTGCACATTATTATTATATTAAATCAATTATTTGGACTTTTATCCAAACTTTTATTGGTGTTTGACGTGGTGTCTGAGGGTTCAAGGGAGCGAGAGAGCCCTAAACTGTCACAATATATTTATACACACACACACACATATATATATATATATATATATATATATATATATAGTGTTAGGGGTTAGAATCTCCACTGATTGTGTGCAATGCAGGAAACAAATTGGATGGGGCACCCATGGTCCAGTTGCACACAAACACACACACAATCTGGAATTGTCCATTTAATTTAAAAAAAAGTAAGCAATCAAAAAATGTATTTTAATTTAAAATATTTCCCTATGAGTAATCTCTCTTGGAAAAAGCTATTAAAAATATATGTATTCATTTTAACTTGTGAAAGAATGTTTCACTTTCACCTTAATTTGTGCTTTCTGTCTAATGCAACCCAGTAAAGACAGACTCGGTTTCATTATAGTTACAGAGTGGAGAAGAGCATGAAAGAATGTGGTGCAGCTAATTTAACACCGCAAAGAACTTATTGGAAAATGGAATGGAAGAAGAAAATATACTTGTATGTATTATCGCCTTGTCAAACTTGTAACATATCTTTATGATGTGGTTGGTCATCCATAGAATTAGTCGCATTATTACAGTTTTGATTAACGAGGAGGAGTGTCTGCAAGGTACCTTTGAGAATGATGATAAAGAGCAGATGGGTTTAATGGTAAGAGGTCACTTTGTAAACAAAGTTCACTGACGGAACTGGATAGCTAATCCAGGCAGGCATAAAGAATAGAACTGGACAGCTAAAAGATTGGTAAACACAAAGAGCTAAGGTTTACGGTCCAATAGCCCCCACACAGAGACATTTTAATAATACCATTTTTACTAAAGTCTCAGGTTAATGAGGCATGTGAGGTAATTGTGGACAAGCATACATCTCACTCAGCTCCCTGTTCTCTCTTTGTTTTTCCTTTTTGAATGGTGTTGTCTTCTTCAGTTCCACAAACAGTCTCATTGCAATAACCATTAACCCTTAAAATAGAAGACAAGGTGTCACATGCTGATTAGCACACACAAGTAAGAATTCCACTGTATTCTGTACAAATCACAGTAATGACCCTACAGAAGCTGAGCCAGACTAAAGACTGGGAAATGTTTATACACTATGTTGGAAGCAATGTGCACTCAAAAGAATAGGAACACAACATATTGTGTGAAAAAAGCATGGTCAACATTTAATAAATAGCAAAAATGGGGTTACGAGTCAAGTAAACATTCTGGCTGTTTTAATTTGAACACTGCCCAGAGAATATGGGATACAGTGGATTCGCTAAGTATTCAGACCTTTCACTTTCTGCACACAAGGACTTGTAGATCTTTTGAAAACAGATTTTCACCTTATCATTATAGGTTATTGAATGTAGATTGATGGGCAAAAAAATATCCAAAGGTCTATGTTCCACTAAGCTTTTTTCTCAAAATATATTGTTTTCCCATTCTTTTGAGTGCACATTGTCTTGCATGAGGGGCATTTTTTCTTTTTTTTCTTTTGCATCACATGTAGCAAGTTACCAAATTCACTTGAGCTACTTTGATCATTTTTGTGTAAACCTACAATTCTTTTTTTTACTATACCAGTAACGGCGCACTGCACGATAACGTGAAGTGAATACATTTGACTTGAGCATTCCTAGTTTTCATACTCTTTCTCTGTACTCTAGCCATTCATTTTCTCATAAAGTGATGTGCTTGCTGCTTCCTGAGCAGCTCTTCTTTTCTCCACCCTAGCTGGCCACTTCTTCTCTTCTTTCGCCGGCATCTTTTCATGTTAAAACTGATTAAGTCAGTGTTTGTGTTGCAATTACTTAGTATGTTTTCATATATTTTTCACTTATGCTGGCACTAAAGTCTTCAATCTGCCTCAAGGATGATTTAAGATATGAAGAGGTAGGCGAAGGTGACAGCGAAGGTGGTAGGGAATGAGAACGGCGCCCGTATGCATCCGCTGCATGGCCGCCCTGCTGGCCACTGCCGAGAGTTGATTCTACAATAAAATAAAATAAAAATAAAAAGAGGAATAACCTTGGAGGTCAATCATCACCCCGAAAGCAGATAGTAGACGTCACTTAGTATATGTGTACCAAATTTCAGGTCAATAGGTCAAACGGTTAGCGAGCTACAGGTGATTTAAAATCCTGGACAGACAAATGGACAGCCACGGTAGCGTATTATATATAAAGATACAGTTATGGGTGGTGCTAAAATAATCTCCAAAAATTGACACTTTTACCTCAAAATAAATTTAAGGCCACAGCTAATGTGAATATTTTTATAATCAATGAAAATCATAATTAATCCATCTTACCCTAAGCAACTCTCTCTGGCAAGTCACCTACCCTTAAAAACAAAGAAACATTCTGCCTGACTTCAATTACGGTTACCACTGCAAATTTAGCGCGAGAGAAGTATTAGGTTTCTTTCTTACTACATCTTTGTTTGATGCTTTACGGGTTTATCTCACTGTTCACTTCTTTTTCCAACATTGCCTCAAGACATTCTTACTATCATGACTTAAAGATATGACCATTTACCCAGAAAGAGTAAATACCAATCTGCCATTGCATGACTCTAACTGAATTTTAGGATAAACTCCTTGCATTATTTTAAATGAACTACTTGAATGGCTTAGCTCCTTCAGTTGAATAATAATGAAATTCACATTTGCTTGATTTGGTCATTTAGAATAGTCATCGAGCTCCAGTATGTTTGAACAGAGTGTTCTGACTGTGCAGGATTGGACAGCACTTACATGCTGAAAAATGTGTAGTTTCCATGTTAGAACATCATTATTTTTCATTTCTCCAGTCATGAAGCACCTGCAATGTCCTTTGTCACCTTTGATTTGTCAGTTCCCATTCATCACCTATCACTTGTCACTTCTCAATCGTCACTCATTGCTTACCACTTCTCAATCACACTTGTCACATTTCATCGTCAGGCCCTTTATGCCAGTCACAGTCACTGCCTGAGACAGTGGAGAACGAGGTACATATGGACAAATGAGCCATTGAAGAAAAGCCGTTACTTTACTTCTTATAAATCAAATGCAGTTGTGTTGTGAAAGAGTGTTTGCACTATCCCGGGTGACAATGAGGAGTGAGAAATGACTAATGGTAAGTATGGTGGCAATGAATGAGAAGTGGCAGGTGACTGATAACACTGACAAATGAAGTGAAGAGTGACAGTGCCTTAAAAAAGACTGCACAAATCTCTATCCATGCAACTCGACTTGATTCAATTCTGTCAAGAACAATTTTAATTCTAACTTGTGCAGGAGAAAGAAACAGACAAACATTAACAAACATGTTAAGGTATACATTCAATATGCAAATGGCATCCAGTAACCTTGTGGAAGCTGTGTTCAGAAAGGCCCTGCATATCAACTAGGGAAGAAAATGTTCATGGGACGTTTTAAAGTAATGTGAATCTATTTAAGGAAACTAAAAACACTAAATAACGTAACTGTGACTGGAGAACACACAGAAAGTAACTGCTTGGTGGCATGCATCAGCATGGGACGTTTACAATGCAGTTGCCGATTATTCGTATCACTCCACACACCCTGTTCCTGGAGGGCTGAATCCATAGAATTTAAAATCCTTTCTTGAAGATGTCCAGCTTCTGCCTGTACAGTATTTATGCTTTTTCTCAAGCTTTTTATTGTCTGACTCCTGAGAGTCTGGTAACAACAGACACAGTTCTTAGAATGCTCAATGATAAATCTGTCTGACTATCATAGCTCAATTGAAGAGACCCTGAGGGCACTTCCATCCTAAGGCAATCCGTCAGTAATAGAACTCTTGATAGGAGTGACAACACCAGAAATGCTAAACGTCAATGGAATTCAGACTGTCTAAAGCATCATTTTATTTCTGTCTGTAGTGACATATCCATAAAAAGTTTACAAGTTACATCAGTAAATGTACAATAAAAAGAAACATCAGCTGACTGAGTGGAACTCTTTAGAAAATGGTTGGACAGCACAGGGGTGCTTGGGGCTATATACAGTACAAAGGTAGACTGTGTTATACAGCATTATGTTTGAAGATCAGAGACTTCTTAGATGTATATGAGGTCTTGAAAATTTTAATGCTCTGTTTTTTTTGTCATTTTTCAAATGACTTATATTTTAAAATATTTACACTTTCTGTTATATTAATCTGCCTGCTTTAATTTTAATCTTTTTTTTTCCATCCTGCCAAAAAGCAACTCTGTTCAGTCAGTAATGAGTCAGTGTTGTCCTTGTGTTATCTGATGTCGAGAGGAAAGGAGTGACAATTACAGTAAAAGGCTGCCAAATAATGCTTGGCTGGGTGATGGCTTGACATTGAATGAATGCTCTTCTCTGATAACATTTTAGTCAACATGTAGAAGCTACCTGAAGACTCAGCAGTACACTCCCTCAGGAAAAAAATACTGCTCAAAGGTTAAACTTTGATGGCTCATGTAACCTGAAAGAGATTCTCATTTAGAAATCAACATTGTCGCAGATGTTTCTCCTAAAATTATCGTAGGAGACATTGCTTCAGACAAAAAGGGAGATATGAGATACAACTGAGGTTAGAGGAGTCAAAATTGAGAACTTGGTTTGAAGAGCATGTTAGATTTTGTGAGATCTCTTTCTAGTCTTGTTTCCATCTCATCCAAGACTTTATATTTTTTTACTTATTATTAGACTGATGCCAATAATACGTTTGAGATACGATCAGTTCTATTTCTTTTGGTTTTCCAATTGGAGCACAGGCCGATGAAGTGACTTTCTCCTGGTCACACAGGGGTGTCAGTAGTAGGATTTGAACCAGCAACCTCAGGGTTTGAGGTCCAAAGTCTTAACCACTGCCTTCCTTTTCTTCCAGAGTGACTGCGATCTAGTTGCACAGCAATATAAATTAGAGCAGCTTTGGAATCTCAGTAAAGTGGTTTATTACCACAAACAACTGTGCACACATGTCACTATATATTACTGAGCACACAATGAAAATACTTTCCAAATGCCAAAAAAAAAATGTCTAAACACTGCTTGCAAAATCTGAGCCCACTGTGTGACTTTGCTGAGCTCTCTGCTGAAACTCAAATGGGGACACTTGTGAGAATATGGAGGTATTTTTTTCTCAGGAGGAAAATCTGAGAAGCATAAGACAAAAGAAAATGTCTCCTTTTTAATTCTTTCTGATCTCGTTGTCTAGGAGAAGCCAAAAAGATATTAAAGAGATTTCTTTTTTGATTGTTCATTCCTATGGACTATCTATCTTTGTCATATTATCTTTAATATGTATTCTGCCAAATTAACTGTAAAAAGAATTGGAGATCCACATACAGTAGGTTTATAATTACTTACAGTGGTGTGAAAAACTATTTGCCCCCTTCCTGATTTCTTATTCTTTTGCATGTTTGTCACACAAAATGTTTCTGATCATCAAACACATTTAACCATTAGTCAAATATAACACAAGTAAACACAAAATGCAGTTTTTAAATGATGGTTTTTATTATTTAGGGAGAAAAAAAAATCCAAACCTACATGGCCCTGTGTGAAAAAGTAATTGCCCCCTGAACCTAATAACTGGTTGGGCCACCCTTAGCAGCAATAACTGCAATCAAGCGTTTGCGATAACTTGCAATGAGTCTTTTACAGCGCTCTGGAGGAATTTTGGCCCACTCATCTTTGAAGAATTGTTGTAATTCAGCTTTATTTGAGGGTTTTCTAGCATGAACCGCCTTTTTAAGGTCATGCCATAGCATCTCAATTGGATTCAGGTCAGGACTTTGACTAGGCCACTCCAAAGTCTTCATTTTGTTTTTCTTCAGCCATTCAGAGGTGGATTTGCTGGTGTGTTTTGGGTCATTGTCCTGTTTTAGCACCCAAGATCGCTTCAGCTTGAGTTGACGAACAGATGGCCAGACATTCTCCTTCAGGATTTTTTGGTAGACAGTAAAATTCATGGTTCCATCTATCACAGCAAGCCTTCCAGGTCCTGAAGCAGTAAAACAACCCCAGACCATCACACTACCACCACCATATTTTACTGTTGGTATGATGTTCTTTTTCTGAAATGCTGTGTTCCTTTTACGCCAGATGTAATGGAACATTTGCCTTCCAAAAAGTTCAACTTTTGTCTCATCAGTCCACAAGGTATTTTCCCAAAAGTCTTGGCAATCATTGAGATGTTTCTTAGCAAAATTGAGACAAGACCTAATGTTCTTTTTGCTTAACAGTGGTTTGCATCTTGGAAATCTCCCATGCAGGCCGTTTTTGCCCAGTCTCTTTCTTATGGTGGAGTCATGAACACTGACCTTAATTGAGGCAAATGAGGCCTGCAGTTCTTTAGACGTTGTCCTGGGGTCTTTTGTGACCTCTCGGATGAGTCGTCTCTGTGCTCTTGGGGTAATTTTGGTCGGCTGGCCACTCCTGGGAAGGTTCACCACTGTTCCATGTTTTTGCCATTTGTGTATAATGGCTCTCACTGTGGTTCGCTGGAGTCCCAAAGCTTTAGAAATGGCTTTATAACCTTTACCAGACTGATAGATCTCAATTACTTCTGTTCTCATTTGTTCCTGAATTTCTTTGGATCTTGGCATGATGTCTAGCTTTTGAGGTGCTTTTGGTCTACTTCTCTGTGTCAGGCAGCTCCTATTTAAGTGATTACTTGATTGAAACAGGTGTGGCAGTAATCAGGCCTGGGGGTGGCTACGGAAATTGAACTCAGGTGTGATACACCACAGTTAGGTTATTTTTTAACAAGGGGGCAATTACTTTTTCACACAGGGTCATGTAGGTTTGGATTTTTTTTCTCCCTAAATAATAAAAACCATCATTTAAAAACTGCATTTTGTGTTTACTTGTGTTATATTTGACTAATGGTTACATGTGTTTGATGATCAGAAACATTTTGTGTGACAAACATGCAAAAGAATAAGAAATCAGGAAGGGGGCAAATAGTTTTTCACACCACTGTATTTGTTTGACATATTTATCCAAGGCGACTTACAACAAGAGATACAACTGAATACATTTCTTTTGCTTTTCAATGTAGAGCTCGAGCAGGTGAACTGACTTGCTAAGTGTCACACAGTGTCAGTAACAGGATTTCAACCAATAATCTTAGGGCTTAAAGTCCAAAACTTTAACTATTACTACACTCCCCTGCCTGCTCCCTTTCCCCCTGGTGTTCCAGTTTCCTTCAACTCTCCAAAGACATGCAGGTTAATTTAATTTACAGCTGCTAAAGTGGCCCTACTGTTTGTGTGTGGGAGTGTGTATGCTAACCCTGTGCTCTGTCCAGGGTGTTATTCCCTGCCTTGATTGCTGGAATGGGCTCCAGCTGTCCTGTGACCATGCCCGGAATAAGCAGGTTAGGAAGATGGATGGATAGACGGAGATCCCAGCAAGGTTTTTAATTTGCGAAATTCCTAATTCACAACACACACACAAAAAAGTTTTTTGCAGGTTTTCATTTTTTGGGGGGGGGCGGGGGGGGGGGGTGGAAAATTATGCATACTGCTTTGTGTTTACCTGAGTAATTTTTTGCAGCTGCATAATGCATGTAATTTGTCATTTACCTGTAAAATCAATTCTGTTTAGTACCTCTGGTTCACATAACCAAGTAGGAGTGCAATGCTTTTGTTAAGTGTGGCATGCATAGATACATAGATAGACAGGACATTATTTATCCCCGGGAGGAAATTTGGATTTTTACAGAAACTCTTTAAATAAATATAAGCAAAAATAAATATACTACCAGTCAATAGTTTTGGAACACTTGAGTTTTTTTCACTTTTTATGGAAATAAAAATATATATATATCCATCCATCATCCAACCCGCTATATCCTAACTACGGGGTCACGGGGGTCTACTGAAGCCAAACCCAGGGCGCAAGGCAGGAAACAAACCACAGGAAGGGCGCCAGCCCACACACACACACTAGGGACAATATAGGATTGCCAATGCACCTAACCTGCATGTCTTTGGACTGTGGGAGGAAACTGGAGCACACCCACGCAGACATGAGGAGAACATGCAAACTCCATGCAGGGAGGACCCAGGAAGCAAACCCAGGTCTCCTTACTGCGGGGCAGCTGCACTACCAGTGCGCTACCGTGCCGCCATATATATATATGTTTGGTATCATTCTTTTCAGAATTTATCTGCCTCCCCCTCTTCACAACGCGAGTGGCAGAGATGCAAAGTGGCTAGTGTGTAGTGCAGGCCGGGGGGGTTGGTTGGTGAGCAAAGCGAGCACAGGGCACACCTCCTAGTATATATATATATATATTGTGATGGATGACTGGGGACCTTGCCGCACCAAGATGCCTGGAGAAGGGAAGGACTGGGAGAGGGGCAGTATCTTCCTTGGGCCGCAAGAGGGCAGCCCCCCTTGATTACATGGGGTCCACATGGTAGCTCAATCCTGTGGGAGGCTGTGGCCACCGCCAGGGGGCGCCTGAATTGTTGCAGAGCCATGGACTGCAGCACTTCTACCACACCAGGAAGTGCTGCCGGAACAGGAATCAGGTACACCCAGAGTACTTCCAGGTGTCAAGGCAGGAAGGCCATCAGGGATCACCTGGAGCACATCTGGGTGGTGTATAAAAGGGGCCGCATCACTCCATTCGAAGAGCTCGAGTCGGGTGGCAGACAGAGCTTGTGAGGAGAGAAGAGGAGGTGGCAATAATAAAGGAGAAGAAGAAAAGGACTGTGAGCACTGTGATGGTTTGTGCATTTATGTTGTGCTGAGGACTGGAAGGTAAAATAAAAGTGTGTATATACAGTATATACATATACAGAATAATTAACCATTCATCCTCCAACCCGTTATATCCTAACACAGGGTCACGGGGGGTCTGCTGGAGCCAATCCCAGCCAAAACAGGGGGCAAGGCAGGAACAAACCCCAGGCAGGTCGCCAGCCCACCGCAGGGCATACACAGGCATACCAAGCACACACTAGGGACAATTTAGGATCGCCAATGCACCTAACCTGCATGTCTTTGGACTGTGGGAGGAAACCCACACAGACATGGGGAGAACATGCAAACTCCATGCGGTGAGGACCCGGGAAGCAAATCTGGGTTTCCTAACTGCGAGGCACCAGCACTACCACTGCGCCACCGTGCCACCCCCAGTACAATTATATTCTTTAATTATATTCTGTATTCTGTACATACATAAATAAATAATGTATGAATACTTTGCATATTTTGACAAACATTGAACAGTTAATAGATTTTTTTAGTATATGCCAAATGAAAATCATTATTAATTATGACTTTTATTAAGCTCAGCTGTTCTCATTTGAGAAACCTTACTTCAAAATACACTTCAAACACATTTTTATTATGGTAAAATAATCAATCTTTACTCAAATGAGTGCTTTTAAGAGCCCACATCAAATACTGCCGAATCAATTAAATCAAATTTTACTTAGCCATTTAACAGACTATGCATAAATTGTGGTGAAGATGCCTTCAGTATATAACAAAAATCAATATGATAATTTAAAGTTGCAACCAAGTTAGCACATTACATCAAATGCAGCTAAATCAATTAAAGCAAATCATACTTAGTGCTTTAGAAATTGTCTGCATGGCTCAATGGTTGCATAAAAGATAGCCCCCATAAACTCCAACAAGCTTTTACAAAACAGAAAATAAATGAATGGTAAAGCAAATAAATAAATTGAGTAGCATGGGGAGGGCATTGATAATGTAACTTTCTCACCAATCTTGGCTATAGGGTCTGTCTAGGGTGATTTTTCTCTCTCTGTGGCATATGTATGATCTTTCCATATCCACAGACTTTGGTACTTTTTTCCACCGTTAAGACAAAACTCTAAGCTGATTGAAAACTTTAAACTGCTTTAGTCTGTTAGGATGTTTGTGTGCATTGTAGGATTTCCTTAGACACTATGTTAATAATTTGTTTCCGTTAAATCTTTTTTATTGGAAAAATTATTTTTGGAGAAGTTTTTTTAAAACCATGAATGCACTGATATATTCCCAAAAATAATACTGCATGGGGCGGCACGGTGGCGCAGTGGGTAGCACTGCTGCCTTGCAGTTAGGAGACCCAGGTTCGCTTCCCGGGTCCTCCCTGCGTGGAGTTTGCATGTTCTCCCTGTGTCTCTGTGGGTTTCCTCCCACAGTCCAAAGACATGGAGGTTAGGTGCATTGGCGATTCTAAATTGTCCCTAATGTGTGCTTGGTGTGTGTGCCCGGCGGTGGGCTGGCACCCTACCCGGGGTTTGTTTCCTGCCTTGCGCCCTGTGTTGGCTCCAGTGGACCCCCATGACCCTGTAGTTAGGATATAACGGGTTGGATAATGGATGGATGGATAATATGCAGCATTATATTATCCAACCCATTATATATTAACTACAGGGTCACGGGGGTCCGCTGGAGCCAATCCCAGCCAACACAGGGCGCAAGGCAGGAAACAAATCCTGGGCAGGGCGCCAGCCCACCGCAGTACTGCATATTATTCATGTCGTAATTATATTTTCAGGAATTATATTCTGAGATACTGTATTTAGTTGCTTCTCCTTAATATAAACATTGTAATATTGCTATATTTGATCTTCATCTGCCTGATCATTTTAATAACTACTTCTGTCTAAACTTTTTGAAAATAAACAGTACAATCTTATTAATTAATTCAACAGTATGGTAGTTTCCAAAATACTGTATTTCAAATTAATCTCACATGCTATGCTCCTTTTCATTAGACACGACTGCTGACGTACTCAGATTGCACAGTGCCTTTCCGGAACTCTCTGGCTTTTAGGTGACAGGCCATGTCTATATACTGTATCTACAATTGATGTACATTGCTTACTTCAGTAAAACCTGTCAATCAACTGAAAACAAATGCTGATCAGCTACAATAAATATTCACTTTTTGGGTCCAATATAAGTATAAAACAGGGGCATGTGAAAAGTCATGTGCATACTTGGAGATAACAAAGAAATAATTGAGATGCACAATATCACAACTACACTGACTTCTGAAAGGATTCAGACCCTTTCAGTTTTTCCACATTTTGTTACGCTGCAAGCTTACATCAAAATCATTCAGATTCATTTTTGCCCTCACCAAACAACACTTAATACCCCAGAATGACAACACAAAAACAAGATTTTAGACATTTTTTCAGACTGTCTGGATATGAGTGAGGATGACTGTGTTTCGGCATCAGTTTTCTCTTTGATAGTGTGATGTTCTTTCCAAATTTGGCCCCTAGTTCACTCAAGGAACATAATGTAGAATGTTGTACTTTCTTCAAAATCTATTTTTTTCTGATCTTCATTGGCTTTATTGTCAGTGAAATTAGGTGAGTGGCTATAATAATCATGAATTATGCAAACTGTATTGTTTTATCTTCAGGTTACAAAGCAATTTTCTTTGCATTTCTAGTAGTTATTCTAAAACTGAAATAATTATGCTGTAATTTTGCAACTAAAAAGTAATGCTTCTCAGTGTGCAGTCAGAGGTAATTCAGATAATGACATATAATTCTGTTTAGTCTTGTACATCAAGTAAATCTGGCAGAGGCGATCATGCCAGGAGAAGTGGCACAGCTTTGGAGGCTTGTACTTAGAACATTATATAATGCAATCCAAATTCTTCATTGACACAACTAATAAATGTTTGGTTTGTGTACTGTAGCTATAAAAGCGATGCTTTTACTGTAGTGATCACCTGGCTAATCTCAGAAAGCAAATCCTTATAACAAAAATAAAAAACATTAAAAACCGATTATATTGTTTGATATGCCCAGACCTGTCTATGGATAGCTTTTGCCTTGCACTTGATGCTGGCCATTCCCGTGACTCTGGGCAGCATCTATAATCATTATTTATCTCCTTTGATGTTTTTACATTGTATTGTTAAATAACATCAAATCACAGTGGATTTAATGGCTTTTTGACACTAATCAGTAGAAAAGCCACCTCTCGTGATCCTGCAGCTGGTGAAGCTCCCTGGCAGCAGTTGTTGTCTGCACAATCTTCCTCTGTACCTCTTAAATCCTTCATTGTTCTCAGAGGTCTCTTGGTGGCTTCTCTCACTCTAATTCTTCTTGCATAATAACTCAACTTTTATGGACAGCCAGCAGATTTCCAGCTGTTCCATCGTCTTTCCATTTCTTAATGGTTGATTTAACTGAACTTCAAAGGATATTTAGTGGCTTGGATATTTTCTTGTCTCCATCTCCTGACTTGTGCTTGTAATTGCCTTCACCAAGTTTCTTGGAGTGTTCTTTTGTCTTTATTGTGTAGGTTAGGCCACCATACTGACTGGCCACAAATTAGACTTTCCAGATAGAGGTCCATTTAGACTACAATGAATTAAAATCCCAGACAGGCGATCTCTGTTGAACAAATTCTGTGACTTCTAAAACCAATTGGCAGCACCAGTAATGATTTACGTGTGGCATGTATTAAAGAGGTAAATATTTATGTGATCAATGATTTTGTGTTTTATGTATCTAATTTATTTACAGCACTTTTCACTTTCACATTAAAGAGTCTTTTCTCTGTCGATTAATGTCAAAAAGCCAAATTACATCCTCTGTGATTCAATGTTGTAAAACATGAACATGTGAAAACATCCAAGGGGGTAAATATTTTTTTATAGACACTGTAAGAAGATCAGGCAGCAGCATTTTATTTGAACTGTAGCTGGTCATCTTTTAGTTTTCTCTATGAGGCTGAGAGGACAGGGTTGGCCGCACCCACCACACAATGAACCACCCAGATTGGGATGCAAGTGCAGCCATGCAATGGGTAACAGCCTCAGAACCACACTGAACAGGTTTTTTACTGTGGCTGGAGTGCCAATCCTGCCACAAGCACCCAAGTTGTCCCTGTAAATTGGAGGACCTGCTTGAAAGGCTGGATGCAGATTAACGTCATACCAAGGACGGAGCAATTGCAGCTTAAGGGCCTTGCTCAGGGGCCCAATGGAGTAGAGTCACTTCTGGCGCTTAAGGGATATGAAGTGGCAACCTTGCGCTTACCAGCACAGATACCTAGCCCCAGAGCCACCACTCCACCTGAGAAAATGAGGCTGAGGCTAACTTAAAATAACTAACTGGAAGAATAATTCCCAAATCACAGTCCTCTTCAATTTGGGATCGGGATTTGACACATAACTCATTTCTGAAGTATTGACCATTCTGTAATTGAAAATGACCAGACAAGACTTGCCACCTGTCACCATGCATAAGATTGTAGCGTCATAATTAATCTCCTTATGGCAATGAAGGATGTTAAAGAGAATAGCCATGTCCCCAAGAAAGAGTATTTGAACAGTCTTTGCACACTTCAAGTGACCCAGAAGAATTTAATTGGAGGTTTTCTCTTATTTGGAGGGCATAAGTGGAAATTTACAAACGACATCACCAACCTTGTTACAGGGATCTCAATGAAAGCCTCCAATGCCCACGACCAGGTCTCTAAAGTAGTTTATGGTCTAGTAGTTTGCTTTTACCATATTGAAACAGGCAGAGAGGTTCTTCTCCAGCTCTTTGGCAGCCTCGGCATAATCCTGTTCTCTTGTTCTTTACTTAGAAACAGTTTAGCCCATGTTTGAAAAGTCCTGTATTTACTGTTTACTTTGCAATGGATCCTTGTTTGCTGTGTAAAGCATTGCGTGGCTGAGTACTCCAGCAAAAGTGCTATGTAAAATAAACACTATTTGGTGGTTTGGTGCATTGGTGATCCTAAATTGTCCCTAGTGTGTGCTTGGTGTGTGTGTGTATGTGTGTGTGTGCCCTGCGGTGGGCTGGCGCCATTCCCGGGGTTTGATTCTGCCTTGTGCCCTATGTTGGCTGGGATTGGCGCCAGCAGACCCCCGTGACCCTGTTAGGATATAGGGGGTTGGAAAATGACTGACTGACTGATTTAGTCCACAGGAGCAATAGTTGCTTGTTTGTCCTTCTGTATGGTCTCTTTTCTACTCCTTCTCAGAGGATTTAGCTCTGTTCATATGGACCAATCTTTTTGGATATCCCAAAGTGGACAATGGGGTATTTGCTATGCTAAAGAGTGTACAATCTAGTCTAGTAAATGTAGTTGTTTGGGTTTTAAATTTCAAGGCATTGTGCTTGTTTATAGTATAAACCAGTGGTTCTCAACCTGTGGGAAGGGCCCCCCTTGGGGGGCATGAAGTAATAAAAAGGGGGGCACGATGATGTGAAAAAAAGAAAACAAGAATCAAAAATATGAAAAATACATCTATTGAAACCAAAACAAATTAACTTAAACTACATTCTGATACTAGAAAAATAAATATAGATAACTGTCGATAAAAGTTATGTAAGTATAATAAAATATCCATCCATCCATCCATTTCCCAACCCACTGAATCCGAACACAGGGTCATGGGGGTCTGCTGGAGCCAATCCCAGCCAACACAGGCACGAACCAATCCCGGGCAGGGCGCCAGCCCACCGCAGGACACACACAAACAAATCCACACACCAAGCACAATTTAGAATCGCCAATCCATCTAACCTGCATGTCTTTGGACCATGGGAGGAAACCGGAGTGCCCGGAGGAAACCCACGCAGACACGGGGAGAACATGCAAACTCCATGCAGGGAGGACCCAGGAAGCGAACCCAGGTCTCCTAACTGCGAGGCAGCAGCGCCACCGTGCTGCCCATATAATAAAATATGCATCTATGATATATCATTAATTAAAAAAGAACAAATTGGTATTAGTGGGCTCCTTTCAAAAAAATGTTAGGGGGGCGCAATTAAAACTATTATGAAAAATCAGGTCACAAATACGTAAAGGATGAGAAACGCTGGTATAAACTTTAAAAATAAGCCCACCCTAATCTTCAGAATATGCCTTGTAAAGGAGCAGAATAAGATAGAACAGAGGTTCCATCTTCATTTCAATGAACCATTTGATTTTTTGGAGTTTTTTCTGAAGATGCTGTCTGAAGATACTTTTTTTTTTTTTTTGGAAAAGCAACATATGGCAGCATTGAATGCCCTGTTGTCTCTGCATTGTTTTTATTTGCTAAAGCTTGAGGGTGTAAAATAACAAAAGCTTTGAAAACATTCTGGGGAAATAGGAGCAGGGAATAATTCAAACAATCCTTAATGATTTTCAATAGACTTGCTTCCCTCAACCCAACCACCCCCCCACCACCACCTCACCATCACCACTGTGTCAGATTCATTGCATCAATTAAAATACATCAACCTTGTTCCTCCAAAGTGCCCTGTAATTAAATGCTTTGTGGTATGCTTAATGAATCTGTTTCAAATGAGTCATGTCATTGCTGGGTATTTTTAAAGGCTGAGTGAGGTGTGGGGGATAGCCTTCATATACATATCAATGACCTTAATTTCAATAAAAATGCCACTCAAGGAAGATGGCAAAATTATGCCTGTCAGATTAACAATTAAGACGTTTTAATGTGGCAGTCAAAATGCAACAGTCTTTGAACAGAACAAAAGGAAATGAACTTTCTGAAAAACTGGACATGCAGAATTAAATCTGGATTATTAACAAATTAAAAATCTTTTACAATATATGTGCTTAATGACCACTTAAAGTGATCACTACCAATTACTGAGTGGATTCTGTTGACACAGGTAAGTGCACATTGCTCGTGGAGTCTCTTTCCTCCTTTTACATTTGGTAGGCGTAAGAAGGTAAATGGCCCACTCTAGGCATTAGAGCCCAATGAAATGGCACCCTGCCTGAATTGTATTCCCGCTTCGTGCTTTGCTACCCCATGAACCCACACTGCTGGATGGATTGATATTTATCATGGTGTGCAAAGTCAAACATTTGTTAAAAGGAATTACAATTAATCTTCCATGCCTAGAAGTAAAGAAATTTCAATCTAATTTTGTTTCAATCCTGTCATGCACCACAGATTTTAAAGACTTCTTTAACTCACTGTATTTATTTTGAAGGGTGATGCACTTTCACTTGCTAGAAAAACAACAGAAGTTTGAATGTTTAAAGTATATAATGGATTTTTTTTTGACATGTGAAGATATTTCAGTCACCTTTGAAATATTACTTGAACTTTTGGATTAGGAAAATTATAGCTATCATTCTTTCAAACTGTTCCACTCATCTATTGCTCAGTCTTCTCGGCTGCCATATTTTCATTTGATTTTGCAGCAACATTCCCGCAGAACAGTTCTGTAATAAACAGTGCCAAGAATCTGACCACATAACAAAATTGGACTGTAAATAAAAAATGTTTGGTTGATATCTTACAGCATTATTTGTCTATGTATAATGAAATGTTCAATTTCAGTATTTCATTGAAAATATTACTGACACATGAATTTATTACTGTTATCTAATATAACAGACTAATAGTGGTTGTCTTTTATGGAAAGAATGCTAAAATATTATTAAGTTTTAAATAAAATGAAAAGAAATGTATGCACTACAGAATATGGCAATGTCATTAGTTTTTGAGAGGAACACAGGAAGACATGATGCCTTTGTTTCCTGTATAAAAAGGCCTTTCTTCTTTCAGCTGCTTCCATTTAAGAGCCGCCACAGCAGATTATCGGTCTCCATCTGTCCTTATTTTTTACATCATTTTCTATCATGTCCTCTCTCACCATATCCATAAACCTACTCCTTGGCCTTCCTCTTTTCCTCTTGCCTGGCGGTTCCATTCTCAACATTCTTTTCCCGATGGACTCCTTGTCTCTCCTCTGTGCATGCCCAGACCATATTAATTTAGCCTCTCTCATTCGGTCACCAAACTGTCGTACCTGTGTCGTCCCTCTAATATACTCATTTCTAATCCTGTCTGCCCTTGTTACTTCGAGGAAATATTGTCACATCTTCAATTCTGCCACTTCCAGCTCTGCCTCCTGTCTTTTCATCAGTGCCTCGCTCTCCAAACCATACAACATAGCTGGTCTCACTACTGTTTTATAGACCTTCCCTTTCACTCTTGCAGCTACTCTTCTATCACAAATCACTCCTATCACTCTTATCCACCCAGTCCACCCAGAATGCACTCTCTTCTTCACCTTTGCTTTGGACTGTTGAACCCAAGTATTCAAATTTGTCTACTTTCACCACCTCTGCTCCTTGCATTCACACCCTTCCACCACCTTCCCTCTCATTCATGCACATGTACTCTGTATTCCTATTGAGTCTCATTCATCTTCTCTCCAGTACGTAATTCCATCTCTCCAGGTGCAACCTTCTGTTTGCTCTCACTACAGATCACAGTGTCCTCCTTGAATATCATAGTCCACAGAGAGTTCTGTCTGACCTCATCTGTCAACCGTTCCATCACCATTCCAAACTTGTAAGGGCTCAGAGACGTTCCTTGATGTAAACCCTCTCACCTTGAACCAGCATACACCTCACTGCAGTTACACTGTCCTCATGATTATCCTATACCACCCTTGCATACTTTTTTGCTACTCCCGCACTTCCTCATACAATACCATAATTCCTCTCTTGGCACCCTGTGATGTGCTTTCTGTAAGTCTGCAAAAGGCCTGATGAACACACCTTTGAAAAACCAATGAAAAAAATGGAAGATATTTTTTTAAATCTTTGGGCCACAAATTCATCAGAACATGGGAGTAAAGGGACAAGGAAGAATAAAATTTAGTAGAATGCATTAATATATGGGTAATGAACACTAAAAAACTGGACTTTAAACAGATTTTAACATAATAGAATTTGCTCATTATTTATCATTATTAGTTGTGTCAAGCTTGGGTTGTAGAGTTGCACAGGAGACAGAAAATGGGACCAGGTTTTCAAGGAAGATTAAATTTATTAAAGAATGGCAGGAAGAGATACAAAAGTTTATTCAACATGAATTTATCTTTGGCGCACAAGCGCAAAGGTAGCAACTGGCAAACATTCCGCTCTTCTTCATCGAGCAGATTCAGTGGTTCAGAAGCAGTGGCTGGAGCAGACTCACTCTGGAGGAGGGTGGACAGAAAAGTGAGCAATTGGGGGGGCTGGGGTTTGGTCTTTTAAATGTTCTAAACAACTTGGGAGAGACGCATGTTATGCTGTAAGAAAGTAAAGCCACAGCTGACCCTGCAAAAGGGCTGGTTAAGAGTGTGTTTGTTTCCCACTGAAATACTGTTTAGGAGAGGGTTTTCAAAGGACAGTTGTGTTTCTTTGCCATTGGTTTATTGTTTAACAGAGAGTCAGCTCGCAGGTAAGAGAGAATCAGCATGCAATATCCAGCATTACATGGTAGGAATACGGAGCAAAAGAGATACCAAGCCGTCTTTGAGCACCCGCTGCTGCCATCAAGGACGACGAATTATCTGGGACACCAGTTACAGTAGCATTGTGATAATTTCTTGGGGTGTTGTCTTCGATAATCTTCACAAATAAGACACATATACAGCAGAAATGATACCGAATAACATCACGAAGACTTCAGCTGCCTGCAAGACTGATCAACATACCCTGCCAGGTTGAATGGTGTGGGATGTGATATCTTGATTTGCTTTTACTTTGGCACATAGTATTAAAGAGTATTGATATAATGAACATTACAATTTTTAAGTGAAATGAATTGCCTGTTTACATGACTCTTTACTCCAACACTGGGGACTAATTGCATTAATTAGGCCAGAGGGTAAGGAGGACACTGCAATAGAAGGAACCAAAGTGTCGCTAAAGGTCAAAGTAAAAGAGAACTAGACATATGGTGTGAATCCATATTAAAAAAAAATCTACAAAATACAATAAAGGGGTTTATGTTTAAAGAGGTGTTTCAAACAGCCTTTCCACAATAAAGCAATTGAGCTTCCCATGGCACTGAACTGGATGAAGTGGGTACCAAAAATTGAGAAATGGATGGATATATTTAGCACTTAATTGAACATAATGTAATGCAATGATGGATTACAGAAATAATAACATCCATTCATAAAATAAAATAAATTACAGTAATAATTATCTCAAGACACTAGTAACAAATCTATTGGTTCAGATTATTTTACTGACTTATAATTATTTTACTGACTTGTCAAAATGGTTAATGCTCTTGTGTTACAGATCTACATGACTGAGTGTAAATCCCACCCAGTTGCTGACGATGTAGAGACTGAGCATTGAATTTTGGATATTGGATATTCTGCCTTTCCTCCACAATCCAAAAACAGGTTATGTTAATTGGCAGAGCTTAATTGACCTGGTATGAATGACTTTCTGTGCATGTATCAGTATCAGCATGCCTTGTGATGGATTGGCACCTTGTCCAGGACTTGTTACTGCTTTATTACAAAACCTGTTAGGATAGGCATCAATTCCTCACAACCCAGAATAACATTAAGATGGTTCTCTAAATGGACAGATAAATAAATCATGTATTTACAAAATAAATGAGGTGACAGTTGCTTCTGCACTCTATACTGGAAGAAGCATTTGTTTCTTCTTCGGCTGCTGCCATTAGGGGTTGCCACAGCGGATCATCTATACTGGAAGAAGCATTACAAAGATTATAAAAATCAAGTGTCTCAAGGAATGGAGATCTCCTGTATAAGCTGTGTGTGTGTTGCCTTTCTAAAGGAAATTTCTGCTATTTCGTTTGACGAATAAGGCTGTCATTTAAAACATTAGAACAATCTAGATGAGAACAGGCCATTTAACCCAATAAAGCTCACCAGTCCTATCCACTTAATTCTTCTCAAAAAACTCAAGTCTACTTTTAAAGGTCCCTAAAATTTTACGGTCTACCACACTACTTGATAGCTTATTCCAAGTGTCAATGATTCTTTGTGTAAAGAAAAACTTCCTAATGGTTGTGCAAAAATTACCTTTAACAAGTTTCCAACTGTGTCCTTGCTTCTTCATTAACTAATTTTAAAATAAGAGTCTCAATCCACTGTCCTAATTTCCTTCATAATTTTAAACACTTAAATAATGTCTCCTCTTAACCTTCTTTTGCTTAAACTGTAAAAGCTTAGCTCTTTTATTCTTTCCTAATTCATCCCCTGTAGCCCTGGAATAAGTCTAATTGCTCTTCTAGCACTGCTGTGTCCTTTCCGTAGTCTGGAAACAAAACTCCAGATGAGGCCTCACCAGTGCGTTATAAAGGTTGAGCAGAACCTCCTGGACTTGTACTCTGCACATCATGCTATATAACCTGACATTCTGTTAACCTTCTTATTGGCTTATTGGCACTGTCGGGAAGTTGATAGTGTTGAGCCCACCATGGCTCCTAACTCCTTTTCATAGGGAGTACTTTGATTTTCAGACCTCCCATTAAGTATTTAAACCTAACACTTTTACTTATGTTTAGCACTTTGCATTTACTTATCTTAAATTTCATCTGCCACAAAACTGACCAAACCTGTATGCTGTCCAAGACCCTCTTTAACGATTCAAAAGATTCCAGATCATCTGACAATCCACCTATCTTGGTATCATCTGCAAACTTAACCAGTTTGTTACTTCTATTCCTATCCAAATCATGTATATATACAATATACATTAAACATAACAGCGGCCCTAGCACTTACCCCTGCGGGACACCACTCTTAACATCACCCATTTCTGATAGGGTTTCTCACACCATAACCCTCTGCTTCCTGTGTCTAAGCCAATTTTGTACCCATCTCACAACACCCTGGACTCCCAGGTTTTATAGTTTGAAGCCCAGCCTCTCATGTGGCACCTTATTAAATGCTTTTGGAACATTAAGATAAATACAGTGGACCCTTGGCTTACGAACTCAATTCGTTCGTGAGGGCTGGTTGTAATTCAAGTTGGTTGTAAGTCAAGACTATTTTTCCCATAAGAAATAATGGAAATACCCATAATGTGCTCCGAACCTCCCACAGCAACACTTACTTTTCATAATAAAAAACGGTTGTATAATGTGCATAATTTACCAAAACACCAATAATTTTTCTAATGTACTAACCAAAAAGTTATAAAAAGTGCATAGCCTACCAGAAACAACAATTTCATACTGTACTTACCATTTAATTTGACATCTTTGGGCTGCAGGAAGGGAGGAGGAGGAGAATGAAACGGAAGGTGGTTATTGTTTAGAAGGAGCCTCCTTATGCAAATCTTTTCTTTGTAAAATTGTCGAGATGGTGGATTTTGACATGCTGTACATATTAGCGATATTGGTCACACGAACACCACTCTCATATTTCTGCACAATTTCCTTCTTCGTTTTGATTGTGATCGCTGTTTCTCAAGTTAATAATGACAGTAGTCGAGCACTCAGTTCAAAGCTGGGCGTCTTGTGAACTGCTCCAAAGCAAGCCGGTGCTGACTCAGCCTGATGACATCATCATGTGCCGCGCCAGCCCACTAGCTAACATCCCTTAACAATCGCTTTCTTTACCTTTGTTACCTTCTCTTCCTTCCTTAGCAATTATGCGTCTTGCTTGCCATGGTCTTAGTGAATTATATATATAGATAAATCACTGCACTGACCCAAATTACGTCCACAAACACATGTATCTGGTCTCTGACTGACGCTTACGAATGCTCTCGGCTGTTTCTTTACAATCGCACAAGCGGATACACGTGACTGCATTTGGGTTGTAACGCAAGATGTTGGTCGTAAATCAAAACAAAAATTTTGGTCGTAAATCAAGTTGTTCGGACGTCAGGCCAGTTGTATATCAAGGGTCGACTGTAATATCATATGCTCCACTTTGATCATATCTTTTTGTTGCCTTCTCATAGGCCTGGGAAATTTAACACATTCATTTTTGTGATTAATATGGCCTGTTTAATGTGTTAAAAAATATTGTCACATCTAGTGCCAGCAATGAGACAAACACCTCAGGCAATGTTTTGGTCAGGGTGGCATTTTAATGTATTTTTTGTTTTTTGGCAGTTTCAAAATCCACCAAAACGATATATAAATTATTGTTAGAGACTTAAGAACCATTTAGAAAAATTTTAAATGAAATTCAAATCATAACAGCACCTGGCAGTAGAGTTTAAATGTTGGTGGATGGTGGAGTTTGATAGGAGTTTGGACTTTGAGAGCAAGTAATTTACCCAACATCATGACAGAGTTACTATTTGCTTTAGTCAGGGTGTTTGGTCACCTGTCTGTAGAGTGTGGAGTGGGGAGTTGAAGAACATCAGAGATGCTTTCTTGATGCTAAAATCTTTTAGTCTTTGTGCGTAGCCACTGGCTAGTTTCTTTAAGGATCTTGGCTGGATCGACTCACAGACTTGGGAAAAGTAAGGGAGATGGTTTGCTCTCTGAGCATAAGTGAGGTGTTGTTGTAGTTGGTAGAGTAAAAGTAAATAAAGCTGATGATAGCACAGGGAGTCACAAGGAAGTAGCTACTAGTTGCTGTGGAGCAGCATGGAAGCAGCCATTAGTGGCCAGGGAAGGCAGTGTATCTCAATCACTGGATTACCGTTAGTGGGTCTTGTGTGGCCGATGTGAATGACCACTTCCCCATGTTCAGATGAAACGATCAACAATGTTACATGTTATTTTTCTCAATTTCTAAACGCAATTGTTTCATCACCCCCCACTGATTATACTAATCATGCCCGTTTCACCAAGGTGGGCACCTCCCGTGCTCTTCAATTGCTGTCTGTGGCTCAGCAGTAAACCTAAAAAAATATAACTGGGATCAGCAGCAATAAAAGGTTGAGGAACACTGTTGTAGGCCACATAAGGAAAATATGGTACTCAAAATGAGCCTTGTGACACCACCTCATTTGTTATACTATGTATCCATATTCCTTCTGTGTTAAATCTAGCTCCAGTTATGATGTTTCTTATAACAAACTAAAAATACATCAACTTAATTAACTGAGATATTACTGTATATTATACTGTATGTACTGTATATACAATCATACCTGCCCTAGCACAATTTCATTAAGTCTGAGATTCTCTGGTTTCATTACTTCATTCCAGGAACATCAGAAAGCGGTAACCAACAAATAGATTAAATATAAATAGCCTTGTGGTTATCTTAAATCAGATACTCAACAGTTGAGTTTCAATTATTGTTTAAGGCACAAGATATCAAGTGGTGGTGAATGAAGCATCTTTCTAGCACTCAGTCTGAAGAATTAGAAAGAAGGGCTAATTTTGTAACGTAGCTGATCACAAGATGTCAGTTAATAGGTAAAGTCAATTCTTGTTTTAACAGACACCTAACTTGGAAGTGTTTATATGAGAACAGCCATTATACCCTTGCAATACCACCTTCAGTGTATCCTTGATGAGAGCTCCAGCAAGAATACTTAACAAGACAATCTAGAAATATAGAAACTTTTTAAATTTCGATTAGCACCTACTTTACTGGAGATTTATTTATTCATTATTTTTTTCAAATAGAATCTCAGTCTTTCATTACGGCACCTTCTGAATTTTCATTTTCTAAAACACTTTCACATATGCAAGTTATTAGATGCCCTTAGGGATATTCCAAAATACGTGATTAAAGGAATAAAATTAGCTTCTTTCTCCACCTTAAATCATTAAGCTATGTGTCCCCCTTCATCCAGCTGTGGGATGATTTAATTGTATTTGGCTTAAAGTGCACAAAATGTGACCAAACAGGTGTCAGTTTAATTACGGGCTGCCTTGTCTGTCGGTATTGGCTGAGAAAGAGGATGGAGACTCTTTAATTAACCTCGGAGCTCCGCCATCGAATTGCATTGACAGGTCCAGGCCAGCCTGGCTGATAGTTTGGCAATATGTCTACGTTTATATACTGCTTTCAGACTTTTAATTACTAATGCCAATGAAAAAGAGCCCATCAGCCTTCATTGCTAGCCTCTGCGAAAGGCTCATCCTTCAAAAACGATACAGTGAAAGCTTTTATTCATATCAATAAACTGCACAGTATCATTGTTTATCTTGCTTTCTTTTAAAATTTATTTTGCTGCAGAAATTAACTCTTTAGAAAATAACACTAAAAGAGGCCTAGCATGTCCTGTGAATGACTTCTATTTTCTGTTTTCCTTTTATTTCCATATTTCATACTGTTTAAGTGAATTTTAATAACAAAGATGCAGGTAGAATAATTAAAATAAACATAAATATTAATAACAATTATCTTCCCATCTGCAGATTGTAATGCAAATGAAACCTAATTTAAATGCTTTACCTCAAGTAAACACGCATTACTTAATTGTCTGAAACTAGACTTGGCAATGTAACCCAGAGATGAGGAAAGGAAGAAAAATAGATGGATAAAGACGCTCAATTGCTTGATGCCTAAGGGCTTCTTTCAGCAGAGACGAATAATAGATAGGTAGCTAATGACATTACAAGCACATTAATAGATTTAAATAGAAATAAACAACTGTAATTGCGGCAGATTCAAAAGCCTGTAATTACCTGCACTGTTTATCTCCAAACAGTCCCCCTCTTGAAAAAGGTACATAGCACAAAATGAAAAAAAAATTGCAGAGTTAGGCAACTTCCAAATGGAATTAAGGCCCATTAGTGTTAGAAATTCTTCAGATTAATTTTGAAATATTATTAATTCATTCATCATTAAAACTTAACGTCTGATGTTAACAGGACAAAATCACATGCATTCTGGTGATTTCTTCAGTGAAGCCTCGTTTATCAAACTATTACAGAAATACTCAAGTTTTTACTCCTTATGAATTTGCTTATAAAGGAAGTCACAACCTCAGTCTATTACGTACCACGCTGATTTTCTATATTTGTTTCTTCAGCTCGGTGAGGTACAGAAAATACCACATGCTCTGGGCACAATGCATGAACCAGATGGGATGGCATTCTATCAAATGGCACACTGAGTGCTACTGAATTAGGCTATGGCTGTCAGTGTGAAGAAACCCACACAGACATCAATACTGAAATGATTTTTGTAATGGGTACTCTGAGATGAAAAGGTGGGTCAAAACATATCAAAGAGTTGGTATTTCAACTGTAAACCATGCTCAATTGTTAATGCCAAGGTAGAAATTTTGGTGGTATTGTGTACTCTTTGTATTATTTGGCAGATTCTGTATCACATATCTTTGAGCTGCATCTCACAACTGAGAGGACGCGTCTGCCAACTGGCCAACCAACCACAAGCGCTGCCTGGCAGGTAACCACCTAAATAATCAGATTGCGATTCAGAACTAAGAATGTAATACTGTACTCCAATCATCATCCTGTCAAATAAGCGAACCAGCTGCCATGGTGCAATGTCAGCGGCTTCGCTTCAGGCGCTGATGTCCGAGGTTTGATCGCCGTAAGGGGATGCAAATATGCATACACCTGAAAAGCCCCAATAAGGCGAAATATGTGTTGTGTACTCTTTGTATTATTTGGCAGATACTATATCACATACATATTATATGTGTACATAATATATATGTATATATAGTGATCTGAAGGGGGCACACAGCTCCTCAAACCTGACATAAGCAAACACGGGACACAACTTCAGCAGGCACTTTTTAATTTTTTTTCTTGTTGAAAGAGCTTTCCCTTGTTTTCCACCTGCTCAGCACAGTACAGCAAGCACAATTAACAAAGCACACAGCACACTTCCCTTCTGTCTCTTTCTTTTCTTTTCTTTCTGCCTCCACTCCTCCCAGCAAGCTTCGTCCTCTTCCACTTGGCTCCTTTTATTGACCACCTGGAAGTGCTCTGGGTGTGGCAAAAGTGCTGCAACAAAGGGCTCAGCAGCTCCTGTTGCACCCCTGGGCAATGCCCACGGAAACTAACAGGGCTATGCCAAACTTCCATGGAGCCATGTGGGAGTCCGACGCACTGCTGCCACCCCAGGGAGAATGCTCCGGAGGAGGTAATGCCCTTAATATGCTCTCTCCTCCAGTCCTTCCACTGTAGAGTCATCCCAGCCAGGTAAGGGCTTCTGCGGTCTGCCACATGGTCCTTCACTCAGCTGAGCCATCTAGGTCGAAAAAGTCTGTCCCATGAGGGCTGTCTTCCTCCAGCAGGGGCTGTTGATATTGACCAGTCATAGCTCTGCCCCGCAAAAGAGAAATGATTGAGTGACGGGGAGACGCTGTGCCAACGCACACTCCTGCCGTCTACCTTTCTCCTGTATGGGCAACGTCTCCAGCCATGGTCTGGCGCATTCAGTGCACAGTCTCAGCCTTTGAGAATGAAAGCAGGATGGGAACTTCTGCTGTGCCCCACGCCCAACTGAGGTTGGCTCATTGCTCCGCATCTGTGGAAAGAGGCCCTCCCTCATATGTGAGCACACAGGCTCACATGCTGCAATTTTTGGAGACCTGGCCTTCTTCTTTCGGGTCTCCTTTGTCCTCTTGGGTGCAGTGACAGTCGGTGTCTCTCTATGGCATAAGAAGAGAACCTGCACTCTCTGCACCCACTTTGATTTGCATGCCACTGCTGCCATCCTGACAGGGTGCTGGGCAGCCTGGACTCCAACACTGATAAGCCCCTCTGTCTCTTCCAGCCCACTCTCTTTCTCACCCCAGGACAGGCGGTCAGTCGTGATTCCCATGTCCACTGCAGGGGTTGTGGCTACTAGGTACCCGGTATTGTTTATTTTCAGGAGCCCTTCGCTCTGCACCCCTTTTTCCTTTATAGAATAGAATGAATTCTTTATTGTCATTATGCATACACATAATGAAATTTTTGTGGTAGGACTCGACTTCAAGGCAGAATACTTAAAAAACATAATGCACTATAAATAATAAAATAAATATAATAAAGGACAACCTGCGGTGGGCTGGCATGCTGCCAGGGGTTTGTTTCCTGTGTTGGCTGGGATTGGCTCCAGCAGACCCCCATGACCCTGTAGTTAGGATATAGTGGGTTGGGTAATGGATGGATGGATAAAGGACAGCAGCAATAAGACATCATCAAGCCCAGACTTTTTTCTGAGGTAGTACGCCTGCAGAGACCAGTGATCTGTGTGCGTGGGTTTGCAGGGGAGGAAAACAAGTGTGTGTGTTTGATTGCGAGGGAAAGTGCATGTGTATGTCTACAGGGGGGAAGGTTAGGGGTAGATGTATGTGTGAGTATCAGCAGGGGCAGACGGACTTCACAGCTCTGGGGAAAATGCTTTCTTTCACTCTGCTTGTACGTGTTTTTATGTTTCTGTACCTCTTTCCCGAAGGCAGTGGTACAAACAGTTCATTTCACGCATGGGTGAGATCCACAGCTATACATTTGACCCTCTTCTGCAACCTTCCAGCATATACAGATTCCAGGTCTAGGAGAGGACTTCTCACAATCCCCTGTGCTATTCTCACCACCCGTGCCAAGTCCTTCCTGTCCTGTGCTGTTCAGCTGCCGTACCACTCTGCCATACTGTGACAGAGAATGCTTTCTATAGCAGATCTGTAGAAGTCTGTGAGCAGCCGAGAGGAGAATCCAGCACGTCTCATCTTCTAGGGGAAGAAGAGTCTTTGTTGGGCCTTCTTTACCAGGTGAGATGTGTTTAAAGCCCAGGTCAGATCTGATGTGATGTGGATACCCAAGAACTTGATATTGTGCAAACACATTACAACCTCCTCAAGTATGAATATAGGAGCATGTTCTGTTCTTTTGCACCTCTTATAGTCCACAATGACTTCTTTGGTCTTGCTGGTGTTCAAGATGAGGTTGTTGGCTGAACACCATAGTGCTAGGTGTTGTATCTCCTTTCTGTAGTGAGTCTCATCATTATCTGATATGAGACCCACCACGGTCGTATCATCTGCAAACTTCACAACCATATTTGTGGCATGGATGGCAGAGTAATCGTGCGTGAATAATGTGAAGAGTGCTGAGCTGAGCACACAACCCTGTGGCATGCCTGTGTTCAGAACCAGTGTGGATGATGTATGATCTCCAATTCTAACCACCTGAGATCTGTTGATGAGAAAGTCCCTAATCCAGAGACACAACGATGTGGACAGACCCAGATTATGAAGCTTTTGTACCAGCTTTTCTGGGATTACGGTGTTAAATGCTGAACCAAAATCGACGAATAGCATCCTAAAGTAAGTGTTAGGACACTGCAGATCAGTCAGGGCTGTTCGAAGTGCTATTAAGACAGCATCCTCTGTCGATCTGTTCTTCCTGTAGGTGAACTGATGGTTGTCAAATCCAACAGGGATGGCATCCTTGATGTACTTTAGGAGGATTCTCTCAAAGCACCTAATTATTACTAAGGTCAGAGCCACAGGGACAATAGTGGAGGATTTGAGGCAGGCAGGGACCATTGCAAGTTGTAGAGAAAGGTTGAAAATTTCCAGAAAGACTCTTGCCAATTGAACAGCACATAGTTTCAGTGTCTATCCGACAACTTATCTGGTCCAACGTGCAAAGAAACTGTTCAAGGTGTCAGGGAGACTAGGGTCATGGTTGACCTGCTGATCACTGCGCTTCTAATCCGCTATGGTCTTTAAGCCTCTCCACATGTTCCGTGGGTCGTTGTTATCAAAATGCTCCTCTATACGCTGTTGGTATCTGTATTTTGCCAGGTTTATTCCTTTTTTTCAGTTCTTTTTGGGCTTTGCTATATGCCAGCCTGTCACCTGACCTATATGCAGCATCCCGGGATTTATGGTACCAATATTACTCACCTATACTGCCGCATTCACTCGGGAAGGGAGTTTGAGCCCAAGCCATCACAAGTATTCCTCTGCCATCTTCAGTGGTGCCTTGGCTTTTCTCCTCCTTCCGGCCACTGGCATAAGATCCCGCATGGGTTGGAGCAGCCTTTCCAGTTCCCGTACAGAAAACCCACAGTTAATAGTTTCAGCCCGCAGCAAGTCTGGGTCTTGCTCATCCCCGTCTGTCGGCCATGAGCCATCATGCCTGATCTTTTCCCATGCATGCTCCATTGGGTGTCCTTTGGACTTGGGGTGGACGTTCACCAGCCCCGCTTTTGCTAATTTACTAGTGGGCATCTGGCACAGACACTCCAACCCCTTACCTGCATTGGAGAGGGTGGCGGAGCCCACTACCAATCCTTCCTCGAGTTACAAGACCCAATCAGGGGAGTGAGACTCCAGGCAATCCTCCTGTCTCTGTCATTCAGTAAGAGGTGGGCCTAGGTCCTCGTCACTCTACTCTTCCGAGTTTACTCCATCATTATCCCATGGATTGGCATGCTTCAGCCACAGATGTGGATCCAGGCATTCTCCATCTAGGAGCACAGAAACATTCATGTAACTTTCCCAGGGCAGATTGTCCCTGGGGCCGGTGCCTACCTCTTTGAGAATCCCGTTATTTGGAGCTTCTTTCTTCTGGGTGGCCTGTCTTTCTGGCAAGCCCATCTCCGTTTGGATACCCGCTGTCTTTGGGCCTCACCTGGTCTTCTTTTTCGGGCGGGAGAGGTCCTTCAGTAAGCCTTTTTATTTTCAGTGGCTTCAGCACATGCTGCCAAATAGCCGCATGTGCCATGTGCTGCCGTGCTGCAAACATGTGTGCACTCACACTTCTTGCAGATGGCTGTGAAATCCTTCCAACTATGCCACTTGTGGCCTACAGGAGGTGCAGCACCCCAAACCCAACACAAGAAGATGCAGGATACAAGTTCAGCACACACTTTTTACATTTTTTTCTTGTGGGAAACACTTTCTTTCTTTTCCCACCTGCTCAGCACAGCACAGCAAGCACAATAAACAAAGCACACTGCACACTTCTCTTATTTCTCTTTCTTTTCTTTTCTTCTCTTTCTATTTATCTTTCCTCCTCCACTCCTCCTGACAAGCTTTGTCCTCCTCCACCCAGCTCTGGCTCCACCAATGGAGTAAGGAAGATCTTATTATAGAGTGCTCCAGGTGTCCCTTGATTTTCTTCTAGCAACAGTTCCAGGTGTGGTGAAAGTGCTGCACCAAAGGGCTCAGCAGCTCCTGCATCTTGCACGGCGCATTGAACATTTAAAAACCTGTACAGCAGCTCTCCTACTCTTTGTCTTTTATTTCTGGCCCTGGACGTGGTTAAATCTGTTGACACAAAATCTTGTCTCGTGGGATGTGAGTTCTTGATGTTTTACTTTATAATTTAAAAACGGAATAAGAATCTTAAAATCTACCAACATCAAATTAAAGTTCAATAAATTCTGAAAAGAATGATAGCAAACATATATATGTAGGTTTTAAAATAAGCCTTATTTAAAGCCTGACAAAAAACGTGACATAAAAAGTCACATAAAATCGTTGCACAAAATCGTTGCATTTTTAGGCTTAGGATTTTATATATATAGAGTAGATATGCGTGAGAGTGTGTGTGTGTGTGTGTTACTCTAGCAGTATCACATATCCAGATGTGTGCATTTTTACTTTATGTACATAGAAGTGTTTTGCTTCGTAAAATTAAGCTGACCATGCAATAAAGCTGTTATTTTAGTAGCCTTGTTAACCACAAGCAATGGCATTTTTGAATTTTTATACCTACATTTTTTTAGATTGTGTAAATTTCCATATTCAGTGTCGCTTGTTCAGTTCCTGTATGCATAAGCCAATATGTTTATGGGTACCACCTTTACGAGTGTTTGATAGCTACAACCTCATCTTCGCTTTGGGATGTGCAAACCTGTGGAAAAGGCCCACAGCAAAAATAAAGTGTATGCTTGGTTGAATGTGGAAATTAAATTAAAATGTTAACCATCATGTTAACATGATAAACTTCATTACTATCGTCAGGCGAGATATCCCTTTACCATTTTCTCCCTATTATTAATATTTGTGTAGACTGTGTACTTTTCTTATATTTGTGCAAAACGTCATTTTTCATCTGCAACTTGTTGATGAACTTATTTAGATTATTTTTTTACCTCTGATTTTCTAATGCAATTACCTGCCTGCTGAATCTGGCACTATGAAAATTTTGAACATACTGTGGTGTTATGGGTCCACAGCTCGTTGAGCAAAGGCCATTTTAAATAAATAATCACCGCTCTCGAGACGGCTTGGCGAGGGGGCGTTGGGCCATAGCAAGCCGCGGGGTTATCTGCGGTGTGGGCGTTTCCCACCGGGTGCACAGGTGAGGGACTGCCCACATCCGTGATTGCTCCCGTGGCTAATTTGCTATGGCCCCTCGCATTATAAAAGAAGCGCGAGTCGGTTAGAGAGGGTAAAAAAAAAAAGTAAAATGAAAAACAGAAAAGAAAGTAAAAGAGGACGGAGGTTACAGGGAGCGAGGAAGCAGGCGGTGCAAGAGAGAGAGACACGCGGAGCGTGTGGTGAGTGCGCGAATGAGCGCTCGAGGGCAGCTGCGAGGAAGCTGGGTGTTGGGCCTACACCCAGGCATTTGAGTTGACGTTGCTCCCGCTGAGCGACCATGTAGCGGGAGTGACCAGAGGAAAGCGATGAGCCGCGGAGGGCCGGAAAGGCAGCGGAAGTTGGGAGGCTTGGTGGTGGAGTCCCCAATGTGTGCGTCCTGGCCATTGGTGGAAACTAAGTCTCGGGGACTGGGATGAGTGCCAGACCGAAGCCAGGGATAGGGAGGTCTCCAGTCTCGCGTGTGTGTAAGAGGAGGGCAGCTGCAGAGAACGTCTTGCCTGATGCTAAGCCCTAACGGGATAAGCAGGTGAGATGCTACCAGAAAAGAACCGGACTTGTTGTTGTTGGTTTTAAGAACTGCTTCCAGAGGAACATTTTAACCTCGGGTTTTAAAAGGATTGTTTTTTTTTTTTATTTATTGTTTTTACCTCCACTTTGTCTTTTATTGGATTATTTATTTATTTGAACTGGAGAAGCACTGCACTATTTATTGACTACTGTTTTGTTTTGATTGTTTTTAATAAAAACACTTCTGCACATTTTTACCATTCCCCTTGCTTAATTGTTGCCTTCACTGACTAGCTCATCGGTGACATTACCGACGGTATTGGGTTCAAGAGCTTCCTAAACAGCGATGGGAGTGTGGAGCCAGAACCCGCATCGTCACACATGCTTTTTTCTATTTCCCCTGAGCATTCCTCTTTTTATGTCTTTTCAAATTTAAGGTATTATTATCATTAATTATATTGCCTTAAGCAAGTGATTGAAAAGCCTTGTTAATTTCTTTCCACTTGTCTTGTTTGAATCAGCCTGCTCATCATGTGCTTTAGGAAGGACTATCCTGCTGTTGACCATAACAGCATTTCCACTGGAGCAACAAAATAATAAATAACTCTCACTTTTTATCATGACTCTCCAGATAAGCTGCTGCAAGTATTTTTATTTTATTATTTAATTCAAAATATTTACAGACACACATTTATAAATATATAAATTGTGATCATCTGAGGCTTGCAAAGAGAGAATTTTTGGGGTGCCAACCTGGCTGTCCCCATTGCAAGATGACGTAAAAAAGGAAACAGAAGAATCACCACACAAATAAAGTGGTTGCAGTTAATCAGCCTGTCTGGTCTGCTTTGCAGAATTCATTGAGCTCCTTAGCTCTGGTTATTTCATGTAAAAATGATGCCTCCTTCTGGGTGGTCGCATTTATATAGCCCAGGGACCGGAAGAGGCGGAGTCACTTGGTTTCTCGGTACTGTGGAGGAGGAAGAAGACAAGACAGTGAGTGGCATATCTTGTCTCCTCCACTGCGCTACCCCTTTAGGCTGATATAAACGGAGAGAAATTGAGGTCATCTTTTGACCTTAGCAGTACATTTTGCTTGGAAGGCCACAGCGGATTGCTTTTTGTTGCTAAGTTTTGCTCTGATGAGCTATAATGAACTATAGTTGAAACTCTGCTCACAGATATTTTCAAACAGAGCAGTGCCATGAGACCTGGTGAGTGGCACTGTGAGAATTTGTTTTCTACTTTAGCTTGTTATACTGTGTATTTTGTCTACAGTTCTCTTTATTTTATCTTAGTATGTACCACTCATTATAATCTTAGGTTAGAATGAGTACTCAGTCTGTAACTTAAACACCAGATGGAAGTATCCATTTCCCAAGGGAATTGGATACAATACAGATAAAAACCCTTGGCATGATAAATTATCTTCACACATCTGTGATGATTAAAGCTTTTGGGCAAAGCTGTCCGTCATCAGAGTATTTACCCAATTATCTGATCCAGGACCCCATGTGGCCTTTTGGTACAGAGGGCAGACTTTCCTAGGCAGAAGGAGAGACTCCATTCCATCAGTAAAGACTCCTTTCCATCAAAGAGACAGAGACCAACCATCTCACCAAAGACACCTCAATGTATCAACCTGACTTCTGAGTCAAGACGAGACACCTGAAAGACAAGCTTATTCCTTCCTTCTTTCTTCCCTGGGAAAAAAGTTTCCTTTGATGTTATTCTTCACCTTTCATGTCTTTACAGAAGATATTAAGCTTTTTGACTTTGAAACTAGGGTGTGTTTTCTATTAGGACTTTACATCTGAACATTGCTATTCATTTTTATTTTTGTATATTATTGTTTGTTCTTACTACTACTATTTTATTTCAATAAATATTGCTTTTTTTCAATTTCTACACTTTTTCTGCATGTTTTGACTCATTGAAATAATAAAGTAAATATAGGGCACATGGTGTGGGGAGACAGGAACATATTTCCAACAATGTTAGCAATTTGAGGCACATTCAATAATGAGTAGCACCAAAAGGAGTTATGAACTGTTTAGATAAGTGGTGTTATCCATGGTGTATCAGCCTTCAGTGTCCAGACCATGCCCAGGCACCAAGAAGTGTCAGCTTTTTTGTGTCTTTGGTACAGACATTACGCCTCCCTATGTGGAGTACTGAGGACTGATATTCTGTGCAGGCAACACTCATAATCGGTCCTTAGGTAGATGGAGTCTACTGTATATGTATATGTGTGCATGCATCTTTCTGAACAAGTGTGAAAAGCTTATTATGTGGGGCACTAGTCCAATCCATAAAAAAACTTGGTGAGTCACACACACCCCATAATAATACAAGTTTTTTCAGTTTATTTCCCTTTACACCAAGGCATAATGCAGGAATGTTCACTTTCTCCCTAAACTTTTGCTATAGCTATTGAGCCCCTTGCCATTTCCTTACAAAGTAATTAGGACATATGTGAAGTTATCAGAGCAGGGTGAAATCCCCCTGTGTGCCAATGACTTTCTTTTATTTATACTGGATTCTGCAACCTCGGTTACCAATATTAGTTCAACTTTAGAGCAATCTGGTGAGGCATCTAGATACAAGCTAAATTTTAGCAAAAAGTGACTTATTCCTTGTTAAGTTTGCCTCTCCACATTTTCTCCCTCAATCTCTGCTTTTCAGAGTTGCTGTAGCAGTGATCATAATGAGACCTTTTCAGACTGAATTTTATTTAATCTATACTAATAAACGGCAAAGCCCTCACTCACTGACTGACTGACTGACTGACTGACTGACTCATCACTAATTCTCTAACTTCCCGTGTAGGTAGAAGGCTGAAATTTGGCAGGCTTATTCCTTACAGCTTCCTTACAAAAGTTGGGCAGGTTTCATTTAGAAATTCTACGCGTAATGGTCATAACTGGAAGCTGTTTTTCTCCATTTACTGTAATGGAGATGAGCTTGAAACCCGTGGGGGCGGAGTTTCGTCTGACATCATCACGCCTCCTACGTAATCACGCAGTACGTAGAAAACCAGGAAGAGGCCCAAAAAGCACTTTAGAAAACATGCATTATATAATTGAGAAGGCAGCGAAACAATAAGAAGCGAGCGAGTGATATATACAACCATATTCATGAGTTCTGCTACTTCGGAAACAAAGCACAGTGTAAACCTACACTTTAAATTAAGTTCATAGACAGGCTGCCGCTGGCGTTTGTAATTTAGTGCCTGCCCATATAAGGCCGTCCGTCAGCGGCAATCCAATAGCAAACTGCCACGGGTAAATATTCACGGGTGAAGGACTGTGCTTATGCAGAGGAAGATGAGATGGTCAGGGTGGTGTTTGGCACAAACTCAGTGAAACTGCGAGAGAAAGTTTTAAGTACCGGGACTTCGGTAGCATTAGATACAGCCATGGACATAGCACGACATGGCAACAGCACAGCTGGGAACCTTCGATGCATGTACACCGAGCGGCTCACGTGAACTGACGCAGTGCACAGACAAAAAGCAACAGTTCCGAAGAGCGCTGAACAAAAACCGAATTACACAATTGAAAAGGCAGCAAAAAAATATGAAGCGTCTGATACATACAAACATATTATTCATAACTGCAGCTACTGCAGAAACAAAGCACACGGTGGAAAAAGTGAATGTCCCG
>JANRMT010062803.1:6964153-6980289 GCA_026402145.1 Polypterus bichir lapradei | reverse complement strand
ATATATATATATGACAGCAACACTCATCACTCACAACAGTGACAAAACAATTACATTGACAATCATGTTACGTTATTTTCAAAATGTTTCCTTTTCTTTTTCATTGCTTCTTTAACACACTACTTCTCCGCTGCGAAGCGCGGGTATTTTGCTAGTTATTCATATACATTAAGTAGGATTGTACATACTAGCTGGCCCTTCCCTTATCACACCATTGGACAACTAATGAACATACTTCCCAAACTTTTTTACTTCTTTTAAAGTATCCCTGTGTATCCCAAAATCATGTTTCATCCACCTTGGCTAAATCACTTTCTTGTTTATTCTGGAATGTAAATTATTCTGTAGAGATTTAATCAATTTTACTACCGAGGAGCCAATATTCTAAATACGACCTAGTGTTTTCAGTCAAAGTTACAGTTAGGTTTGATCGTTCTTGAGTTGGTTTATATGGAGACAGCATACTGTAGAGCCAATTCTTCATTTTCTGCTTTGCTACTTTTACCTTTACTCTCTTTTTGCTAATCCTCATGCCTGTCACACTTTTAGCATTTAGTCCTCATTTAAAAGACTCCAGTCTGTACCTTCACATGATGATACTCACCATCATTTCTTTCCCTGTATAAAGGATGTAACTTTTAGAATATATCAGAAGCTACACTGAGTGCATTGAAAACATAAAGTTAGACAACAGTTTTAAATAATTTGCCCCAAACTATTACATTCTCAAAACAAACTTCTTTCTCCATATACTAATTCATTCATAGACATATTCCAGGGCAATGAATAATGTAAGGCTCATTTTTCCCTAAGCCTCTGTACATCCGTGGGAGTCTGACTCAGAAGTTGTGGATGAGGAGTGAAACAAAGTTCTCAAAGTTTACTCATCCTATATCTCCACCTGGTACTGAATGAAGCAACTTAACATTTTACACTGAATCTATTTTGCAAAGAGAGGCAAGTTGGCAAATTCTCAGTTATAGATCCTACATGTAATTGATGTAAGCACATTTATTTTGGCACAGCCCCAGGCTGTTTGTTTATAACTCAATATCGGCTGCTTTGCAAATGAATATTGTTGGGTATTTTTGGAGCTGTGCCACACTATGTCCCACTAAACAAATGGCGGTCACCTTGACATTCTTGCAAGACATCTCATTCTAAGAGATGGAAGCACACTGCTATATCCTCACATATACTTTACACTGGGATGTAACACTTTAAATTAAGTCTGAGAAAATAAGATTTTCTACTCATGGCAACTCTGATCAATTTTGTTCCACCTGACAGCCATTTTTAAATTACTTCTTAGCAATAATAACTCCCTATTAGCTTTTAGAAGTTCTCTTCTATTCCTTCTGCCATTACAATGCCTAATTGGTCCCCCTTTCCACACTTTTTTATATTTATTTATTTTTATTGCAGGGTAATTCTTATCATTGTTTCCATTGTATGATTTGTTTCATATATTACAGATTTTTACACTTTGGCACTAGTTTCAGAACCTTGATGTCATTTTTCAAAACCCTACATCCAAAACTCACAACCGATGATCAAAATGCAAATTTTTCTAAACTCTAAAACTTTTTTTTCCAATTGGTTGAATACAATACACATAAAACAAAGATTATTTGTTCATTGAACTAAAATCACCAGTTCAAAATGACACAACTTAACATCAAAGTATTAACATTTCAAAATTAATTCAAACATTGCATTTGAGATGACTGTTCATTTCATTGTAGTGATCTAACTATCAATTGATACAACTTAAAGCATAGTTTAATGGAAACTGAGGAACAATATCCCATGTTCACATTATGAAAGTGTCAGGATAGCAAGATTCACTGACACCAATTACTTAGTGATGATCGATTTCACCTTGTGGTACGAGTATGAAGAAGTGGAATCCACAGCAACATAGTGATACTCTAACATGGAGCAGGCAGGTGGCCAAGTAGGACAAGGAAGACGTGGTGGTCACAGGAATGGCAGGAACCAAGCACCACATCTAAGAGGCGGTCATGGGCCTTGTCATACAGGACAGCTTGGGCCCTGTTTGAGAGGTGTGGGGGAACATGGTCGAGGACAAGGTCACAGACCAAGACAGAGGTAGCAACAGCAAGGAGTATCCCACAAGATTAGAGCAATGGTTGTAGACCGTGTCATAAATCATGGTATGGCAAGGACTGAGGCAGCTAGAATGATTCAACAAAACCTCAGAAGAAGCATTGTGGCCTCAATCATCAGAAATTCAACAATGAAAGCTCGGTATGTGTTCAGCATGCACTTCAGTGGACATTCCAGTACTGTAGGCTACTCTTAATTGTCAGATGTCTGTATACTGCATGCCAATGTGTAGCACAGAGTGGGTTATGTGACTGTGTAAATGTGTTCTACAGTATGAAGTTGTTGGTTTCTCCTGTAATTTTTCCAACAGAATTGAGACTAAACCAAATAGTGGTTGCAAATGTAGTCTCTTAATTGACAAACAAGACTGGGCTGTGGTTCACCTTACAGAAATCAGACAGCAGATCCTGGGTAATGAAGATGTCTTCAAAAATGTGAAAGCCATAATTTTGACAACCATTAAATGCCTGCTGAAAAGGCACAAATGTCCCTTAAACAGCTATACCGTATGCCTTTTGAGAGAAATGCAGACAGAGTGGAGCAACTGAGGATTGAGTATGTTCAGGTATGTTCAGTGTGACGATGCCTGTTTGTAATAGATTCCCCATCATTGTACTGTAATCAGTGATTCTCTTTCCAACATGTCTTTTTACTTAGAAGGTGATGATCCTGGATGCTCATGAAAAATCATCATAAATTCATTTTTGTGGGTGAGGCAGGCTTCAACCTGGCCAAGACAAGGAGGAGAAGATGGAATTTCATTGGCCAGCGGATAACGTTCATAGTACCTGCTCAATGTGGGGCTAACATCACCATGTGTGCGACTTTATGAAGAAGGTGTGATAGGACACAGACGTTGTATTGGCTCATAAAATGCAGAGCTCCCTGTTCCTTGATGAGCTAACTCTGGTCTGTATAGCCTGTTAGCATGATGTATGTTATTGTATGGAACAATGTCAGCCCCCATACCCTTGTGGTATAGCGGGTCCACAGCTCCCGTCAAAGGCCAGGTTTAAATAAATAAGCACCATGTTTGCGGCTTAGTGAGGGGGCGTGGTGGTTGTGTGGCTGAAGCGGTTCTCGGGGCGATTCGAGATGTGGGCGTTTCTTACCTAAGTGCACAGTTGAGAAACCATCCGCATCCGTGATTGCTCCTGGGGCCGCTGATTTGCCACAGCTGCCCTGCCCTCTTGATAAATAGAAGCATGATTCGGCTAAGGGGGGAGAAAGAAAAGAGAGAGAGACAAAGAAAGACGGAGGTTGCTGGAGAACACAAAGCAGTGTGGTAAAAGAGCCGGTGTGAGCGAGTGAGTGAGTGCAGGCTCGCAGGTAGGCAGCTGGAAGGTGAGCCCCAAGAAGGGTGTTTGGCCAACTCTCGGTGGGGGCAGAAGGAAGCGGTCGCTCCAGTTGAGCGAGCAAGGAGCTGGAGTGACCAGTTGAAGGACGACAGGCCACGTAAGGCCGTGAAGGCAGCGGGAGTCGGGAGGCTTGGTGGGTGGTCCTTGATGTGAGCGTCCTGGTCGTCAAGGAAACCAAGTCTAGGTCAGGGGTGTGTGTGCGACCGAAGCCAGGGATTGGGAGGCCTCCAGACCAGTCGAGTAGAGAAAAGGTCAGCTGCTGAGAGGACGACTCTTCTGTTGCGGGGCCCAGATGGGAGAAGCAGGAGAGCCACCAGGGTAAAAGAAGTACCAGGCTTTGTGTTAAGGATTGTTTTCTGCATTGTGTTTTAACCTCGTTTTTAAAGGATTGTTTTTCTAATGGATTTTAAACTCCACGATTTCACAACTGTTTGATGGATTATTTATTTAATGACTCTTTTGAATTACTGTACTTTATTTAATTTGAACTTTGTTTTTGCTGTAGTTGTTTTAATAAAAGTACTTGACATTTTTGCACCATCCCCTTGCTCCATTGTTGTTGCCTCACTGCCAAGCTCATCGGTAACATTACCGATGGTATAGGGTTCAAGGGCTCCCAGACAGTTGATGGGAGCATGCAACAAACCCGCATCGTCACAACCCTCCTTTCCTAAACATGATTGATGATTTTTTTTTCTCCATAAGGAGGTGGAAAGTGTATGATAGGTGCCCGTATCAACAAGTGACAATTCTCCAGGCCATGGTTTAGACATGCAACAACATTTCAGTAGGCCAGTGTCAGGCCTGGATTCTCCATGCCCGTAGGTTTCTTTCCAAGATGTTCGGCAAGAGTGTACATTAATTTTGATGTGGATTAGAACCTGTGGCCAACCTGCTTGACAGGGTTGATGGAAATGAGTGAGACCTGTAATCCTCTGTTTTGCTTTATGTAAGGCAGTTGAAGAACACCACAGTTGGATTTTTCTGTAGCTAGTTGTTGCTTTCATTTAAAGGGGACATAATGTTGTGAGTGACGTTGTAATTCATCAATACATTTCAGATTTGTTCAATGATTCCACCGCATCTGTAGTATTCTCTCTGATGGTCCTTTTACAATGACATTACGTTTAAGACCATCATGAAACATCATAATCATATATTCTATACTGCAATTCTGTATCTATTGGTTGTATGAACAACTACAGAGTGACACTCTTGGTATCTTGTGTGTGGGTGATCTGAGGAAATGTCTCCATGATTCTTTAAGTGCATGGCTTCTTTAGCAATATGAATGCAAAATGCAATATTTTGAATGTTGGACAGCCTGTGTTACAAGTGGTGACCATTTTGAAAGAGTTTTGAAAAATAACATCAAGGTTCTGAAACTAGTGCCAAAACGATTGTAAAAAACTGTAATATTTTACAGACACTATATCATTTTTTTCAGATTTCCTTTTTACATTTTGTTTTAGTGTGTTATGTCAATTTGTAAAATTTATACATAAAATTTAAGAAGGCAGAAAGATATTAACATGAACATACAAAATCTTAAATTAGAAACTTAATTGAGAGCATTAATGGTGACCAACTAAATTGTAAGTTAGTCAGTCTGGATGCCCTGACAGTCTTAATGTTTATAGCATCATTATTTTTCTAAATTAATAGATAAAAATATTAATAACCTTCAGATTATACTCAAAGGAATAGCTGCAGTAACTTGGAAAGTAAGTTTGACAAATATACTTGTTCTTCTATTGCTATGCCTCAGCTTGTCTTATTATGGAAATACAATAAAACGTCTACAAATGTATCATTTGGTGAATGCTGTTTAGTTCTTTAATTACCACTTAGAAATGTGATCCATTTTAATTTATTGGTATTTCTGCAGTCACAGTGCTACTTTCTACAATATAATTGCACTGTGTTCACCCCATTTTTAAAACTACATCCTCAAATTTTATTAACTTTTTATTTTTCCACTGGACTATACATATGTTAAGTTATTGTGTGAAGACATAAGAATCACCTGCATAATAATCTGCTGTGACTGCTTTGGAACATCATGATTTCAAACTGACAAGATGGTGATTTTTTTCAATCATTTTTCATATTTCTTTTCCATTTCTTTGTCGAGTGCATGCAATTGTTCTTTCAGTTTTGAATCCTAAAATAAATGAATGTGTACCAGCCAGTGTCTATTTAATAAAGCAAGTTGGTGAGGGAGTTCAGCTGGAAGAGCAGAAGAAGAGTGTGCCATGCTGCACATGCATTCTCTGTGTTTCCTTGAGGTAACAAAATAGACATAATGACACCTTATTGTTATTTTTTTTACTTCATTGTGATTTTTTTGATATACTTTAATAATCATCAATTCATCTGTCTATTTTCTAACCAGCCTGACCTGTCCAGGGTCTTAGAAAAAGACTGTGGAACAGCAACACTTCTGAGGTCCTATTCTGCTTCTGGGCCACTCGGGTCTGCTGATGAAGGGCGTATGGTGATTCCACCTCTCCACGTTATCAAATTGAAGTCCAGACTCTCTCCATGTGTACCTCATGGCTGGTGGAACAAGCTCCCCACCTTTTTTTGTGACTCCCTCAATGTGTATAAGAAGCGTCTGAAAACTGTCTTTTTAGGTGAGTTTTTTTGTGATTATTATTGAATATTTTCAATATAATAAATAAAACAATTATGTGATCATTTTAATAGAATCCACACACTGAAGACAACCACCAACATCCTGCATAGGGAAGCACTGAACTAGCAGTAGAAATGTTGGGCAGCAGACATCCAGGATGTAAAGGACTGAATAGCGGTAGACCAGCCCTCAATAGTTTTCATGGATGCTTTTTTAATACGAGGTGTAAATAATTCCATTTGTAATAAACTATAAAATATAAATACAGTGATCCCTCGCTATATCGCGCTTTGACTTTCGCGGCTTCACTGTATCATGGATTTTAAATGTAGGCATATCTAAATATATATCATGGATTTTTCGCTGGTTCGCAGATTTCTGGGTCAATGGGTCTTTTAATTTATGGTACATGCTTCCTCAGTTGCTTTGCCCAGTTGATTTCATACAAGGGACGCTATTGGCAGATGGCTGAGAAGCTACCCAATCAGAGCACGTATTACATATTAAATAAAAGTCTTCAATGATATCCGATATGCTTCCCGTGCGGTGCTTCGCATACTTGAAAGCCCAAACAGCACGTATTGATTTTTGATTGTTTGCTTGTCTCTGTCTCTCTCTCTCTCTGACATTCTCTGTTCCTGACGAGGGGGTGTGAGCAGAGGGGGTGTTTGCACACTGGCCTAGAGGATATGGACGCTCCTCTAAAAAATGCTGAAAGACTACCTTCACATTGCTGCCTCCCTTGCAGCTGCTTTGTCCGGTGGTGCCTCGCATACTTAAAAGCCCAAACAGCCCTATTGATTTTTGATTGTTTGCTTTTCTCTCTCTCTCTCTCTCTCTCTCTCTCTCTCTGACATTCTCTGCTCCTGACGTGCACTCCTTTGAAGTGGAAGATATGTTTGCATTCTTTTAATTGTGAGACGGAACTGTCATCTCGGTCTTGTCATGGAGCACAGTTTAAACTTTTGACTAAAGGGTGTTATTTCTTGTCTAGAGGGCTCTAATAATGTTAGAAAATGCATTTAGAAGGTTGTAAACACCTTTTTTATGCTCTAACTGCGAAAATATTCGATTTATAAATAAATAATCCTACTTCGCGGAAATTCATTTATCGCGGTAGAGTCTGGAACGGATTAACCGCGATAGATTAGGGTTTACTGTACTTGATTTTCAAAAGTGACAGTAGGCAGGGGATTTCCAACCAGCAAGTAAAACTTCAGCAGCAAGAGTGCCTAAACAGATAAGGTCCTGCTGGTAGGAGGTGAGATGCAGGGAGGACAGATCTAAAAGGATTAAAGTTTCAGGCAATAGTGGAATATCAACAGACAAGAAAGAAGACAAGAAACAAGTTGTGAAAATCCAAAGGGGAAAAACAGGAGGGCAGAACTAGAACATATGGAGAAAAGTACCTGAGACCCCTAAAAGGTGAATAGATGAAAGGTTTTGTAACCAAGGAACAGTAACTAGCATTTGAACTTTTCACTTGTTGTAATACATTATATATTTTTGTGCTGTTACACTTGTTTTTAAACAGTCCCCCAGACTGATGCCTTTATTATTTTAACCTCCTTTGTAAATGGCTTTGGATAAAAGCATCTGCTAAAGAAATAAAAGTAAATGTAAATATGGGGTTAAAAGAGGAAACCAACTTTAGACAAGGTCCCAATTCATGTCTATTCACATCAGGTCAGTTTAGAATTGTCCACTAATCACACACGTGTTTGGGATACAGACAGAAAAGCTAAGCCAGACATGAGGAAAAGCTGCAAACTCCACATGGTCCACAGTGCATGGCTATGGGAATGTGGTCTCTTAATCACCATATAACAAGACATCAATTTAGCTGAAAAACTAAAAAGGTAATTAACCCTAATAAAATAATAAGACGGGTAGAAAGAAAGACATTTTGACAATGTAAAATACAAATACAGACAGCATGATAGGTTAAAATGATGAAGCTTCACAGGCAAGATATATGGAGGCATGTGATTGTCTTCTACTTCTATCAAGGCTGCTCTCTTGAATGTGAGATCATTGTCTAATAAAACTTATATTCTGCAAGACTTTATTATTTCAAATAATCTGGATTTGTTTTTCATCACTGAGACCTGGATTGTAAATGGTGACTCTTCATGTTTTACTGACTGTGATGGGATTAAATAGCACTGTTCTTTCATGTGAGCAGTTTCTTTCATTCTTTGTCAGTAAAATTGATCAAATTCGCTGTGGTATTGTTTTAACTGGCTATGAACTTCCTACCGTTAATCATGGTATTGTCTTGGAATCTTTTGATGTTGTCTCACTTTCACAGTTAAAAAGAACTATTGACACCCTTAAACCAGCTCTCAGTCCTCTTGATATTGTACCACCACCCCCCGTAATGGAAGCCTTTGATGTTTTGGGTCCATCTTTACTAGCCATTATGAATGGTTCTATTAGTGACGGAGTTGTGTCCTCATTTTTTAAACATGCTGCAGTATGTCCCTGTCTAAAAAAGGCAGTATTAGATCCTGGAGTTTTAGTCAATTTTCGCCCAATTTCTCAATTGCCATTTCTGGCTAAAATATTAGTAAGAATTATTTGTAATCAATTGGTTGATCACTTTAACTCCAATAATTTATTTGAGACCTACCAATCTGGCTTTAGGCGTTATCATGGTGTTGTTAAAGTATTCAATGACATCTCTATTATTACTGACTGAGGTGGCACTGCTGTCCTTGTCCTCCTTGACCTGACTGCTGCCTTTGACACTATTGACCATGAGATATTGCTGCTGCGGCTTGAACATCTTGTTGGGCTTAAAGGGGCTGCTCTTAACTGGTTCAGGTCATATCTAACTGGTAGACACTTTTCAGTGACTTTAAATTCCTCTTTTTCGTCTACTGCTCCTCTTAAATGTGGTGTTCCTCAAGGACCCATTTCGGGTCCTATTTTGTTCTCTATATATCTTCACCCTATTGGAGCTATTTTTAGGAAATGTAATATTCCTGCTATGCTGATTCACTGCTATGCTGATGATACACAGGTTTATATTCCCGTCTGGAACTCTACAAATCAATTGCACAATTGTCTTTCTGAACTAAGATCCTGGATGGCTAATAATTTTCTTGATCTGAATCAAAATAAAACAGAGGTGCTTATAGTGGGTCCATCAGCTAAAGCCCAAATTGGTCTTGGACTTCTCGGCTCTTTCTCTGCCTTTTGCAAACCTCAAGTCCGCAATCTTGGTGTTATATTTGACAGTAACCTCTCTTTTGAGAAACAAGTTAATTCTTTAGTCAAGAGTTGCTTTTTCCAGCTTCGCCTATTAGGTAAGATCAAGCCTTTTTTATCTTCTAGGGATCTTGAGAAAGCTACTCATGCTTTTATCTTCTCTCACCTTGATTACTGCAATTCGCTGTATTTTGGGATTAGCAAATCCCTGATACGCAGGTTACAGTTGGTCCAAAATGCTGCCGCTCGCTTTCGTTGGGGCAAGAAAGTCTGATTCTATTTCTCCAATGTTAGCTTCTTTATACTGGCTGCCTGTCAGTTTCTGAATTGATTTTAAAATCTTGTGGCTAGTTTTTAAATCTTTACATGGGCTTGCTCCTGTCTATTTATCCGAATTGTGTGTTTTACATCAGCCATCTAGAGTGCTTAAATCTTCTGCTCAGTTGTCTCTTGTTGTCCCTCGTACCAAGTGTAAAACTAAAGGGGACAGAGCGTTTGTAGCTGCTGCCCCTCACCTGTGGAACTCTTTACCTCATCACATAAAGGAGTCGTCTACAATTGAACTGTTCAAAACGAGATTAAAGACTCATTTCTATTCACTTGCATTCCGTGACCTTCAGTAATATAATTATGATTATGTAACATTACTTCTATTTATTTTATTTATTTTATTTCTATTTATGTTATTCATGTTAATTGTATGTTTTTCTTTTATTCTATTATTGTAAAGCACTTTGGCCACAGCATTTCTATGTTGTTTTAAATGTGCTATATAAATAAATTTGACATTGACATTGTCAAGTTGAAAGGAAGCTTTATAATTTGACAATGGGAAATTAATTTGGTACATTGCAAATAAATAAAAATAAATAGGAAGAAAGAAAAATAAATATAGTATTAAAATAACTTATTAATGTGTTTTGAATGATATCCAAATGTCGTTGCAGTAATTCAAGTTACCAGCAAATGAGGAAAGAAGAGACAATCAGCTCTTTTTAGAAACAATCAGAGCTTTTTAGAGACAATCGGCGTCGGATAAACGCACAGGCTTACCTGGGCATAAGAACTGCAGCCTAAAAGTGGCTTTGAGATTGAAAAAAATCATGACTTCTGTTAAATTTTGTAATTATGATTAAAATAATAAAAAAGTAGTGTTTTCAAAAAAAAGACACAATAAAAAGTCTAAACTCGATGTCTAACTCTGTGGATCTCAAAGTGGGGGGGCAGAGGGGGATATTCTAGGGGGTAATTGAAGTGACTTGATTCTTCTATAAAAGCATATGTAGTAGCGGCATGTAATGACAGGCAGTGCATTAGTACCAATTTGTCACTTTAACAGTTTTATTCTGCATTTCTTATAGACATTCTTTTCTTCAAATTTGTTTCCTTACATACTCTCACAATAAGTTTTTTTTTATATATGCTTGGTAATCAAGATAGAAAAGTCTCTCATGTTAAACAAAAGCAAACTAAGAGTAACACGTGTAAGTGACAATTCTAAAAGACTGATTTGAATAGTTGCTCAAGAAGACGATTATTAACATAAGGCAAAGAACACCATCTTATCAGAAGAGAAAGTGAAGATGCTCAAACATCTATCTGATTTTCTGCAAGTATGGATTTACCTGCTCGCTTACTGAAGTGGAGCCCTACGTACTATGTTTTGTGCTCAGAATTCCTCACCTATGGCAGTTTAAAGTTTGTTAAACTTAAGAGACGTTTAGAGACAAGGTGTCCCAAATTCGCAAAAAAAAAAAATTGAGTTCATTGTAAGAACAGTGAGTTTAACAGTAGGAAAGTCTAACTAAAGAAAAAAATTCTGATCCTGTGCAACAGTCCTCGCACAATCGGCCAGAGCTCCATTTATTGAGCTTCCATTACAATGAGTAAACTCATGCATAGTGAGAAGTAATTAAGGAAAAAAGATTAAATAAATATGCAAATAAATGCATATACTGGGAAATGTGACAATAAATAAAGGCACAATGATACATGACCAATAAATAATTAAGTGTGTCATGAAATATATATTTTTTGTTGCTTCTTTATGCATTTATTTAATTATTTCTTCTATTTTTATTATTTCTGTGAATAGTAAACATCAAGGTCACAGCTTCACAACCCTGGGTTCAAATTTCTGCCTAGTCCTTGCATGTGTTGAGTTTCTCTCTGTGTCTGCATGGGTTTTATACTCAAGATTCTCCTCCAAAATACATATTAGGTTAGTTAGAGCCAGTAAACTATCAGAGAATCAATGTGTCTGTGGTTACACCCTGTAATAAACTGACAAAGAGGGTAGTGTTTACCCAAGTCCAGGACCCACTTTGCGGCCATTTGTCACCATGAGTTTTAGCTCCTCTGCAATCCTAAACAAGATGATGTTGGGCCTGAAAATGACTGCACTTCTTTTATGGAAGTCAAATCATTTTCACGGTGTTTCTGTCTTAGTTCAAGTTCACAATGGGCCAAGTCTGCAATCTTGGCTGAAGCTAACTGCAGTCTTTATGTCAGACAAAAGGTCTTTCCATTCACCTAAAGACATGATTAATTTCCCATGGGGCACAAGAGCTCAGCTCTATATAATGTATCGTGGATTTAAGTAGTGAGGTGAACTTTGGGCAGTTCTTAATCTATAGCTTTTAATAACATGTGAATTGCTAAAGTCCACTGATCTCAGATTAAAAATGAGTTATAACCATCTACCTCCAATATTTAGAGCAGCTAAAGACAACTAGAAACAATCAATTGTAGATTAATCTAGACTGTTACTTAATGCACACTCAGCTCTAGATTAACTTAAATGAGACAGAATTTTGAGCCAGAAAAATGCTAAATCTTCATATACTTTCATGAATGGTAAACATGTAGGGGTAAGTTGAGAACTACACACCTGCTGTTTTTTAGAGAAGAGGCAGGGAAATGGAAAGAATGAAGTTTGCGTTTTCATTTGTTATTGTATACTATCCTGGGGATTACAATACGTTAAAAGTATTAGTGGATTTTCATTATTTAGATGGATCCTCATTATCCTCATTATGGCAGGCATTGGGCGTGCTTTTACAGTGATTACAATAAAAAGGTAAGCCATGTTCAGTTACCATGTTGTCAATGTATTCGTTGTGTGCTTTGAAGTTTGTGTTACTACCAGAAATGTTTTATTGATAAGATTTGGACTTCATTTCTTACTTTTGAGCATGAAATGTCTTTATTTCTATGGTGCCTTGCTATTCTCTTTTATGATTGTCACATAAAGGGGCACCATTAACACCTAGTAAGCACTTCACTGGACCTCACAAAACTGTTTTTGTATTTTTTTCTTTTGTTTTATGCTATTGAGTGTCAATTAAACATGGCTGAACATCTGCTTTCTCAGCTTTGATACTTTGCTTTGACATATTTACTAAAACCACAGAAAACAGATGTGCAATTCCAAAGGATTTTGTAGAAGCTATTCTAGTTTTAGTGGATTATGTACTCATATTTATCTTTGGAATTGCCAGAGTTTTACAAATTTAACTAAAAATGTATTGGCAGCAGTAGGATAATGAAGAAATTAGCATTGCCATTTTAAAACTTCTGGGAATCTGGTTAATGTACCAGTCTGGCCATAGTATGTTTGTGTATTCCAGATTTCTGCCACTTCAAAATGATATGCAGGTTTATCTAGACCAGGGGTGCTCAATGCGTCGATTGCAATCGACCGGTAGATCGCAAAGGTAGTGCAGGTAGATCGCGTTGCATTCCAAAAAAAAATTTTTAAACGTTAGTCTATATATCCTCCCTATGGCATTTGCCACTTGATTGACATACAGGGCGGCCAGTCTGAGATCTCTTTTCTTCTAACACACTGGTCATCCCTCATGCACGATCAAATGCGCGAGCTACTGCAAAACTCCGGCTGTGATCTAGTTAGCCTTCCAATTTATATCGACCAAAGAAGGGATTTAAAAAAAAAATTGTTTGGGAAGGGTATGGGCTGGATGTGGAATTGGAAGAGGGTTTGTTTCTTACAATGTCACAATCAAAGTGCGTTTGTCTGATCTGTCAATCTATCATTGCTATTTCAAAGAAGGAAAATTCGCAAAGGCACTTTCGAACTGTTCATAAAAACTACGAAACTGACTTCCTTCTGAAAAGCGACTTGAGAAAAAGAAAGGAGAGGGAACTAAAATTGCAGTTAATCGGACAGCCGTCATTTTTCACTCGGCTGAATTCAAAAGCTCCTTGACTGCATTATTCGGCTCTACTTATTAATGCGAGTCAGCCTTTTCCCACATGAAGATTATTAAATCCAAATACTGTAGTGACCATAAATGTATTCAATTGTTATTGTGCCATAAAGGTTATTCAGTTATGCAAGGTACAACAACATATATTTTATGTATAATATATACTCAGTATATATCTATACTAATAAAAGGCAAAGCCCTCACTGACTGATTGACTGACTGACTGACTAACTGACTGACTCATCACTAATTCTCCAACTTCCCGTGTAGGTAGAAGGCTGAAATTTGGCAGGCTTATTCCTTACAGCTCACTTACAAAAGTTAAGCAGGTAGAAATTCTACGCGTAATAGTCATAACAGTCGACAACGTTCGCCATGTTGAACTTTCTTATTTATGGCCCCATCTTCACGAAATTTGGTAGGCGGCTTCCCTGCGCTAACCGAAACCGATGTACGTACTTATTTCGGTGGTATGACGAAACTGTCGGCTGCCATATTGAACTTTACAATGGTCTTTGTTACTTATGGGCCCATCTTCAAGAAATTTGGTACGTGGGTTCCCAACGCTAACTGAATCCTACTTACATACATATATACGTCCATAGCCAGCAGCTCGGTCACCGTGGGAGGTGGCGTTGGGTCCCCCATCCCAACGCCTCCCACGTTGTTGGCTGCCTGCCTATATACATTCCTTTCCTTTCCTTTCCTTCTACACTTAACGGTCATAACGGTCGACAACCTCCGCCATGTTGAACTTTCTTATTTATGGCCCCATCTTCACGAAATTTGGTAAGCGGCTTCCCTGCGCTAACTGAAACCAATGTACATACTTATTTCGGTGGTATGACGCCACTGTCGGCCGCCATATTGAACTATCCAACGTCACTAATTCTCCAACTTCCCATGTAGGTAGAAGGCTGAAATTTGGCAGGCTCATTCCTTACAGCTCACTTACAAAAGTTAAGCAGGTTTCATTTCAAAATTCTATGCGTAACGGTCATAACAGTCGACAACGTTTGCCATGTTGAACTTTCTTATTTATGGCCCCATCTTCACAAAATTTGGTAGGAGGCTTCCCTGAGCTAGCCGAAACCGATGTACGTACTTATTTCGGTGGTATAACGCCACTTTCGGCCACCATATTGAACTTTCCAACGTCACTAATTGTCCAACTTCCTGTGTAGGTAGAAGGCTGAAATTTGGCAGGCTCATTCCTTACAGCTTACTTACAAAAGTTAAGCAGGTTTCATTTCGAAATTCTACGCGTAATGGCCATAACAGTCGACAACGATCACCATGTTGAACTTTCTTATTTATGGCCCCATCTTCACGAAATTTGGTAGGTGGCTTCCCTGCGCTAACCGAAACCGATGTACGTACTTATTTTGGTGGTATGACGCCACTGTCGGCCGCCATATTGAACTTTACAATGGTCTTTGTTACTTATGGGCCCATCTTCAAGAAATTTGGTACGTGGGTTCCCAACGCTAACTGAATCCTACTTACGTACATATATACATCCATAGCCTGCAACTCGGTCACCGTGTGAGGCGGCGTTGGGTCCCCCATCCCAACGCCTCCCACGTTGTTGGCTGCCTGCCTATATACATTCCTTTCCTTGCTTCGCCACGGGATTTACGTCTCTCTTCTGATAACTATAGCCTTTTTATTTAATCCACGGCTTCTCTGATGCTTTATTGTTCATTTATTACGATTATAGTTATTATGTAGGTATTTTAGACTTACTTTACATTGTTCATATACCCATTTCCTTTATCGTTCCAACCGTACCCACATTAACATGTCTATCAAGGTGATCACCATCGATCAAAGAACTGTCACTTACCGAGTGGTTTCCATGCCCGGAGATGGGACCTGCCTTTTCCATTCTCTTTGTTACATATTGCACGGCCATATCAGGCTCACTCTTGATATCTGGTGGAACATTGTGTCTTATGTATTGAATGACTGGGACAGGTTGAAGGTGTGGACTGATGACGGTACAGGAGATAATTATACTACACAGGAGCACTATAAGAGTGAAATGCTTAAGCCCTTCACCTATGGTTCTACATGTGAGTTGATGGCTGCCGCTGAATTGTTCGGTTGTCGCTTTCAAGTGTACCGATATGGCCAAATATTTTACACCTTTCGACAACCGCCAATGTCTCTTAAACATCTTAGATTCACAGGTGATGATTTCAGTAGTTGGCACTTTGATGTTTATGAATGTTTAAACTCTCAAAAGCTGGATGCGAAGTTATTGATGAAACCGGTTGTATTCTTACAACGCTTGACAGATGCCGAATGTCTCTTCAACACAAGTCCTGCAAATACTGTCGTAATTGAAACAAACCATGAAACTCAAACTGATTATGACAGCAGCAATCCAAGCTGTGAGATTTGAGACAAGATTACTTTTCACATGGCCAACTGTACGTTGCATGCTTAAGAGAAAGCTCAGCGCACAGCTTGGTCATATTATAACCAGAGGGCCGAACTGACAATGTGGTATACAAAGAGATCCTTAACAAATAATTATTGGTATATTTTCCCTCAGTTTAAAAA
>JANRMT010062803.1:6879070-6963753 GCA_026402145.1 Polypterus bichir lapradei | reverse complement strand
TATATATATATATATATATATATATATATATATATATATATATATAGCATTTTTAATGTAGGTAGATCATTTCAACCTGGTCATTTTAAAAGTAGCTCGCAAGCCGAAAAAGTGTGGGCACCCCTGGTCTAGACAAATCAAATGTATTCTGATATAAATGCACTCTTGAGTTTGTTCCTGCCCTTGTGACTGACAAAGATAGAGAATGGGTTAAATGATCAATACACTGGACATACATTCACTGAAAAGGTTATTAGGAACACATCTGCAACTGTTTATCCATGCAATTTTTTGATCAGTCATTCATCATCATCATATCTTATCACGCCACTGCCTTATCCAGGTAAGAGCGGCATCATTAGCATCCTTCAGATCTTCATCAGTACATGTAGGGCCTCGAGAACATTCATGGAGAATGTGGTCCATTGGTTGAGTGGGCTCTCTATAGGGATATTCAGTGCTTGTTATGAGGCCCCATCTAAATAGGTTGTCCCTTGTTTTGCCCACCTTTGATCTAGCTCAGTTAAGCACATCCCAGTCTTTCCTAGAGAGGGATGTTCCATTGGGTAGATGCTCTTGAGGTGTAGGAAGAACTTCATTGGGAGGGCTACAGTCAGTCTCTCGCCACCTCTCGATGTCAATCATGTATCAGTAGAACAATACATACACTCTTGCAAATACAGGAGGTTCAGTTAACATTCACATTACACATTAGGATGGCGTTAAATTTGATCTTGGTAATTTTGACACTGGCATGATTGTTGGTGCCAGATGGGCTGGTTTGAGTATTTCTGTAACTGCTGATCTCTGGGGATTTTCATGCACAACTGTCTTTAGAGTTTACTCAGAATAGTGAAAAAAACAAAAAAACGTTCACTGGATGGCATTTCTGTGGATGGTGTCACACACATGCGAGTAGGGGGACGTTGTATGGACTGAGCAAAGGTAATTCCACGCCAGGCCAGGGGATGGCAGGGTGCACTAAACCTTCTCCTGTTATGGCAACAGACCAGCCATAGGAAAACCTATCTTATTCAGTGCTGACGATGCCGGTTCCGGCACCCAAAAGAAGGTCACTTCCGGTTCTGGCGCCCAGAAGAACGTAACTTCCGGCGCACAGGCTGATGTCAGAAGGACATCACTTCCAGTTCCCCTACATCACTTCCGGTCTGATCCCTTAAAACCGCCATCTTTTCCAACCCTCGTCAGTTCTGTCTTGGACTCAGTATTGTCAACAGCTCTGTGCTATTTAAAAAAAAAAAATCTGCAGCCAGGAATATTATACAGGTGGCTGCCCCAAACCTTTTTATGTGTCTTGAGTCTGTTCCTTTTTACAATGGAAACACCTTGTTGATGGGAGAGGTCAGAGGAGAATAGCCAGACTGATTCAAGCTGACATAAAGCCAACGGCAACTCAGATAACCCCTCTGTGGTGAGCAGAAAAGCATCTCAGAATACACAGCATTACAAATCTTGAGGAAGACGGGCTACGACAGAAGAAGTCCACGTCAGATTTCACTCCTGTCATCTAAGAACAAAAACCTGAAGCTGAAGTGGGCACAGGCTCACCAAACTTGGACAGTTGAAGACTGGAGAAGCATAGCCTGGTCTGATGAACCACAGTTCCTGCTGAGGAAGACAGAAGGTGAGAATCTGGCACTAATTAACAGCATGAATCCATGCTCTCAACTTGCCTTGTGTCAGTAGGTTGTGCTGGTAGTAATGGTGTGAGGAATTATTTTTTTGCATACTTTGGGCCTGTTACTACTAATCAGTCTTCACTTGAATTCCAAGATCTATTTGAGTCTCTGACCATGTGCATCCTTTCACGGCCACAATTTACACATCTTCTAACAGCTACTTCCAGCATGATAATGCACCATGTCACAAAACAAACATCTTCTCAGACTGGTTTCCTTGTCACCAGACCTGAATTGGAATTGGAATGTGGTAGAACAGGAGATTTGCAGCATGAATGTACGGCACACAAATCTGCATAAACGGTGTAATATAATCACGTCAGCATGGAATCTCAAAGGAATGTTTCCAACATCTTGTTGAAATCCATGCCTTGAAGAATTGAGGTTGTTTTGAGAAAAAAAGGAGTCCCTATCCACAATTACTGTTGTGTTTCTAATAATTTGCTCAGTGAGCGCAAAATGAAAATGCGAAAGAGTCAACTGCTTGAATCAAATCATCATTTTAAATAAAATACAAGTATATGCCTCAAGGTGTTATGGACTGATTCATTTTTTCTTTTTTCCTGGCCTTTGTCTGCTCTGGTTTTAGATACTGAAAAACCCAAATCTAACATTTAATTTTGCTTTTGTTTTTCCCAAGGGTAAAATTATTCGCAGCTTAACCGTGGCTCTATTATTGTTTCTTATCAGTGTCTCCAATTTAAGGATCTTTTGTGTTGTCATGGTGACATCAGTGATGCAACTGTATACAGGTCATCACAATGCACTTCCTGATTATCCGACACTTTGGATATTCCTAAAAAGAATTAGATAACGTGTGATGAATTTCCTAGCGTATCGATTCTGAACTTTTTTAATGACTTTGAGTTTTATTTTAGCGCTTTGGTTTTGACAACTCAAACTCTGCCTATTTTGGTTTCAACTCATGACACAGATTCTGACTGCATCTTGTGCCCTGGTTCCTTTATACATGAAAACTACGTTCCACTTCCATCAGCCGAACACCAGGAGACTGTATGAGTCTTGTTATTTTTACAGTATTGTTCATTTCTGCCATTATTTTGTCCACTTGTTTCTTAGGCTCAATTCAAGTACGTTTTTCAAACAATGGCACCTACTAGTTATTTTGCATGTCCCTGCTATTTAGTAATTTTTGAAGAATGCAAACTAATGGTTTTTGCCATTTACTATGAAACCACTGACAGCCTTTGTCATTGAGAATTCCAGAGTAAATTGTCTGATCTGGCAAATAATGAATTAAGGCAGAAACTGCTCCTCACTAGCGAAAACCTGGATGTTCACTGGATGATCCTTATGACTTCTGGATCCACATTATGTGGACAGATGAACCATTTGTCTCATTATACGTGGAGAAGAGTCAGTTAGTCATTCTCCAACCTGCTATATCCTAACACAGGGTCACAGGAGCCAATCCCAGGCAACAAACCCCGGGCAAGGCGCAGCCCACCGCAGAGCACATACCCACACATCAAGCACACACTAGGGACAATTTAGGATCGCCAGTGCACCTAACCTGCAGGTCTTTGGACTGTGGGAGGAAACCCACACAGACACGGGGAGAACATGCAAACTCCACACAGTGAGGACCCAGGAAGCAAACCTGGGTCTCCTAACTGCAAGGCAGCAGCGCTACCACTGCGCCACCGTTCCGACATGGAGAAGAGTGAAAGCTGTATTTCACTCTAAGAACTTTGTAAAAACAGGCAAGCAAGGCAGTAATAACACCATGGTTTGAGGGAATATTTTGTCATAACAGGAAATTGGCATAATTCATGAAACAATGAACTCTGCTTTATGTCAGAAGAGTTTTCAGGTGAGTTGCAGGCCATCTCTAAGTGAACCAAAATTGATGTAGGAAATCTACATCAGAGTGTTGGGGAACAAATAACAATACAGTGTTTTGCTGTGGCCTGATCAAATTGCAGACCTAAACCCCACTGAGATGTTGTGGCAAGACTTGAAATAAGTTGTTCATGTCTAAATCTACACATGTCACTGAGTTGAAACAGTTCTGCAAGGTGGGCTGAGTTCAGATTCCTGCACAACACTAGAAGGTATTATCTTCCTTAAATTATTGCTACTTTTGTAACCTGGAATTAAGTCCATGGGAGTCATTACTTTTTCACAAAAAGCACTTTACAAAACATTTAATCTAAAATTCAAAACCCCCTCATAGTTTTTCTTTGAGTGGATGTTTACAATGGAACAATATAACTTGAACTTGAGTTCTGTTTTTTATGTTATCCAACATTTTTACTTTATTCATTGTTTTCTTCAGTTTTCCTGACCCAAAACTGTGGGGTTACATATTTACCTACTTATTTAATTACTTTTTTATCAGTGTTGGTTTTCTTCAGCGATACATCTCAGGTTTCGTTTTTTGTTCTTTGCACTGTTTCGGCTCTTCACCAAAGAATGTCCGTTACAAGCTTTCAGACCAATTTAAAACACAAATATAAATATGTTATTATAAAATACATTAAAACATTCAGATTTTCACATGCAGCTCCTTTTATGTGATACTAGGTTTTGGTTGTAGACCAGTTAACATTTATTGTGAGATATCAGCAATACAGAAAAAAAAAATAAAATAGGGGTGAATGTTTTTTTCATAAGCCAAGATGTGTGAAAATTGAATCTGAAGATGACTAGGCTGAACGTAAATCAATCAATCAATCAACATTTATTTATATAGCACATTTTCATACAAAAAAATGTAGCTCAAAGTGCTTTACAAAATGAATAGAAAAATAAAAGACACAATAAAAAAATAAACATAAGTCAACATTAATTAACATAGAATAAGTAAGGTCCGATGGCCAGGGTGGACAGAAAAAACAAAAAAAAAACTCCAAAAGCTGGAGAAAAAAAAAAGTAAAATCTGTAGGGGTTCCAGACCAAGAGACCGCCCAGTCCCCTCTGGGCAATCTACCTAACATAAATCAAACAGTCCTCTTTGTATTTAGGGTACTCAAGGAAGGACCTGATGATGATGGTCACGTAGACTTCTGGCTTTCAGTCCATCAATGTTGGTGCATCATGATGCTTTGGGTAGGTGGTGGTGGCGCAGGTCGCCACCACAAAGACACCGGAAAAAGAAGCAGAAGAGAGAGTAGGGGTCAGTATGGATTTTGGAGCCACTGTGAATAGTTATTATGAAGAATTGAACATACAGAGTATCAGTATTACGTTAAAGTGAAGTTATAAAAAGGCCATGTTAAAGTAATGTGTTTTCAGCAGTATTTTAAAGTGCTCTACTGTATTAGCCTGGCGAATTCCTATTGGCAGGCTATTCCAGATTTTAGGTGCATAACAGCAGAAGGCCGCCTCTCCACTTCTTTTAAGTTTAGCTTTTGGAATTATAAGGAGACACTCATTTGAAGATCTAAGGTTACGATTTGGAATATAACATGTCAGGCATTCCGATATATAAGATGGAGCGAGATTATTTAAGGCTTTATAAACCATAAGCAGTATTTTAAAGTCAATTTTGAATGACACAGGTAACCAGTGTAGTGACATCAAAACTGGAGAAATGTGTTCGGATTTTCTTTTCCTAGTTAGGATTCTAGCAGCTGTTTGGAAGTTTTACACCTAAGCATCCATGTGCCATAGTGTGATTTGGTTTTAAATAATTTGGATATCTAATGTAGTAATGAACTCAGCACTTTAATGCATAGAGATATGGGAGACCAAATTTTCTCTGAAGCAAAACAAGAAGATGAGTAGCTGGGTGGCTATGGTACTAGGATTTGCGGCTTTAATGATTCAAACATATAGCTTTTGCCATTGTTTAAAAATAAATTGTATAATTCCAAAGAGCTTTAAGGAGACCCTACACAGACACTCAAATCATTTGCAACATCTCTTTAGTCAAAGTGTTTCATGTCAAACCAACGATGGCAACAAAGTTAAATAAGCATATTACCTTATAGGATATCAGCTGACCACACATTTTAAAAGTATATTATCAAAAATGTTATAAACATCCACTCTTTAATTTATAAAAACAGAATTTAAAAGTGCTGCTCCATAGCTGGAATTGCTGAACAGTCCTAAGAACCTAAGAGATTTGACAAATCAGAGGAGACCATTCAGTCCTTTGCTAATAGCTAAGCTGTCTCATAATGTCATCCAGATACTTCTTAAAGTGTCATCAGGGTTTTGACTTCAACTAGATGTCCTTCTAGGCTGATCAAAACTCCATATATGATTGAAATTTGGGCATTGTTAGAATTTTTTAGTAGCTGTTTCACTTTTACTAAAAATATGTGAATCGTAGTTCTGAGGTTTTTAGAGGACAAGGAATTTAATAGCGATATTTACATTCTGTGCTTTTAAAATTGTGCAGCTCTATTTTGTTTTCTTGTTTGTGCAGCCATTTTGAGAAATTTGGTGTCCTGGTTGCTGTACCATTGGTAGGCAGGGTGTGCAGAAATATGTGACACACAATGCCATTATCATGATGGCATAAAGGTCAGTGACATGTAGTTTCTGGTTGTCCAAGTTTGCGGATCCTACCTAAAAACCTTGCATTGTTATTTGTTTGCCTGGAAGAAAAAATAAATACTTTCTGCCTTGGCTCAGGTTCCATGAACTATACTGGTTACTGCTCCATTTATTAAGCTTTGATTTCTGATTTAAATCCTGGGATTTGGTTATTAGATTCTTGTCCTCCTTGTTTACAACTTCCAGTTGTTTTTTTTCCCCTACTAAGCTATTTCTCCAGATTCCAATTTCAAATAACTCCTACTGACTCTTGGATAGTCAGTACACCATATTTTTCACTTATAGAAATCTTTTGCAGGGTGAATATACTAGTAAACTATTTTAATTATACATGTCTTAATAAAGGCCAAAGTTTCACGATTGATCTCATTGTCAGATTGTCTGTTTTGAATAGGACCGATATTACTGGAAGTTTGACATAATGCAAAGATATACTGTATAATTACCAAGAAGTCATGAGTACAGTTCAATGTCTACATAAAATATTGATCTGAATAATTAGTCAATATGTGAAAAGTGATAATTCTTTTGAATAAGTCAAAACATCTAGATTGGCATTGATATATATGAATAATTTCTAAAATATCTGTAACAGCGCTAATAAAATAAATCATCCTAGGGATGAGTCACTAACAAAATGAGCTGAGATTCCATCATTCAAATTATCAGCTTCAGCACCAGCTGCAGGGGAGCCAATATGAATACAAAACCTTCTAAAGTTGCATAAGAATTCCAACTAATGCGTCAACAGTATGTCATCCTTTTAAGGACAGAGAGCTACCAAATACAGCAATGTAAAGAGCGAGAATCTATATTGGTACTTGGTGCTCGTGCTACAGTGGTATCAGAAGCAGGATGAGGCTAAGATCTAGTGTCTGATTAGCAAACTCTTCTGAGGAGCTGCTGGAGAGTCTCGAGGCTGAGATCTGGATTCTGGAATGCCATTTACAGCATCAGTACAATAAGGAAAACAGCTTGAGAAGTACTACCTCTGTGGCTCCCGCATCGTTTCTCCATATGCTTAAATCCATTGGTATGAGTGCGCAGTTGGTGGAACCTTCAGGCTCATGGAGGTTGGAAAAGTGTGGTAGTTCAAGTAGCTACTGACCCCAGGTTAGCAGTGTGAAGCAGGGCCAGTGATATAGCTGTGCAAGCAAAGGATGAGGCAGATTGCACTAGTGTTACAGAGCAATTATAGACGGAGACCCTCAAAACTAAAATCCAGACCAGTATTCCCTTTGTAGCATCAGTTCAGTGACAGAAAATTGCCAAGAGATAATCTGTACCTACTTTATATGTCTACTGTGGAAAGCAGCCCGGACACAGACAGGCAGACACCGATGGTTTACACCCAAGCACACGTTTATTCATATTTACAGTTCCAAAAGTACCACGCACAACCCAGCGCCCCTGCATCAATCACCCTTAGTCCATTCCTCTTTCTCTGATGCCTCTCTTTCTGATCGACTGCACTCCTCTCCTCCAGGCTTCGTCCTCTTCCACCTGATTCCAGCTAACGAATGGAAGAAGGCGGCCCTTTTTATATTCACCCGGACGTGCTCCATGTGACTCCCGATTAACTTCCGCCAGGAAGTGCCGGTTGAGCACCCGGAAGCAGTCTGGCTGTTCCTGGTAATCCTTCCCTCATCACCTCCGGGTGTGGCGGAAATGCTGACATCCAGGGCTCTTCAGGCATCCGGGCGCCCCCTGGCGGTGATCCACGGGCCCCTATAGGGTTGAGCTTTCATTCTCTGTTCCTGTGTTCCCCATACCAACTAGGACGGCTGCCCTCTATTGGGTCTGGAGGAGGCGTAGTCCCTCTTCCGGTTCTCCCAGGCATCCAGGCTGGGTACCGCCCCCCGCTGCTCGCCACACTACCAACATATAAATAGAAATGCAACATGCAACACCCCTGCTTCACAGCGTGCCAGCACAGCACTCAACATCCCTGCTGTGCCATCTGACAACAAAATACTCAAGACCCCTGCCGATTTGTCTTTGTCACCAGCCACCCAACTTCAGCAGAAACAAAAAACACTCCTCCATTTCCAAAAGTTTGTGTGCAACTGCAAAGAACTGGAAGTGGTCACTAGAGACACAGACTTTGAAGGAGGTGCTATGTAATGGCATTAACAAAACGCATCAACCACATTGATCTCGACTGAAAAATGAAGGTGATCAAGCAGTATGAGGGAGGAAAAAAAATTAATGTGATCGCATGTGACTTTAAGTTATCCCATTGTAACTGGTGTTCACTGCAGCATTATACTGTTGAACCTGATAATCCCCAAAGCTTCTGCATTGTGACTGACAATTTGCTGCTTTGTGCGAACCTCCATGAAGGGGTAATGAAACCACATTGACTTCTTTATCTGTTAATGTTTATTATTAACAGGCTGAAATGTTAAAACAGAAAACATATGAGTGCTCAGACTGTGTTGGTACAATTCCTCCTCTCACAGTTAACACAATAAAACAAGGATATAAAACAAGTAATATGACTTAAGTGACTTACTGTACAGTACTATACATATGGTCAGGATTGAATACACATACCAGTCCATCTTACATCCAGACCGACTTATGACTGGTCTGTCAGAACCAAACATGGCCTGAAGTTGACAACTACCTGTAAAAGGTTCTTTCTGGAACCATTTTGTGGATGGGTCTTCCACAAACCAAAACTGGTTGCCCTAAAGAACCACTCTGGCACCTTTGTTTTTAAGAGTGTAGGTGGCCTAAACCTAGTCAGCTATATCAGACACAAGACTAAAAAATTACCCTTGATTAAATACCCATCTAGTGAAAACAATTGTTCTTATTAGTTCTTTTTTGTTTCAGTTGTAACAATACATTTTCCTCTCGCTCTTTTGCTTTAATCTCAGCTCAGTTCATACCAGTATCTATTGAGGTAGTACAACTTGTGAGTGCATAAATACTTCTTGTTATTTATGTATATAAAATGCTAAGGGTCTCACTCTTCTGTCCTCTCTTCCTCTAGACTCCCTCTGCTCCGGTCACTGCTTCCGAGCCGCTCTACCCCCTTGATGAAGAGGACTTTGTGTTCTTTAGACCAGGAGTCGGGGTCGAGGTGTCACATTTGACAGCTGTTCCCGGTCTTCTGAAAGAGACTTGTGTTTGTATCTACCAGACCAGCAATATAGTTTCTACTCCTTGAGAAAAAATAAATGCTAAAGATTTTGTCTGTGTGTCACACAATTAGTCATGAACCACAGGGGCCTGAAACTTAATCTTAGTCATAATCGAAAGCTTATGATGTCATACACACTAGTGAGGCAAAAAATCTGGCTGGCTGCAACACAGCATATGTAAAGTTAATGAGATTCATATTTTTCTTACAGCAAACTGCATGGAGAAGTTGATAGAGAAGGTGACATGGCAGAAAGAAAGAGAAGAGCAGCAACATCTACTAACTACAGTATGAAGCAAATTGCAGAACCTGATGACGAGATAGGAAGAGGAACACTGACATCCCCAGCATCCGCTATGCTTCAAGCACAAGAGACCTGCTGCTACTCATCAACTACTGGGGTTGAGTCATTGATCTTGGGAACATTGGAAGTTTGTGTGTTTTCTTGTATGTCATACAGGTACCAGTTATTTGTTAAAGAACTTCCAAATTTACTTCACTTTTCAAGTTTTTAGAGTTAATCACAATTATGATAATTCCTTTGACAATTTCAAAAATGTTTATTAATTTAATTAAGGGACAAGGATGCCACAGCAGGTAATGTGAAACGACCCTATTTTAGGACAATTTGCAGTCCAGTATATATTGGTGTGTTTTTACCCTTCCAGCACTTTCTATCTCTTCATGTTGTGTGGCAGATTTAATGTAAGCTTTTCAGCTTTTGGAACCTATGCCATATAACATTAAATTACAAAATCATCACCAAAAGGAAAAACAGACTAAAAATACATAAAATACAGTGTGGCTTGAATCAAGATTAATAACCAGCTCTAGCAAAAAATACAAAAAACTTAGGTTAACATAACCCTAGTTAAACTAATCATTTCATATTATAAAAACAATTTGGCGATATAATATTTTGGCTATTTTAACCTGATAGGGGCATAGAGCCTGCATTGATCTAAGGAAGGCTGAACTTTTCAATTACCATTACTGGCTGAAGGTTAATGGGTAACATAAATCCTGTTTTAATTTAGATTAAAGGTAATGAGACTTTTGGGGTCAGGGGGCAACTCATTCCCTGTGACTTTAACCAAGGAGATCTCCCACCGGTGCAGTGGAAGCAAAGCATCTTGTTAAACATATGGGGAGGCTTTTATTTTTAATAGAAATCTAACTAGGCTTTTAATACGGTTAACAGAAAACCATAATTAGAAACAGTGGTGGTTATTTTTTGTCCACTTCAGAAAGTTCAAATGAGGAGATAAAAATACACAAACACACACACACACACAAAATCCATATGCCTGGAATTCTTTTAACACTAGAATTACCAAAGCCTACCAAAAAACTCGTAGATCCGTCCCACCTTAAATTGCTTTGCACCTCTTTATCAGCGTCTTTTGTCCTATAGATAGATAAATACTTTATTAATCCCAAGGGGAAATTCACATACTACAGCAGTAACATACTGATAAAGAACAATATTAAATTAAATAGTGATAACAATAAAGGTATAAGAGACAGACAATAATTTTGCATAATATTAACGTTTACCCCCCAGGTGGAACAATCTCCTCAGTCTGTCAGTGGAGCAGGTCAGTGACAGCAGTCTGTCACTGAAGCTGCTCCTCTGTCTGGAGATGATCCTGTTCAGTGCATGCAGTGGATTCTCCATTATTGACAGGAGCCTGCTCAGTGCCCGTCGCTCTGCCATGGATGTCAAACTGTCCAGCTCTGTGTCTACAGCCTACAACAACAACAACAACAACAACATTTATTTATATAGCACATTTTCATACAAAAAAATGTAGCTCAAAGTGCTTTACAAAATGAAGAATAGAAAAATAAAAGACACAGTAAAAAATAAAATAAGTCAACATTAATTAACATTGAATAAGTAGGGTCCGATGGCCAGGGTGGGCAGAAAAAACAACAAAAAAAAAAACTCCAGACGGCTGGAGAAAAAAAATGAAATCTTAAGGGGTTCCAGGCCATGAGACCGCCCAGTCCCCTCTGGGCAATCTACCTAACATAAGTGAAATAGTCCTCTTTGTATTTAGGGTTCTCACGGAAGGATTTGTTGATGATGGTCACGTAGACTTCTGGCTTTCAGTAATTCAATGTTGGAGCATCATGATGCTTTGAGTAGGGGGTGGTGGCGCAGGCCACCACCACGAAGAAACCGGAAAAAGAAACAGAAGAGAGAGTAGGGGTTAGTACGGTTTTTACAGCCACCATGAATAGTTATTATGATGAATTGAACATGCAGAGTATCTGGATTAAGTTAAAGTGAAGTTAGGAGAAGGCCATGTTAAAGTAATGTGTTTTCAGCAGTGTTTTAAAATGTTCCACTGTATTAGCCTGGCGAATTCCTATTGGCAGGCTATTCCAGATTTTAGGTGCATAACAGCAGAAGGCCGCCTCACCACTTCTTTTAAGTTTAGCTTTTGGAATTCTAAGGAGACACTCATTTGAGGATCTAAGGTTACGATTTGGGATATAGGGTGTCAGACATTCCGATATATAAGATGGGGCGAGATTATTTAAGGCTTTATAAACCATAAGCAGAATTTTAAAGTCAATTCTGAAAGACATAGGTAACCAGTGTAGTGACATCAAAACTGGAGAAATGTGTTCGGATTTTCTTTTCCTAGTTAGGATTCTAGCAGCTGCATTCTGCACTCGTTGCAAATGATTTATGTCTTTTTTGGGTATTCCTGACAGGAGTGCGTTACAGTAATCTAGTCGGCTGAAAAGAAAAGCGTGAATTAATTTCTCAGCTTCTTTCAGTGATATAAGAGGTCTAACTTTTGCTATGTTTCTTAAGTGAAAAAATGCTGTCCTAGTGGTCTGATGAATATGCAATATAAAATTCAGGTTACAGTCAACAGTTACCCCCAAGTTTTTTACTTCAGTCTTAGCTTTTAATCCTAATGCATCAAGTTTATTTCTGATAACCTCATTGAATCGATTTTTGCCAATCACTAAAATTTCAGTTTTCTCTTTATTTAGCTTGAGAAAATTACTATTCATCCATTCAGAAATACCAGTAAGACATTGTGTTAGTGAATTGAGAGAGTCTGTGTCATCAGGTGCTATTGATAAGTACAGCTGTGTGTCATCAGCATAGCTGTGGTAACTCACATTGTAACCTGAGATAATCTGACCTAACGGAAGCATATAGATTGAGTAAAGCAGCGGACCCAGGATAGAGCCTTGTGGAACACCATATAGAATATCATGTGTCTTTGAGATGTGATTACCACAACTCACAAAGAATTTTCTCCCTGCCAGGTAGGATTCAAACCAATTTAAGACACTGCCAGAGAGGCCCACCCATTGACTAAGGCGATTTCTAAGAATATTGTGATCAATGGTGTCAAATGCGGCACTCAGACCTAGGAGGATGAGAACAGATAAATGGCCTCTGTCTGCATTTACCCGCAAGTCATTTACTACTTTAATGAGTGCAGTTTCTGTGCTGTGATTTGTTCTGAAACCTGACTGAAATTTATCAAGAATAGCATGTTTATTGAGGTGATCATTTAATTGCAAAATGACTGCCTTCTCTAGAATTTTACTTAAGAAGGGCAGGTTAGAGATGAGCCTGCCTTCCTCACCAGTTTGTCCAGGCGTGAGGCATCCCTCTTTTTTATGCTGCCTCCCCAGCACACCACCGCGTAGAAGAGGGCGCTCGCCACAACCGTCTGATAGAACATCTGCAGCATCTTATTGCAGATGATGAAAGACGCCAGCCTTCTAAGGAAGTATAGTCGGCTCTGTCCTTTCTTACATAGAGCATCAGTATTGGCAGTCCAGTCCAATTTATCATCCAGCTGCACTCCCAGGTATTTATAGGTCTGCACCCTCTGCACACAGTCACCTCTGATGATCACGGGTCCATGAGGGGCCTGGGCCTCCTAAAATCCACCACCAGCTCCTTGGTTTTGCTGGTGTTCAGTTGTAGGTGGTTTGAGTCGCACCATTTAACAAAGTCCTTAATTAGTTTCCTATACTCCTCCTCCTGCCCACTCCTGATGCAGCCCATGATAGCAGTGTCATCTGCAAACCTTTGCATGTGGCAGGACTCCAAGTTGTATTGGAAGTCCGATGTATATATAGTGCATCTGGAAAGTATTCACAGCGCATCGCTTTTTCCACATTTTGTTATGTTACAGCCTTATTCCAAAATGGATTAAATTCATTTTTTTTCCTCAGAATTCTACACACAACACCCCATAATGACAATGTGAAAAAAGTTTACTTGAGATTTTTGCAAATTTATTAAAAATAAAAAAATTGAGAAAGCACATGTACATAAGTATTCATAGCCTTTGCCATGAAGCTCAAAACTGAGCTCAGGTGCATCCTGGTTCCCCTGATCATCCTTGAGATGTTTCTGCAGCTTAATTGGAGTCCACCTGTGGTAAATTCAGTTGATTGGACATGATTTGGAAAGGCACACACCTGTCTATATAACGTCCCACAGTTGACAGTTCATGTCAGAGCACAAACCAAGCATGAAGTCAAAGGAATTGTCTGTAGACCTTCGAGACAGGATTGTCTCGAGGCACAAATCTGGGGAAGGTTACAGAAAAATTTCTGCTGCTTTGAAGGTCCCAATGAGCACAGTGACCTCCATCATCCGTAAGTGGAAGAAGTTCGAAACCACCAGGACTCTTTCTAGAGCTAGCCGGCCATCTAAACTGAGTGATAGGGGGAGAAGGGTCTTAGTCAGGGAGGTGACCAAGAACCTGATGGTCACTCTGTCAGAGCTCCAGAGGTCCTCTGTGGAGAGAGGAGAACCTTCCAGAAGGACAGCCATCTCTGCAGCAATCCACCAATCAGGCCTGTATGGTAGAGTGGCCAGACGGAAGCCATTCCTTAGTAAAAGGCACATGTCAGCCTGCCTGGAGTTTGCCAAAAGGCACCTGAAGGACTCTCAGACAATGAGAAACAAAATTCTCTGGTCTGATGAGACAAAGATTGAACTCTTTGGTTTGAATGCCAGACATCACGTTTGGAGGAAACCAGGCATCACTCATCACTAGGCCAATACCATCCCTACAGTGAAGCATAGTTGTGGCAGCATCATGCTGTGGGGATGTTTTTCAGCGGCAGGAACTGGGAGACTAGTCAGGATAAAGGGAAAGATGACTGCAGCAATGTACAGAGACATCCTGGATGAAAACCTGCTCCAGAGCACTCTTGACCTCAGACTGGGGCAACGGTTCATCTTTCAGCAGGACAACGACCCTAAGCACACAGCCAAGATATCAAAGGAGTGGCTTCAGGACAACTCTGTGAATGTCCTTGAGTGGCCCAGCCAGAGCCCAGACTTGAATCCAATTGAACATCTCTGGAGAGATCTTAAAATGGCTGTGCACCGATACTCCCCATCCAACCTGATGTAGCTTGAGAGGTGCTGCAAAGAGGAATGGCCGAAACTGGCCAAGAATAGGTGTGCCAAGCTTGTGGCAACATATTCAAAAAGACTTGAGGCTGTAATTGCTGCCAAAGGTGCATCGACAAAGTATTGAGCAAAGGCTGTGAATACTTATGTACACGTGATTTCCCAGATTTTTTATTTTTAATAAATTTGCAAAAACCTCAAGTAAACTTTTTTCACGTTTTCATTGATGTTGTGTGTAGAATTCTGAGGAAAAAAATAAATTTAATCCATTTTGGAATAAGGCTGTAACATAACAAAATGTGGAAAAAGTGATGCACTGTGAATACTTTCTGGATGCACTGTAGGCTGAACAGGACCGGCGAAAGTACAGTCCCCTACGGCGCTCCTGTGTTGCTGACCACAATGTCAGACCTGCAGTTCCCTAGAGCGCACATACTGAGGTCTGTCTGTAAGATAGTCCACGATCCATGCTACCAGATATGAATCTACTCCCTTCTGTGTCAGCTTGTCCCTAAGGAGCAGAGGTTGAATGGTGTTGAAGGCGCTAGAGAAGTCCAGAAACATAATTCTTACAGCACCACTGCCTCTGTCCAAGTGGGAGAGGGATCGCTGTAGCATATAGATGATGGCATCCTCTGCTCCCACCTTCTCCTGGTATGCGAACTGCAGAGGGTCGAGGGCGTGGCAGACCTGTGGCCTCAGGTGGTGAAGCAGCAGTCACTCCATGGTCTTCATCACATGCGATGTCAGAGCGACAGGCCAGAAGTTGTTCAGCTCACTAGGACGTGATACCTTTGGGACTGGTGTGATGCAAGATGTTTTCCAAAGCCTCGGGACTCTCCCCTGTTCCAGGCTCAGGTTGAAGATGCGCTGTAGAGGACTCCCCGGATCCAATGCACAGGCCTTCAGCAGTCGTGGCAATACTCCATATGGATTCACTGCTTTGCTGGCACAAAGTCTACTCAGCTCTCTGCTTACCTGGGCTGCTGTAATTGCGGGTTGGGGGAAACTCTCTCCTATGCTGGTATCAGCAGACGGATGGGTGGAGGGTACAGTACTCTGAGGTGAGAGTGGGTTAGGGTGGTCAAACCTGTTGAAGAAGTTGTTCATCTGGTTTGCTTTCTCCACGTCTCTCTCAATGGTGGCACCCTGCTTTGAGCTGCAGCCAGTGATGATCTTCAACCCATCCCACACTTCCTTCATGCTGTTATTCTGCAACTTCTTCTCCAGCTTTCTCCTGTACTGCTCCTTCGCCGCCCTGAGATGGACTCAGAGTTCCTACTGCATGCGCTTGAGCTCATGCTGATCACCGCCTTTAAAAGCCCTTTTCTTCTGGTTCAAAAGGCCCTTGATGTCACTTGTAATCCATGGCTTGTTGTTAGCATTGCAGCGTACGGTTCTTACTGGAACTACAATGTCCATACAGAAATTGATGTAGTCAGTAGTGCAGTCAACAACCTCCTCAATGTTCTCAATATGTGACCCCTGCAGGATATCCCAGTCCGTAGTTCCAAAGCAGTCTCTCAGAGCCTGCTCTGCCTCAGGGGACCACTTCCTGAATGAGCGTATGGTTGTAGGAAGCTCCCTCACTCTTGGTTTGTAGTGAGGCTGAAGCAGAACCAGGTTATGATCTGCTTTCCCAAGCGCAGGCAGCGGGGTGTCGCTGTATGCGTCTTTAACGTTTGCATACAGTAGGTCGATAGTCCTATTTCCCTGGGTGTTACAATCCACATACTGGGAGAAGGCAGGTAATGTTTTGTCCAGCGTCACATGGTCAAAGTCTCCAGCAATTAGCACAAGCGCCTCAGGGTGCTGTGTTTGTAATTCAGCAACCGCGGAATGGATGATGTCACCCGCTATCTCCACATTTGCCCGAGGAGGGATGTAAACAATAACAACAATGATGTGTCCAAACTCACAGGGCAAGTAATAGGGACGTAAACTTATGGCCAACAGTTTGATGTCCCTGCAGCAAGTGAAGATTTTAACGTTTACATGTCCAGAGTTGCACCACCTTGTATTGACATAGAGAGTGACTCCCCCTCCTTTCTGCTTCCCGCAGGTACTTGCGTCTCTGTCCGCTCTAACTGTGCTAAACATGGGTAGCTCCACGTTAGCATCTGGGATGTTAGTTGTTAGCCACATTTCACTAAAACACAGCAAACTGCATTCTCTGTAGGTCATGAAATTTTTCACCAGCGCAGCCAGTTCGTCGATCTTATTTGGTAGTGAGTTCACATTTTCCAGGATCACAGAAGGCACTGAAGGTTTGTAGCGCCACTTTCTCGCTAGACGCTTGGCTTTTATCTTAGCGCCAGCTCTGCTGCCCCGATACTGCCTTCTTACCTCGTCAGGCAAATATGAAACCACACCGGCATGGCCGTTTGTTCTCAGCGTTTGAAGTTGACTACTTGAATAGACGAGTCTCGGAGTGTAAAAATCCATGTCCAAGTAGTAAAGGTAGTAAAAAGTGTCCAGGCAACGAGTCCACATAAATGAAAGTGGTAGGAGTGATCAGTGAAATAGAGACAAATAGAGAAAAAAGGTAGAAAGATAAAGTCATACACGGAGCTGCTGGAATGGCTGCCACTCGCGGTGGTGCCTGATAAACTGCAATTATAAGCAGCAAGCAGCCTACTATCACATCCCCCCACCACAGCAAAGTTTGCTCAGCTCGTCTGTTAACCTGCGTGTCAGTTGCTTAGTGTTGTATAGAGTGAGAAGTCAAGCAAAATGACACCTTTTATAAATACTATATCATTATTTGGAACACTTGCATTTCATGTGTGTTCCGTGTCTACAACAATCTGTGTAATCACATCGTTAAAACAGAAATGTTTTTCATGTTTTAGTAGTAATTGACAAAATTTAGACATGAAGTGTATAATATGTGAAGCCTGAAGTCCAAATATCAAATAAACACTTTCACAAAAGTTACAAATAGAACAAGTGCGTTTCTATTCAAGAAGATAACTGCAGAAAAAGAACTCGCGTTAGGGTGCGACATTGACACCCTTTTGATACAACCGCTTCGGTGCCGCAACGGTATCAACTGTTGACTAATAATGAAAACTTCACGGGTTCAACCCGTTTCTGTTTTAACGATGTGTTTACACAGATTGTTGTAGACATGGAACACACATGAAATGCATGTGTTCCAAATAATGATATAGTATTTATAAAAGGTGTCATTTTGCTTGACTTCTCACTCTATACAATACTAAGCCACTGACACGCAGGTAAACAGACTTTAACTGAGAAGACTATGCAGCAGTGGGGGGATGTGATAGTGGGCTGCTTGCTGTTTATCGACAAATTTACAGAGACGTGTGAAGGGATTTAAGGTGGGACAGATCTACAAGTTTTTTCGTAGGCTTTGGTAATTCTAGTGTTAAGATTATGAATGGCAGTTTCTATTACCAAAAGACCAAATCTACAAAACACAGTTCAACCATAAGTCAATTAAACTTTATTTCATATATATTTAGGATATTAATTGGAGATGGTATGGTTGGTCTACTCCAAGCCAGCCAAAAGCAAGGCAGCAGACCTCCTTAAAGGACACCACTTTGTAAATGACAATGGGGTAAAATAAGAGGAACAAAAGTATTTTATAATGAGTTAAATATTCTTTGAGAAAACCATATAAAGCAAACCTACACACAGACTTTTAAATTATACAGAACTAAATTGGATATGATGATTAAAGCATTTGGAATACATTTTTGTGCTTCTTAGTTTTTTAGTTTATATAGGGTAGAGTTTGTATACTTTTTGACTGATAACTCCTGACACAGATGGACACAGGCACAAGTCCAGCAACACAATTGCTTTTACTTTGTCCTGAGAAACTCTTCCGTTAAGCATTTCCCACAACGCAGTGTAATAAAGCACAATGCACAAACAAAGTACAGCACACAGCACTTTCTTCTCTCTTCATATTTCTCTTCAGTACCCCCCTCTGCCTCCACTCCTCCCAGCAACATTTTATTCCTTCCTCTCAACTCTGGCTCTTGGAATGAAGTGAGGCTTTTCCTTTTATGCTGCACCCAGGAGCACATTTGGTGGCCAATTAGCATGGTCTTGGAAGCACTTCCAGGTGACGTGGGAAACCAATGAAATAAGGCTCAGGAGTTCCTGCAGCAATCCCTGGCAGCACCCACGAGACCTAACAAGGCTGAGTAACAGAACTCCATCTCAAATGAAGACCTGTTGGGATTTATGGTGCTGCAGACCCCAGGGGTGGGTGGGTGAGGGGGGAGCGTGTGCCATTATGAAGGAATCCCAACCGGGTAAGGATGCCAGCTGTCTGCCACAATAGATAGATAGATAGACAGACACACAGACAAAGGGAAATCCTAAAACAGACCTTCAATTAATAGAAGCTTGTGGGCAAACAAGGATTGAAAGACAAAAGTAAACTGTCTTATCATGAGGAGAGCCCTGAAAATGAAAATTTCAAGGGAACCAAAGTCCTTAATATTTCAGATCTTATCTTTTTGATCAGTCCCTCCAAATATGGCTGCCCAGATGAGGCAGTCATGCTGTAAGGATGGCAAGCAATGTGACACTCCATCAAGCTTTATATTAAAAACATGCAGATGTTTAAAAATTTTGGTGATCTAGACAAAATGCATTGAAAGAAATAAGGAAGAAGAAACCAAACTAGTTTTGAGTGGATTATAATGGTTCAATGGTCTTTAAAGTGCCCCTGAGGGCATCAGAAATGTCTGCTAACTACAATGGACCAATTTTTTTGGACAAAAATCTGACCTGAGCTATGGGGCAGCAGTGCTAATCACAGTTAAAATTATTCTCTGTGTCCTTTATCTCTCTGTGTCTCCCAAGCACATATCACTATGACTAACTAACCCATAGAGCCTGTGATGCAAAAGATCAGCGCTATATAATCAGGAAGTTGTCCCTGTGACTTCTTGATCTGCACTACATAGTGAGGAGCATAACCTGCTTAATCCAGAAGTGAAGACACAATGTACAATTAATCTTTTCAGAAGAACAAAGTATTTTCATAACGTTCTCATTATGGTCAGCTAATGTACCCATCAAATGAAAATACTGCCATATTATTTTTTATAAAAGCATGTAGGGTACAAATCCGGGTGGGGTAGTGACAAAACACATGTATGTATATGCAGTAATATATTCGCACATCTGCAAAGTGTGAGATGGAGTTTGCTTGCAGTGTGAAAGTTCTGCACAGACACAACTCAAATTGAGCAGGTAGTGCAGATTGGATAGTGTCATCCTCATCTGTGATGTCACACTGGCCTCACAAAACATGGAGTGCTGGGAAAAAAATTGTTTGTGTAAGCTGGCTCAAGGCAAATTGAATTGTGAACAAGGTCACAGGTGAATCACAGCAAATTTGCTATGAAAAACTTGTTGCCAAATTTCTCCAATCAACAACATTTGTTAGATAGGTAGTGCTATGATTGGAAAGCAAACAGGATGAGGCAACCTGGAAAGGAATATGATGAATGCTGCATTCTTGTGCTATTGAGCTATCTCTTGTGACATTTCACCTTTCCACTTCAGTGTGTACCCGTGAAGTTCTGGTTAGAAATTAAGAAACGTGACGTCACTGATCATTTGTTACTTGGGGCTGGCCAGGTTATATGTTTGAATTTAAACAATTGACTAAGGTGAAATGGTTATTATTATGTCATAACTCTGACAATTCAGGTAGCTTTGTTTTGCCCGAATTGTTCATTTTGTATTTCCAAGTTAATATAGTGTTCACGTGGAGTCTAAAAAATCAGAAAGTACTCTCCTACTACTACTACTACTAGACAAAAGCAAAATCTAAATATGGGAGAAAGTCAAAGGAGCATATAAAGTGCAAAAATCTTCCTTCTCAACTGAATTTCAATTATTATTTCCATCTAGTAGCTTATATTTTGTACTAATTAACAAAGAAAACTAGTTTTAACTTAAGTGAATACATAGAAATTGTCAATAACAGTGCACAATATGGACTTTGTCACCATTTTCAGTCATTTGTAACGCCTTGCACACGTGTCACTTAATCACACTGCCACACTCTAATCAATGTCACAGGTAAGCAGCTCAATCAGCAGCCATCAAATTTCCTGAGCAATACAAAGCACTGCTTGTATTTCCCAGCGTGCATCCAGGCCAGGGAGTATGGCTGCTAAGCAATTCCTTAGCAAAGTGCGCATATACCAGGATTAATCATCAGTTAATGGTGGGTTTTCATGCCATCCACATGACTTTCTAAATATGAGGTTCTCTGTCATTACCCAAAAGTATAGGATGTTTAAGCATAAAATTGATATACTGTACATACCTATGCTTCATTTTACTTCAGGTTATTTGTGACATATGATCTAAAATAAAGCAATATTGTCTTATTGTCATTTTAATAATAAGTTGGTAACGTTTTCTGTAATATTAGTAATAAAGCCTTATGCATTTTTTTTGATTCTTCCAATAATTGACATTTTCAGTGCAATTCCAATTTACGTGCCAAATTGGGTTACGAATGTCCACAGAAATCAATACATCATAATACATAAACATACACACACTTTGTTTTTATTTATTCAGCAGCCCTTCAGAAACCCCCTCTTAAACAGTTTTTTTATGGGAAACAGACTCACTCTTACAACTCCTCTTTGCACGATCAGCTGTTGGCTTGTTGGCTTGCTGCAAACATTTAAAACACCGAGCCACGGCCATCCTGAGGTCTAACTCGCCTGTCTCTCTTCCCCAAGACTCCCTCTGCTCCGGTTGCTGTTTCCAAGCTGCTGTACTCTCTTGAAGGGGAAGACTTTGTTCTTTTGACCAAGAGTCAGGCCGATGTGTCAAGTTTGACAGCTGTTCCTTGTGAGACCAGATCACCTCTGTAAGAGACTTGTGTTTGTATCTGGTAGAACAGCAATAAAGTTTCAACTGCTAGGAAAACTTGCTGAACTCTCCTGTGCACCTTTGTGACCCAAGCTTGACAATATATAGATCCATTCATTTCCAGGACCCACTTACTTCATAACACCCACACTCACATATACTGGGCAATTTTAGAGGCACAAATTAACTTAACTTGTATTTTTTTGTAATATGGTAGGAAAACCACAACATCTGGAAAAGATGCCATGTAGAAATAGGAGGAGAAAGTTAATATATGCTGAATATAAATGATGGAAAGAATCCAGTTCTGGGGGCTTGGCTTGGTAGGGCCAATAAAAAAGTTTGAAAATGTGTAGCTCAACATTGCACCCAGAAATACTTCACTTTAAAAGCTATGGAATAACTCAGGCAGATCATTCACTTTACAACAACATTTATTTATATAGCACATTTTCATACAAATAATGTCGCTCAAAGTGCTTTTTACATGATGAAGAAAAGAGAAAAAAAGACAAAGTAGAATTAAAATAAGACAACATTAATTAACATAGAATAAGTGTAAGGTCCGATGGTCAGGGAGGACAGAAAAAAAAAAAAAAAAAACCTCCAGATTTGCTGGCGAGAAAAAATAAAATCTGCAGGGGTTCCAGACCATGAGACCGCCCAGCCAGCTCTCGGCATTCCACCTACCATAAATGAAACAGTCCTCTTTGTATTTAGGGTTATCATGGAAGGACTTGATGATGACGGTCATGTGGACTTCTGGCTTTTAACTCATCAATGAAACTTTACAAGATTCAGATATTAAACCATAGCAATTATTGCTGGGTTATTAGCAGCACTTCATCTACTTGTGTAAAATCCTAATAAGGCTCTTATTCTGTATGTTGTACATACATTTGCTTTGTATTTCTAAATAAACATTAAACTTTATTGAAGAAGATGATCATCCATCCATCCATTTTCCAACCCGCTGAATCCGAACACAGGGTCACGGGGGTCTGCTGGAGACAATCCCAGCCAACACAGGGCACAAGGCAGGAACCAATCATGGGCAGGGTGCCAACCCACTGCAGAACACACACAAACACACCAAGCACACACTAGGGCCAATTTAGAACCGCCAATCCACCTAACCTGCATGTCTTTGGACTGTGGGAGGAAACCGGAGCACCCGGAGGAAACCCATGCAGACACGGGGAGAACATGCTAACTCCACGCTGGGAGGACCCGAGAAGCGAACCCGGGTCTCCTAACTGCGAGGCAGCAGCGCCACCGTGCCGCCCCAGAAGATGATCATGATATTAAAAAAAAAACATTTATTCAAGCAAACGTTCTAGCAGCTGGAAGACATTATCCATTAAAATTTGTTATTTTGCCCTGGTTAAAAATCATATTTTACTTATTTCAGATTTGTATTAATATTTGGTTTATTATAGGTTTGCCTTGACTTTTTGCTGAGTGTGGATCAACACAGATACAAATTCAGCCATTCAGCCGTGATTAAATAAATGGTCTGCCCAGAAAACAGAAAGAAACAAATAAATAAATAATACAAACGGTGCTGGTTGGCACAATAAACCATGAGTAATGACAGCCTTAAAAACTGAAAAACAACAATGAAAGTAAAAATCCCATCAGTATGAACACATGGGTAAACACACACTGATCACAAATTTATTGTCTTATCACTGAAAATAATTGTTTTTATCAGGGTGGAGGGCACCTTCATATTAAGGCATGTGCTGATGACTGATCTGGTCCCTAGTGCCTGACTTCATCTTTTATTACTGGAATTAATGGACGTAGTCCTGGCATATCAATGAAGAATTATTCATGTTTGAAAATAGAAAAGCTTGCTCACATGGGAGTTGATTGATTTTTAAAGAACCATTCTGTATTTTATCACTCCAGCATAGGATAAAGTATATAGTGTACAAAGTTACATTTTTGAGACTTTTGCCTAAATGAAACAACAAGGCTGATGCCATGCTCTACCATGTAACAGAATTTTTATTTTCTTAGTAATGGAACATCATGGGGCAATGGAACATGGTGCACTTGAACCATGTAATACAATCAAGCATTTGTGAATCATCATGTAGTTGTGAAGATGTCTAACAGTTCATGTTTTCATTTACAAACAAAAAAGATGACATGATTTTACTGTCAATTGAAGTATCTCATTGCTATATTTACACTTTCATTATGACCTGAGAGATTCACTTATGACGCTGACTCAATGTTTTCTACGGTCTTCCTGCTTCTTACGTATAGTGAACTTTGTTGATCAGGAAATGGATCAGACCAGACCCTTCCATGCCAGAGTGGCTGCAGGCTTTTATTTTCACTATTCACTCAAAGAGAAACTGCTACAACTGCTTTGGTTTGCTTTATTTAGCCATTGGTGCATTATTAAACCATTTAATCTGGTACTGATTGTGTTTCACCATCGACAGAAATGAGTCCTGGATGGGGAGTCAGCCTGTGACAAGTCACTTTGACATGTACACCAATGCTCTTGTGATATACCCAGCGACTCTCTCCAACTAATCAAACAGGTATGATTTTGTCTTTAGTTGTAGGGATGGACTCAGTGTGTATGAGAGCTAACAACCAATGAATGCTCATCCAGTAGTCCAATGCATATATAAAACAGTAACGAGGAATAAATAACAACAGGGGCTTTGGACCCCACAAACACCAGAGACTCTCATCTGTCTGATGTCTTGTGCTTTACACAGCGCAGAAGAATGGAATAAATAAAAAAAGGGCAGAGATCGCAGCCAAACTCACCATACTTATTAACCCTTCGCACCAGCTCCATTAGGAAGCCCAATATTGGCTATCAAAAAACAAGCACGCAGTCTCTAACTTTCATATGCCCATCCATTTTCCATTGTGTAAATTAACATGGTCCAGCAACTAGATCAGCAACTGTAGTCAGTCTGATATACCCTACATCTACAAGTCATCTTCAGTGAAATAAAGCCTTAGCTAACTGTGGAAGCTTTAACTGCTTTCAGGATAATTTTGATAATTTTATTATACATTTTATAGTATGACACTAACTTAAATTCAGGTGCAATTCCCTGTGATCCTTATCAGAGTGCTATCTTGTTATTAGTGACTAGCAAAATACCCGCGCTTCACAGCGGAGAAGTAGTGTATTAAAGAAGTTATGAAAAACAAAAAGGAAACATTTTAAAAATAACGTAACATGATTGTCAATGTAATTGTTTTGTCACTGTTATGAGTGTTGCTGTCATCAAGGATTTGATTATCATTATTTCTTTCAATCAGGTTCGTATTTGGAGGACATGTGTTCAAGTTACATTCCGTGTTTGTCAACCATTGTAAAGATAACAGCTTTCATTTATCGAAGCATTCACTACCCAAATTGCTACTCGTGAATCTAAGATGTTTAACAGGCATTCCTGGTATTAACTTGTGGATTTGCCTGTGAATATTTAGCAGCAGCGTGTCTATGAACTTGTGGAATTGCCTGCAGGTATTCATTGGCAGTGTCTCTATTAACTTGTAGATTTGCCTGCGAGTATTTAGCGACAGTGTGTCTATTAACTTGTGGATTTTTCTGTGAGTATTTAGCGGCAGCGTCTTTATTAACTTGTGGATTTGCCTGTGAATATTTAGCGGCAGCGTGTCTATGAACTTGTGGAATTGCCTGCGGGTATTTAGCGGCAATGTCTCTATTAACTTGTAGATTTGCCTGCGAGTATTTAGCGACAGTGTGTCTATTAACTTGTGGATTTTTCTGTGAGTATTTGGTGGCAGCGTCACGAAGTTGTTTCCGTCTAACGACATCATAAAATGTACCACGACATCTGACACGCCTCCTTTTTACTGTTTTCTCACAGCTTGGATTGCTGCTGTCATAATCGGTTTGAGTTTCATGGTTTGTTTCAATTACATTAGTATTTGCAGGACTTGTGTTGAAGTGACATTCGGCATCTGTCAAGCGTTGTAAGCATATAATCGGCTTCATCGATAACTTTGCATCCAGCTTTTGAGATTTGAAACATTCACAAACATCAAAGTGTCCACTACTCAAATCGTCACCTGTGAATCGAAGATGTTTAAGAGGCATTGGCGGTTCTCCAAAGGTGTAAGAAAGCGACAACCGAACAATTCAGCGGCAGCCATCAACTCACATGCAGAAGCATAGATGAAGGGCTTAAGCATTTCACTCTTATAGTGCTCCTGTGCAGTATAATTATCTCCTGTACCGTCATCAGTCCACACCTTAAACCTGTCCCAGTCATTCAATACATAAGACACAATGTTCCTCCAGATATCAAGATTGAGCCTGATATGGCCGTGCAATATGTAACACAGAGAATGGAAAAGGCAGGTGGCATCTCTGGGCATGGAAACCACTCGGTAAATGACAGTTCTTTGATCGATGGTGATCACCTCGATAGACATGTTAATGGGGGTACGGTTGGAACAGTAAAAGAAATGGGTACGTGAACAATGTAAACTAAGTCTAAAATACCTACACAATAACTATAAGCGTAATAAACAAACAATAAAACAGCGGAGAAGCCGTGGATTAAATAAAAAAGCTGCAGTTATCAGCACAATAAAACAGCGGAGAAGCCGTGGATTAAATAAAAAGGCTGCAGTTATTAGCAAGGAGACATGAATACCATGGCAAAGCAAGGAAGGGAATGAAGAGACCGGAACGACGGACAGCCTTATATGGGCAGGCAGCCAACTACATGGGAGGCGTGGGGATGGGCGACGCAACTCCGCCTCACACGGCGACCGAGCTGCAGGCTATGGATGTATATATGTACGTAAGTAGGATTCAGTTATGACTGTTACGTGTAGAATTTCGAAATGAAACCTGCTTAACTTTTGTAAGTAACCTGTAAGGAATGAGCCTGCCAAATTTCAGCCTTCTACCTACAAGGGAAGTTGGAGAATTAGTGATGAGTGAGTCAGTGAGTCAGTGAGGGCTTTGCCTTTTATTAGTATAGATTTATTGAAATTAAATATTATAAAGCTGTACAAAAGAACAATTGAAAAGTTTTTTTTCTTTCTATGATTGGAAATGCTAAACCTTTACCAGCCTTTGGGATATTACGTTATCTCTGAATGATATTAAAATGTTATCTTTGCTCTTTACATGGGCAGAAGACAGGGCTTCAGGCCACAATAAGATGTAGTATTTTATGCTTTATTAAATTGTATTGCAAGCATTGTAATGAAACCTTGCAGTTATTAAAATAAATTAATTGGGAAGTATAATGATGCACTAAGAGTAAGCATATAGCACTCTAATAAATTACATTATAATATTAGAATGTCATAATTGAAAAAATTAGTCTAATGAACAGTGGCACAATGAGAGAAAGCATCACTTCACAGCATTTGCCCCCGGAGTCGGCTTTTAGCTAAGGCGTTAACGGATCTGCTTGCTGTTAAATTGGATCACAGGGCTTTCTGTATTGTATGCAAACTTCAACAATAAAATGTAGTCACATATTACCTTTGAATAACGATTATTATAACAATTGTGATAACTAAAGTGATAAATGAGCAGGTATTTACAACTAATTTTTGCAACCTGTTCATTTCATTATATTGTAAATTCATGTTGGCATTTTATGTGTTTTAAGTTCATTTAATTCTTTTAGTCATTGATTTTCCAATCTATCTCATTGCAATTTGGGATTGTGAGCAGCCAGAGACCACATGAATATAGAATAAAACACAAGGCCAAAGCCAACTGTGAATTGAGCCCTAATTATTTTACCAATATGAAACTGAAAAGAATATGAAACGAATAACTACTGAGTTGTTTGGTCTTACGGAAATTAGTAATTCTTACTTAAAAATGCAGCACTAAAACTGTCTTAGGTTGAAGGACACAAAGACACATGTACTGTAGGTGCAAATTCAAAGTACCTGTAAATGATTTAGCCTTATTATTTCTGCTTCACAATTAATTGTATATCCAGCAATTATGTCAAGCAGTGCTTCCCAAGCTCAGTCCTGGCAGACCCCTACGGCTTCAGGTTTTTGTTTAAACTGGCATCACAATGATGGAATCATTTAACCTGTAACTTCTCTCATTGGTTAATTGCTGGTCTTTTCTTCTGTGATCCTGCATCGCAATAGTATAAGATTTATTTTTATAATAAAATTCAGAAATATTTGTAACGTTGCCATAGCGTTTTGCTCTCTTTAGTCATCCATCCACCCATTATCCAACCCGCTATATCCTAACTACAGGGTCACGGGGGTCTGCTGGTGCCAATCCCAGCCAACACAGGGCACAAGGCAGGAAACAAACCCTGGGCAGGATGCCAGCCAACCGAAGCTCTTTAGTCATTTTCTTATTAATTCATCTTTTTGCTGTGAGGTTTACTCCATTAACTGAATCCTACAGTGAACAATGAGCACAGCAGACATGGAGGCAAACAGCACTGAATGTGGAAATGTGCTTCAAATACAGATCCACTGGTGAGCTTACTGGGAAACAATGACTTTAAAAAGCAGAACACCTGGAAAACTGAGATAAAATTCATACTGATGATGATCCATGCATCCTCCATGCAACTTCCTAACCTGCTTATCCAGGGTAAGGTCATGGAATAGCTAGACCCTATCCCATCATTGGGAACACATTGGGAACAGGGCACAAATGATGATAATGATCTTAGAAATGAGATAAAACATATTCAATTATTCCCATAAAACATATGAAATATTCCCTACAATGCAATAAAAAAATAGTAAACATAACTTTGTAGTTTCCATATTGACAGCAAAATATAGAAACTGAGAAATAACAGCAATCTTAATTAAAGCAGAATTCCAATTAAAAGCAGATGTAGGTTGGGATGTAAACTTGGGGCCACAGCAGCTAAATTTGAGAACAAATGGTCTACAGCGTAATGGTCAAAAAGTTACTGAAATTTCTGGCAGCTGATTTTATTACATTTTTTGATATTTGTTTCATGAAGAAAGGATTGTTTTCATTAAAAAAGCTGACATCTGGTTATTCCGAACATGTTCTGCATAGTTTTACAAAGGTGTATGCCTGTGTGTTTGTATGTCTGACTTAAGCATTTTGTGGAGGACTACACCTTAAAAATGAATGGACTTGCACCGATTAGTCTTTATAAGTGAATAGCTCTTCAGCTAGTAATGTTTAGAGGTTTTAAAACTCAGACCAATAATTGTTAAACCACAGCAAATATGTCCACAATATTTGGTGTATGGGTGGCGCAGTAGTAGTGCTGCTGCCTTGCAGTAAGGAGGCCTGGGTTCACTTCCTGGGTCCTCCCTGCATGGAGTTTGCATGTTCTCCCCGTATCCAAAGACATGCAGGTTAGATGCATTGGCGATCCTAAATTGTGCTTGGTGTGTGTGCCTTGCGGTGGGCTGGCACCCTGCCCAGAGATTTGTTCCTGCCTTGCACCCTGTGTTGGCTGGCATTGGCTCCAGCAGACCCCAGTGACCCTGTGTTAGGATATAGCGGGTTGGGTAATGACTGACTGACTATTTGGTATACACATTTAGGACACTTTCATGAATCTTCAGCTCAATCTAAAGATTGAAATCTGAGGTTTTAAAGTTCCAAATTTCCAAAAACAAATTAGATTGCATGTTCAGAACAACAATGCAAGCTAGTAACAAAACCCAGATTATAAAACCTAGTAGCTAATTTCATTTACAAGGAGAAGTGGCCCATTGCTGTCAGCTCCATACCATACCAACTAATACCCTTCTAGCGTGGTGTTCACTATTGCGACAGTCATTGCACTATTGTCCAGAACAGATCTATGTGCTATTGTCTTTTCCTCTGTCCCAAAAAATAAACAGAACTCATCTCTGAAGATGCGGACAGTACTAAAAGCTGATTGAGCCACCAGACACCATAATCAGCAGACATCATGAATAGTATGAATGAAGTCCTAATGTTCTGTGGCATTATACGGAGAACCCATTATTTCAAGATGGTATAAAGCATTGACACGATAAAGCTTTCTTTTAAGCAGTTATTCTTTATCTAAATACAATTCAATTTGTCAGTTTTTCAAAGGTCTGCAAACCTTTTCATAATCTGTTTGAATATTTGCAGTCCATGCTCTGTTGATCCATTGCGTGAAAAATCTTACCATTCCGACAAAAACATTCCTGACATTCTGTTCCGAAACAGCATATAGCAACAACATCAGTTAATCATCATTAATTAAACTGTCAGTTGTAAGAGAAGAATTAGCAGAACTTACCAAGTATTCATCCATCTATTTTGAATGTGTATCATTTATAATTCAGAATGCTTTTCTCACAAATAGATGTATGCATTCTATGCACAAGCCTGTCACGCAAGTCCTATTGATGCAGCTGAAGGTGAAGGCCTGTGTTCTTGGCAAGTACATTTTTTATATCTCATTCCAACTTTGGACACCACAACTAATGCTTTCTGTTTCTTTAATTTAGAAAAATATCTGAATGACACTGATATATGTTATTTAAAGACATCTTCATGACCTCTAATATACATTTATATTTATAATACATATCCATTCTGCACCATGGCTTATTAATTATCACAATGCACATTAGAAAAATTAGCGTTGTCTGTCTCTGTTGGCCATCCTTTTAGAATACTATCTGGAACTAAAGAGAACAAGTTCTTTAAATTTGTTTGCTTTGTTGGATAAAGCTTTATGTTTAGACCTTCAACCAAGTATTCTTTATTTTTCTGAATGCGGTCACATCTGTTTATTTTAATAATGAATGACTATCATAATGTTTTATATCTGTGAAAACTTTATTTATCCCTGACCCCAGTTATTTTTATGTATTGCCATGAGGGACTACATCCTATTCATGGTGAACAAGACAGGAACAAACACTAATAAATAATATATTTGCACTACAACAATTACTGCTGGTTCTAATTTGTCAAGCTGAGCAAAATTGCTTTTTGGATGGAGTTAAAAATAACCGAAATAACCATAAAGTTTTATTACTTCAGTATATCATTCTGTTTGAAACAACTCACCCTTAGACACGATAAAGTCCTTTTTACCCCATAGCTAAATTTTATTACTGAACACTGTGCCACTTGGTCTGAATATGTAAAAACTGCTCACTGTTCTTTGGCCCATTTCTGTATTGTGTCTTTCGATACTAGTTTGTGTACTGCAGCAGAAACTGCTTATACATTTCACAAAGGTTTTTATTTAATATATTACATATCCTAGATACAGTATAATTTTAATTCAATCACATTCAAAGAAGAAGATGCATTTTGAATTGTACTGTCCTCCTATTTATGTACGGCTCACAGATGACACCAGATTTCTTGAATCTCATGTGTATATTTCCAAGCAGTGTATAGGAAAAAGCTATGCAGCAATGCAGTACACAACATAAGAAAATCAACGTGATGAATATGTACATAGTAATAAAAACACAGCAGGTGCTCCAAATCGAACAACCCGCATAAAGATTACAAATTGTAAGGCGGATGCAGATGTTTATAACTGTGTAACAATTTTCATATTTCTGTTCATATTAGTGTCCAAGCATTTAAACTGTGATTTTTTTTTTTATAATTTTATTGATTTTATTGTAATCATCCATACAGATAGATCCATTTTTACAAAAAACAGGATTGAAAACAAATCAACCCAACCCCCACCCCGAGAAAGAGAGCATGGCCAACAGGGTAAAACTTAAAGCTGGTCAAAATACATAAATTGATGAGTTTAATAGGCAGATAAAAAAAAAGGAATATGGGAAGAGAATCTTTTTCCTCAGTGCTTTAAGATCTTATTCTAAAATATTACTGATTAGATCCTGACAGGTTTTGAAAAAGTTTGGCACAGATCCTCTAACTGAGAATTTAATTTTTTCCAATTTCAAATAGTTTAAAACATCAGTTACCCACTGACTTAAAAGAGGAGAGTTAGGATTCTTCCAGTTTGGCAAAATATGTCTGCATGCCAGTAGTGTAGTAAAGGCAATCACAGTTTGTTTGTCCTTCTCCGCTTTAACACTAGAATTACCAGAGTCTACGAAAAAACTCGTAGATCCGGCCCACCTTGAAACTGTTCGTAGCTCTCCGCCAGCGTCCTTTGTCCTGTAAATGTGCCGATAAAGACAAGCTGCAAGCAGCCGGCTATTCCATCCCCCCACTGACTTAGAACGTGCAAGAACTTCTCCCAGCTCATGTCTTGATTGATTATCTGGGAGTGAAGTGGAGTTTTAGAGTGGAAATAATAGATCGTTATTTGGAACACACGCATTTAATGTGTGTTCCGTTTCTACAGTAATCTGTGTAAATGCATAATTAAAACAGAAACTTTTTCATATTTTAGTAATAAATGTTACAAACTGTAGGCATAAACTATAGAATGTGTGAAGCATGAAGTCCAAACTTCAAATAAACACTTTCACAAGAGGTTCAAGGATAATACTGCGGCTTAGTGGTAAGATTCCCTGACTCAGGGCACAGCAGGCTTACTGTGCTTCAAGGATCTGAGTTCAATTCCTTGCTGGGGAGAAAGTGTTAGTTTTTTTCTTAACCAATTTATACATTTTATGTCCTTTTGAGGTTAAAAAGAAAAAAAATACACTTTCTCCCCAGCAGGGAATCAAACGCAGGTCTCTGAGGCACAGTAAGCCTGCTGTGCTCTAAGTCAGCAAATCTTACCGCTAAGCCGCAGAAGCTGTTATATCATCCCTGAACCTTTTGTGAAAGTGTTTATTTGATGTTTGGACTTCATGCGTCACACATTCTATACTTTATGCCTACATTTTGTAACATTTATTACTAAAATATGAAAAAGTTTCTGTTTTAACAATGTATTTACACAGATTATGGTGTTAATTTGGTGCAGGTCCAAAACATGTAACCCAGTAAGGCTGGGACTTGATTGCAGCATTCATAGGTTGGATCTTGCCCTGGAAACCTTTTGGACAGTTTTAAGCGAGACAGATGTGCTCAATATGTAATTTTAAGTTGAATAATTGTATGCTTTGTGCATATGGAGCGTGAGTAAATTCTCTGCATTGCTACCTTCCACTCCTTTTCTGATATGTTGAGTGATAGATCTTTTTCCCATTGTCCTCTTGGATCTTTGAAAGGGAGGGACTGTAAAATAATTTTATATATTGCAGAAATGCTGTCTGAGTCCTCCAAACTGAGCAATATTTTTTCCAGCATGGAGGAGGTGCGAGATAAAGGAAATTGGGCAGGTTCTGTTTGACAAAGTTTCTAAGTTGAAGATAGTGAAAGAAATGTGTTGCTGGAAAGTTGAATATGGAATGTAATTGTTCGTAAGATGCAAAGATGTTGTCTATATAAAGATGTCTAAGCAATTTAATCCCAAATGTTTTCCAGATATTAAAAACTGTATATGCTTGCGAGGGTTGAAAAAGGTGGTTCTCATGCAGAGGTGCCACAGATAAAGGATTCTCCATCTTAAAATGCTTCCTAAATTGGTTCCATATTCTGAGTGAGTGAAGCACAATTGGGTTGTTAGTATATTGGCAATAACTTGCATTTATTGGGGCACAAAGCAGGGAATATAAAGAAGTAATGCAGGATTTTATTTCTGTTGCTGACCAAGCCTGTGTATGTTCATCTATTTGTGTCCAGGCTTTTATAGCTTGTATGTTTGCTGCCCGCAATAAAGCTGAAAGTTAGGCAGAGCCATGCCACCTTTTGCCTTAGGTCTTTGTAGGGTATCTCTTTGAATACGTGGATGTTTTGAGTTCCAAATAAACGAGGTTATGGTTGAATCTAATTGCTTAAAAAATGATTTATTGATGTATATTCAAATGTTGCAAGTCCTTCTCTGATAATCCCCTTTATCTGATAAGCATTTCGACAGTGAACTGCCAGTGGTTCAATGGTGATTGCAAACAGCAGTGGTAACAAGGGGTATCCTTGTCTAGTACCACATTCTAGTTTAAAGTAGTCTGAACAAATGTTGTTAATACAAACTGAAGCTTCTGGATTGGTATACAGTAGTTTGATCAATGCACAAATGTTCGGGCCAAACCCAAGTATTTCTAATGTAGTGAAACGGTAGTTCCATTCAATCATGTTGAATGCTTTTTCTGCATCCAACGATAATAATATCTCTGGAGTGTTTGACTTTGCTGGTGAATATATTACATTAAACAGCCGTCGAAGATTGGAAGCTAAGTGTTGGCCTTTAATAAATCCAGTTTGATCTTGTGATATTACCGAAGGCAGCACTTTCTCCATCCTTCTAGCTAGGACTTTGGAGAGTATCTTAACATCATTATTCAGAAGTGAAATTGGTCTGTATGATGCACATTGTATTAAGTCCTTATTTTGTTTAGGAAAGACGGTGATTAATGCTTGGAGAAAAGTTTGAGGTAGAATTTGATTGTCTCTAGGGGAGCTAGCTGAGTGGAGAATTTCCAATAAAATTCTACAGGGTAGCCATTAGGGCTTGCTGCTTTCCCGCTTTGAAGTGACTTTATAGCATCTAGTAATTCTGACAGCGCCAAAGGTTTATCCAGTTCCTCTGCACTAAAAGTATCTATTTCTGGTATCTGTAATCTATCTAGAAATGCATTATATTGTGTGTTGCCTTCTTTAAACTTAGTAGAATATAAGGAAATTATAGTAGTCTCTGAATGCGTGCATTATATTTTTATGGTCAATGATTTTATCTCCGTTTGTGTTGGTGATTGCTGGGATTGCATTGCAAACTCCTTACTTGTGGATTTGTTGAGCTAAGAGATTATTAGCTTTCTCTCCGTGTTCATAGTAATGATGTCTTGATTTAAAAATGAGTTGTTTAGTTTCTTTGGTTGTTAAGAGGTTGAGCTCTGAGTGCAGAGCCTGCCTTTTCCTATGAAGAGCCTCACTTGGATACCTGGCATGTTCTTTATCTATTCTAGTAATTTTGCTGGTTAGCTCTGATACCTTATTGGTTTCTAATTTATTTCTGTGGGAAAGATATGAAATAATCTGTCCTCTTAAGAAGGCCGTTAGAGTTTCACAGAGTATTCCTGCAGAGACCTCTGAGGATGTATTTGTCTCTAGGAAGAAACTGATTTGTTTGGATATAAATTCTGTGCAGTTCTCATCTGCTAATAGAAGTGGGATAAGACACCATCTGCGAGATGAGTGTGTGGGGCCTAATGATTTTAGCTCCAAGATCAAAGGGGCATGGTCGGAAATAACAATAGCGTCATACTTGCAAGATTTAATCGTAGGCAGGAAATTATTATCTATAAAGAAATAATCAATTCTTGAGTAGCAATGATGAACTGGTGAGTAGTAGGAATATGTTCTTGAGTTTGGGTTTAGAAATCTCCAGGGGTCTGATAAGTTGTGGTCAGTTACAAACTGTGTAATTGTCTTTGCAGTGTTAGATGTCATTCCCCCTGTGACAGGAGTCCTATCCAAGAGTAGATTTAAAACACAATTAAAGTCCCCAGCCATTATAATTTTATGAGTGTTCACATTAGGAATGGATTTAAATACATTTTGCATGAATTCCCTATCATCAACATTGGGTGCATAAACATTTATCAAAATCACCTTACAGTTAAATAAATTGCCCATGACAATCACATATATCCCTTCAGGATCAGATGCTACATCTGATACCACAAATGAGACTGTTCTATGTATAAGAATTCCCACACCTCTAGTTTTCTTTGTAAAGCTGGAATGGAACATTTGGCCAGTCCAGTCTTTTTGTAGCTGGAACTGAACCTTGCTTAGTAAAGGGGTTTCCTGTAAAAATACTGTTTTAGCATTTAGACCAGTTAGGTAAGGGAACACTTTCTTTCTCTTTAATCCATGATTCATGCCTTTAACATTCCAGCTCACAAAGATAACTGTCCCATCATGGAGACATTGATTCTGTATTTTTGATGTCATTTTGTAGACTTAACTGGAAGTGAGACAGCTTTAACCTTAATTTCCATTTTTCCCACAAGTTATTGCCATGTAGCTTATTGTTACATTGGTAGTTATCATTATAAGGATTAAAAGAATAGATTAGATATAGCATGCTCTCTTTCTCTCCTGCCCTTATCCCCCCACTTCCCCATTTTGCCTCCCCACATGAGGCTGTACCCCACATCACAAAGTCCCGGTCCTCTGACATACCTAGAGACAGAGCACGTCCAAAACAAAATAAGCCCCCCATTACTGGCATTTGCGGATTAAAAAATAGAGATATCTATTGCCGATAAAGTCTAAATACTATAAGCATAAAATGTAATCATTAACAGACTATAAGCATAAAATATAATCATCAACAGTCTTGAAATATTAAGACAGTAAACCCAGGGAGGGCAGCACGGTGGTGCTGCTGCCTCGCAGTTAGGAGACCCGGGTTCGCTTCCCGGGTCCTCCCTGCGTGGAGTTTGCATGTTCTCCCCGTGTCTGCGTGGGTTTCCTCCCACAGTCCAAAGACATGCAGGTTAGGTGGATTGGCGATTCTAAAATTGGCCCTGGTGTGTGGGTGTGTTTGTGTATGTCTTGCGGTGGGTTGGCACCCTGCCCAGGATTGGTTCCTGCCTTGTGCCCTGTGTTGGCTGGGATTGGCTCCAGCAGACCCAGTTCAGTCCAGTTCAGATTCAGCGGGTTGGAAAATGGATGGATGGATAAACCCAGGGAGTGGTGTTAAAAAGTGGCCCTGAATAAGCATAGTAAACCCTAATGCAATAATAACAATAACAATAAACCAAGGGTATGATGTTAAACAATTTCCTTTAGAATAATTAAAAAAAAAATTTCTTCCACACATATGCCTACAATTATAATTAAAACATAAACAAAAAGTGTCAGAGGAAAGGATGTATATTTATGGTACCCATATCATTGCAAGCAGATCAGACAGTAGGTAATATCTTTTTGCCGTACCATGACAGGATGCGACTCATTTTCGTATTTCAAAAAAGCGTCGGGATCAGCTTTCTTAATTTCTTTTTTGCTTCATCCGTGGAGGAGAAGATGTGATATTTGTCTTGAATTTCTACTTCCAGTTTGGCAGGATACAAGAGGCTGTATCTGATATCGGCTTTCCGTAACCGCTGTTTAATGTTGTAAAAAGCTGCACGTTTAGCAGCTGTTGAGGGCGAGAAATGAGGGAAAATACAAATGTGGTTATTTTCAAATATAATCTCTTGTTTGTGTCTGAGTAGTAACATCACATCAAGCTTAAATTGTAATTGTGTAAAGCCGATCCACGTAAGCGATAAGCTGCTGCTATCTCGGTATCTGATTTAAAGTCCTCTCCAATTATTTTTGAGAATAGTTCAGCTACAAATTTCACTGGGTTTGGACTTTCACGATTCTCAGGTAGACCTTCAATTCTAATATTATTCCTTCTGCTTCCATCTTCCAGAGCTGCAAGTCTGTCTCCGAGTTTTTTGCATTCTGTAAACTCTGAATTTTCTATGCATGCTTTATCAAAGAATGATCTTGAACTATAACTGACCAGTGAAAAATAGTGAAGTCAAACAGGCCTCGCTGGCAGATAGAAGTCTTGTGTGGTCAGGTATTGTCCTATTGGACAATAACACCAGGTAGGTTCATTCCAGTTATCTGTACAGTAAATACAAGGATATTCTGAGTTTATCTTTGCGAACTCAGACTGTTCCTAAAAAGAAGGAAAAATATGTAGATAGTAATAAACACACAGCAGACACTGTAAACTGGACAGATTTTAAGGCTGATGCAGATGCTTATAACTGTATAACAACATTCATATTTATGTATTGTGAAGATTAGCCCGGACACAAACAGGCATGGACTCAGAATGTCCCACAAACACACCCGTTTATTAACATTCTACACAAGCCCCACAATGCTCAATCTGTATCTTCTTTCCTGTCCTTTTTCCCCTGCCAGCTCTACTCCCCTCTCGCAAGCTCTGTCCTCTGCCTCCTGACTCTGGCTCCCCATGCAGAGTGAGACGGCCTCCTTTATACTGCACCCAGAAGTGCTCCAGGTACTTCCTGATCAATTTCCGGCAGCACTTCCGGGTGTGGTAGAAGTGCTGCATGCCAAGGCTGCAGAGCTGTCCAAGTGCCCCCTGTTGGTGGCCATGGGAACCAGCAGGGTTGAGCTTCTGATCGCCAAGCCCATGGCCCCAATGTAAACCGGGGGGGCTGCCCTCTCGTGTTCCGGGGGGGGTACTGTTGCTGATATGACCTCTCCCCCGGTCCTTCAAAAGGGCATTCCGATCAGGCAAGGTCCCCAGCCATCTATCACAGTATGTTTTGATGTGTAAGCATGTATGCCATTTCCTCCATCTTCACTGCTCTGTAAACTGTAGATATTTTTGGTATTTATTTTTTATTGTCAGTTTTTACACATGGCCAAGCATACTTGCTCTAGTGCAACGTCGAGAGCAAATGTTTAAGTTCTTGATACAGAAAACCAAGGAAAACTAATTCCCAATGAAGGCAGAGTGTTTACTCAAGCTATTGTGTATAAGAAAGTATTTTCTGCTTAAAATAGATAAAGTTGCTGCTGAAGAATATCACTCTGTCGATATTTCTGTCTGTATGTAACCCCCAGGATCTTCAGCAGTTGTTGTGACCCTGAAGAACTTTCACAAAGAGATGTCACAGTCGACTGTTATGAAGAGTGGCACAGACCTTGGTTTGATTTTGGTTTTAAGGGTGTTTGAAGAGAATCATTTGACAAAGCAGAGGTCAGTACACAAAAATCGGAAGTTATTTTTATTTTTGTAAAATATTACTTCTATTTTGATGATGTCACTTTAGAACCATTTTGTAATGATTTTTTCCTGTTGACATCACCATTCCAATGATATGTCTTTGGTAGTAACCATATTGCTATTCGTATTAATGTTTGCTGTTACTCGTGTGGTCCTTGTCACTACAATGCATGACCTTACTGCACCTTTGTTATATGCTAAGATCATCATCTAGTCTCTAGATTCACTTAAAATAACACAACCATTTGTTGAGAATTTGATTATTGAGCAGGACTAGGAGCTTTTCACTGTTTTTTTGAATGCAACTTTTGAGTTTTGTGTTGTGTTTTGACTCTCGATTCCTTTTTGCTTTCACTATGTGTTGAAATCAACCTCACTTTAAAACTGCTATTTTTAGAAATTAGAATTTTATTTAAAGGTTTTACTTAAAATCTACACAAGGTTCTTTACATTGATAATACACAAAATACAAAAAGTAAATAAAAAGTCATTTAAATTCATAGGAAATGAATACAAATCGAAATAGCTAAGAGGAATGTAAATGCTCTAACAAAAGAATAAGAATAAACAGAACATAAAAGCAAGACAAAAATATGCATAGATCTGATGTATTAACAAGTCAGAGAGATCAGTTGAATACATAATCCAATAAGTAGGTCCTTAGGGTAGATTTAAACAAATCATTTGATTGAATTTGTCTGAGAGTGCATGGACACCAAGCATTTTGTACATATACAGTACAACGAAATGGAAAAAAAAATGAGCACAAGCAAACTGAAGGGTTCTGCTCAGCACTAAAGGGCTAATTATATCTGCTAAGGCAGTTGGAGAGCTGGGCTATAAAAGTCAGCATTAATGTTTAAAAGTGTATTAATTGCTCAATAGGTAAGCCAATGCAAATTTGACAGTGCTCGAGTAATGCTCTCATGCAATTGTGTGTGCATCAATAAATGAGAATTTTGAATCATCTAAAGTAATTTATACGTGAAAAATTAAAAGTTTAATAAGACTCTGAACAGCACAATGATCTAAATAGGGTTCAATGCAAGAGATATACCTAAACTGAAAATAAGCAGACTGGCAAACAGCTTTTATGTAAGTTGGAAGTGACAGGTTAGGATCAAACACAATACCCATGTTTCTAAAATTAAAAGTTAAAAGACACAATATTAAGATCAAGTACAGATCAGTTCTGTTTTGTTTACATTGAAATGCAAAAACACAGCCCTGAATGTGTTTAAAACAGGAAAGCAGTTAAAACAGTTAGATAATAATCATCAGTGGTCACTCGACACTCAATATATCGACCTTCAGTTGCCTTGGAAAAGGTGTTAACCAAATGAGTAAATATGTGTTTGAACAATGCAAGATGACATGATGGTTTATTGTGGCAAATGTAGCAGAAAAATCCAACAGAAGCAAAACAGAGCAGAAGCCTCTGTCATAAGTCACAGAGCATTACGATAGGTAATTTTCTAACACTTCCGAATAGTACAGTTTATGTTTTATTAATTGTCAGATGCTCCCTTGACAATAGATGGAACAGGAGTTGGAATATGGCTGACTTATAACTGAAGCACTTCATAAGCATATCAGGAAAGTTAAAATAACTTTCTCTGTGTTACGTTCAATTGCATTTAAATTGTATATTGAAGAACCCAAAAAAACATGACAATTAGTGCATTATCTAATACTCGGGTTACTCAGGTCAATGGCCATGTCAACTCCAGAATGAAACTGCTCATAAAGGTTATTTGAAACCATAAAACACTGCAACATCTTTTTTCAGGATTTTCATAAGAATTTCTGGTGGGAAATAGGTTGATAACTTGAGGGTACTTTAATGTTTACATTTGTTTCTGTTTGCTTCCATGAAAATGGAAGTTTGGTGATCGGATCAAAAATATACTATGGAATTAAGTTCAGATTCTGATTCTACAATATTCAAAACATTGAGAAATATCAATTTTAGAATTGTGTCTGTATGTATCTGTGCATATGTGTGGAAAATTGAAATTGATTTTCAGATCTTAAAATTACAATTTTTCATCAGAAAATTATGATTTTTGCATTGTGTGGAGCTCCTGTATGACTAAATACTAGCAAAGATACTATTCCAAGATATCTGCCCTGAACACACCTATGTACAGTGATGACCTCTAAAAAATCTCCTACAAACAAGTTACAGGCTCCTTGTTTTTGGATCAGTTTGGCCCAGCACTTATTTCCATATCCTTCAAAAACCAATTAAATATGTCCAATGATTACTGCCATAAACATTGTTAAATTTAACCAGGATTATTGCAATGGGACCAGGCCTACTGATTTGCAATTTTTTTTAATGAGTACCTTTTAAGATTCATAATTTATTTAAAAATACATGTACACATCCAGGAAGGCTCATGGAACACACACACACACACTCTCAAAGAAATGTAAAAGATAACTGATAGCCTGTCTGACCTAGCAGAGCACATATTGAAATGATGAAAAAAAACAAATTAAGACAAACAACAACAGCATTTGTTTATATAACACATTATCATACAACAATGTAGCCCAAAGTAATTTACAAGATGACAAAAGAAAGCTACAACAAAAGAAAACAATTAAGATTAGGCACTATATGTTAAAGAATAAATTAAAAAAACGGGTTCTATGGCCAAAAGTCCATCCAGCCCCCACTGGACATTCTACCTAACAGAAATGTTCCTAAATCAATTGTCTTCATTTTCAAGCTTCACATAATAAGATTTGAATAAGTTGGTCTTGTGGACAGCTGAGACACCCATCTTCATTCTAACATCTCAGGGGGCTGCTTGGTACCTTGATCAAGTGGTGGCATGCAGAAGAACTGGAAAGAAACAGCAGAGAATAGTGGGGATTAGTACAAATTGCAGATCCTTGAAGAATATGATAATTCTGTGCCTATGTTGTGTATTAAGACTTCAACTGAAAAGTAGATGCGAAAAGGCCAAATTAAAATAATGAATTTTAGCAGTTTTTTTTAAATGTTCCACAGTATTAGATTGGTGAATTTCTATAGGTAAGGTATTCCAGATTTTAGCTGCATAATAACAAAAAGCCACCTCAGTAATTCTTTTAAGCCCAGCTCTTGGAATTATAAAAGACTTCCATTCGAAGATCTAAGGTTACGACTTGCAGTGTAGGGGGGCAGGCATTCAAAAATACAGGATGGATCAAGATTATTTAAAGGTTGTATAAACCATTAATAGTATAACTAACTATAACTATAATGCTAAAACTGGTGAAATGTGCTCAGATTTTCTTTTACTAGTTAAGATTCTGGCTGCGACTTTCTACACTAATTGCAAACAATTGATGTCTTTCTCAGTTGGTCCTGTTAGGACTGCATTACAGTAATCTAATCAACTAACAACAAATGTGTGAATTAATTTTTAGTGTCTTGTAAAGTTATAAGGGCTTTTGTTATATTCCTTAAGTGTGCAGTCCTAGTAATCTGGTTAATGTGTGATTTAAAGTTTACGTCAGAGTTGATGATTACGCATAAATTCTTTACCTCCGACTTAATTTTTAAACCTAAAGGATCAAGTTTATTTCTGTTATACCTGCTTAATCCATGTTTGTCAATCACTAAGATTTCTGTTTCTTCCTTATTTAGTTTGAGAAAGTTACTACTCATTCGTTCAGAAATGCTGGTAAGACATTGGTTCAGAGATCCAAGAATATCAGGGTCATCAGGTGCCATCGAAAAATAAAGCTGTGTGTCAACTGCATAGCTGTGGTAGCTCACCTTGTGGTTTGAGATAATCTAACCTAATGGATACATGTAGATTGAAAAGACCAGCAGACCCAGAATAGATCCTTGTGGTACACCATGTACAGTATCATGTATCTCCTAGGTACAATCACCACAGCTAACAAAAAATGTTCTTCCTGTTAAGGTGGACTAAAACCAATTTAAGGTACTGCCAGAGATGCACACCCATTGTCAAAGGTGGTTTATAAGAATACTGTGGTCTATGGTGTCAAATGCTGCACTAAAGTCTAAGAGAATAAGAACAGATATATGGCCTCTGTCTGCAATAATTTGCAAATCTATCTGTCGCAGGGGAACACACACAGGCACATGCCACATACCCATTAGGGTCAATTTAGCATTGCCAATCCACCCAACCTGCATGCCTTTGGATTCTGGGAGGAAAACGGAACATCCAGAGGAAACCCATGTAGACACAGGAAGAACATGAAAACTCCACTAAGGGAGAACCCACAATGCATATATCTGTGTACATAATAAATATATGTCCATGAATTTGATTCTGTATAATTGTACATTGCTTTCAGTTGTATTATATTGTAAAATAACAGACTGAGGAGATTGTTCCTCCCCTAAACTATGCGACTCTTCAATTCCACCCGAAGGGTGAACGTTAACACTATACAAGATTATAGACTGTTACACCTGACTCGCACTCTCCACCTTGCATTTTTTAACTTGCACTGCATTTTTATCACTCTTTAATTAATATTGTTTTTGTCAGTATGCAGTTGCTGCTGGAGTATGTGAATTTACCCTTGGTGATTAATAAAGTAGGGTGGTGCAGTGGGTAGCGCTGCTGCCTCATAGTTAGGAGACCTGAGTTCACTTCCCGGGTCCTCCCTGCGTGGAGTTTGCATGTTCTCCCATGACTGCTTGGGGGTACCCCGGTTTCCTCCCACTGTCCAAACACATGCAGGTTAATGGCATTGGCAATTCTAAATTGTACCTAGTGTGTGCTTGGCTATATAAATGTAATGAATTATTATTGTGTGTGCCCTGTGGTGGGCTGACACCCTGCTAAGGGTTTGTTTCCTGCCTTGTGCCCTGTGTTGGCTGGGATTGGCTCCAGCAGACCCCCGTGACCCTGTAGTTAGGATATGGCAGGTTAGATAATGGATGGATGGTTAAATGGATTAATAAAGTATCTATCTATCTATTGATTGAATCTATTGAAATCTAGTGATTTCCTATGGTATTGTTAAAGTGTAGTTTATATATAATAGCAAAATACCCACGCTTCGCAGCGGCAAAGTACTGCCTTCAAATTTTTATTAAGAAGAAAAGTAAACTTTTTTAAACTGAGGGAAAATATACCAATAATTATTTGTTAAGGATCTCTTTGTATGCCACATTGTCAGTTCGGCCCTCCAGTTGTAATATGACTAAGCTGTGCGCTGAGCTTACTCTTGATCATGCAACGTACAGTTGGCCATGTGAAAAGCAATCTTGCCTCAAATCTCACAGCTTGGATTGCTGCTGTCATAATCGGTTTGAGTTTCATGGTTTGTTTCAATTACGTTAGTATTTGCAGGACTTGTTGTGTTGATGTGACATTCGGCATCTGTCAAGCGTTGTAAGCATACAACCGGTTTTATCGATAACTTTGCATCCAGCTTTTGAGAGTTTAAACATTCATAAACATCAAAGTATCCACTACTCAGATCATCACCTGTGAATCTAAGATGTTTAAGAGACATTGGCGGTTGTCCAAAGGTGTAAAATATTTGGCCATTTCGGTACACTTGAAAGCGACAACCGAACAATTCAGCGGCAGCCATCAACTCACATGCAGAACCATAGATGAAGAGCTTAAGCATTTTACTCTTCTAGTGCTCCTGTGTAGTATAATTATATCCTGTACCGTCATCAGTCCACACCTTAAACCTGTCCCAGTCATTCAATACATAAGACACAATGTTCCTCCGGATATCAAGAGTGAGCCTGATATGGCCGTGCAATATGTAACACAGAGAATGGAAAAGGCAGGCGCCATCTCCGGGCATGGAAGTCACTCGGTAAGTGACAGTTCTTTGATCGATGGTGATCACCTCGATAGACATGTTAATGGGGGTACGGTTGGAATGATAAAGGAAATGGATACCTGAACAATGTAAACAAAGTCTAAAATACCTATGCAATAACTATAATCGTAATAAACAAACAATAAAACAGAGGAGAAGCCGTGGATTAAATAAAAAGGCTGCAGTTATCAGCAGGGAGACGTGAATACCGTGGCAAAGCAAGGAAGGGAATGAAGAGACCGGAGCGACGGATGGCCTTATATAGGCAGGCAGCCAACAATGTGGGAGGCTTGGGGATGGGGGACCCAACGCCGCCTTACACGGCAACCGAGCTGCAGGCTATGGACGTATATACTGTATGTATGTAAGTAGGATTCAGTTAGCGTTGGGAACCCGCGTATCAAATTTCTTGAAGATGGGCCCATAGGTAACAAAGACCTTTGGAAAGTTCAATATGGCGGCCGACATTGGTGTCAAACCACTGAAATAAGTACGTACATCGGTTTCGGTTAGTGCAGGGAAGCTGCCTACCAAATTTCGTGAAGAAGGAGCCATAAATAAGAAAGTTTAACATGGTGGATGTTGTTGACCGTTATGACCGTTACGCGTAGAATTTCGCAAATGAAACCTGCTTAACTTTTGTAAGTAAGCTATAAGAAATGAGCCTGCCAAATTTCAGCCTTCTACCTACACGGAAAGTTGGAGAATTAGTGATGAGTGAGTGAGTGAGTGAGTCAGTCAGTGAGGGCTTTGCCTTTTATTAGTATAGATTACTGTAAGGACCATTGATTACCACTTTTTTCAAATACGGGGAAATGGAAGCTACTATAAGAGAATCACGAACAACAGTGAGTCAGTAATATTTCTCATTTATCACAATATACTTAATCCATCCCCATTTTCCATCAAAAACCCAAGCCCCTGAAGATTCATGGTATGAACATTTGGTCGCTGTGTCAAAATACCTGTAGCAAATAACTGGTTTAAAACTGAACAGATCATTTGTTTATAGGTTTCTATTACTGGATTGCATGCAACACATTCTTTTGTGACTGGCTGTGCAAGTAAGTACCGACAAAGTACCGACGTACCTCACCAACAAAGTAATGATGTACTGCCACCAGATTTGCACTTTGGCTTACACCCAATGCTGCTGCAATACACTTTGGCTCCCTGTAACTTTAAACTGGGCAGATTAAATTTACCCCTTTGGCATATTTACAATTAAACAATTAAGTGTACAGCATATGTCTATAATGTCTGTAAGCCACATATGTGTTTATATTGTAAAAGACTCAATACGAGGCAGCAAAATGGTTTGGGGTTTTCCGGCCCCTTATATTGTCGACAATCCACAATTCAAAAAAAAACTCAGGTCAAACAGTGAAAACAAAAACACGTTCATCTGCACGACGCCATACTAGGCGTCGGCGGCCATTTTATAAAGGAGGAGCCGGAAGTGGAGGAATGCTGGGAAGGAGGCGTGAGGGATGACGGGACTGCTGACATCAGGGAAGATGGCGGAGGAAGGGCGGAAGTGGACGTACTACGGGAAAGTTCCTTATGGCGGAGCGTCTTTAGTTCTGGAAAACAAAGAAGAAAGGTTAGTACCCCGCCACTCCCCGCCGGCGAACGTCTTTCGATGTGGTTTAAGGTCCATCCGCGGCCTCCTACTCGCGCATGCGTGACAATATATTCACATGCACAATATTTCTGGCAGCAGGCAGTATCTTTGAAAAATAATGGAATACCTTTGTGAAATAATGTAATAATTATTGAGAAGCAACACAATATTTAATAATACTTTTTTTGCAATACAATTGACTTCTCTCCTTTAATGTAGGTTGTGACATCCTTTACATGTTCTATAATAAGTGTGATTTTCTCTGCTGCGGTGTGCTGGGCCAGTAAAATCATTTCAAGACCACATAAATAAGTAGATTAAGAAGGTTCGCTCAGTTATGAGGTGCACTCTTGATGTCTTGATGAGGTAGTGCAGACGAGAATGAACACAAAACCGAGTGCCATTACAAAACAATGTTGCACATCCTCTCTGTGATACACTGATGACTTTTAGCCACCAGGCTATTTAACAGAAATGTGTTAAGAAACGTAACTGGCGCTTTTCAAACCAAGGCAAATATGTCTTTGTAATGCCTCCCTGTGTCTGTAACTGCTCATTTTATCTTTAGTTAAATCAAAGGTTTCCTTTTTTGTAATTCTGTGTGTGTTATGAGGGGACTGTTGTTGTTTGTTATAATGTTTATTTATTTTTGAGCTTCTTTAAAAAGCAAAAATTTCCCCTTGGATCATACAAAGTTATGTTACATAATGTAATTATCTTAGTAGCATTGGGCACAAGGCAGGAGCAAAACCCCTGTGTTGGTGATGGGGGGCACCAATCCATTATATAGCCCACTCATGCACACACACACACACACACACAGGGCCAAAATGGGATGGAGAACCAATCCAATGGCGCTTTTCCACTGCATAGTACGGCACAGCACGGTTCAGTACAGCTCACCTTGGTTCGGCTCAGTTCGGCTCGGTTTGCGTTTCGACTGCAGTTTAGTACCGCTTTAGAGTGGGCGGGATTATTCACGTGTCGTTATAGTTGCGCTGCCTCTACTGCCGCGACATTTTTTTTAACTTGTCCCTACACTGTTTGTAAGTCCGATGGTAGCCGTGTGCGCCCAAGAGCTTAGCGACCTCCTGAAAAACTTTTTCATTCCGCGTCGCCCCATCCAGCTCTCGCTGGATCCGCTCCTCGGCTACCAACGAGAGGAACGTCTGTACTTCCTCAATAGACCACGAAACAGACATTTATGGTTAAAACAAAAATGGTGCGTCCGAACCTTCGCTGGCTGTGCTAAAAATCTAGTGGATCTGTTGTGTCTCGTGTCGCAAGTTCAGTGACGCAGTAATGACGATTTTCTCCGGCCAATCAGTGACCAGCAGAGTTTACACGTCACGTTTTGGTAACGGTTCGGCGCGCTTGGAACCTCGGCTGAGGTGGTACTAAAAAAAGGACCAGGTACCAGGTACTGTTCCCAGTGGAAAACCCCCCAAAAGTGAGCTGAACTGAACCATGTCGTGCCGTACTATGCAGTGGAAAAGCGCCTCAACATACAAGTGTTTGGGAAGTTAGAGAAATATTGAATCTCTGGAGAAAACCCACACAGGCATGGGGAACACAAACTAAGCGTAATACTGAAAATCAGGAAGTTGGATCTGTGAGCTGCCTACTGTGCCACTCATTGGTCATTATGTTTTTCTCAATTGAAAAAGAAACTCTTATAATGAATTAAACCTAATAATAACTGCTGCTATTCATAATATATGTGGTCTCTTACAAAACATTTATTGGAAGCAATGGCTTGAATATAGAACTGTGCAGCTTTTTACCCTGCGTTTGAACAGATTTGCCTGTTTTTTAATTAAATGCTCCAATGATGTTCAAGATGTAATCCAAAAGGGCATACCAAATAATGCTAGCAAAGGACTGTATCAGTGCATTTTTAAGAGAAGTCACACATAAATTAATCCATTTTAGGTGTTTTTGCATAAATTGGGAAAACACCTATTGCAAAAGCTTATGTCTGTTTGTCTATCCACATTAAACATCTCAGCCCCATGTGGACCAATTTTGTTGAGATGCAGAACACTTATTCTACAAAGAAATTTCAGTTTGTGGTTTGATTAAAGCATAATGGAACTTCACACAGCACTAAAGCTGTGAGGTACTACCCACTGACCCTATGTGGCATCACAGAGTTGCAAACAATTAAGATTCCAGTTCACTTAAGTGAGCTGCTCCAGACCACAAACGCAGTGAGGGATTGGATTTGAACCCACTAATCTATAATTTCAACTTCATTACACTTAAATTTGACAGATTAACAAATCAAGATTCTCTGCTCTGTAATTTTAGTGAATTAATTTTAGCATGTGTAATTTTAAAAGGACATGTACTTATCCTTTTCCTCTATGGAGCACTTAAACAATCACAGATGCTTTTGCAATCTGTTTGATGAGCATAATTTCTGTAATGTTGTAACTGTAGTGTATTCATTCATTTTCATTTATTATTTCATTTCTTACAAGGCTGAGGGGTCACAGACATCTACCCTAGCACATATATGTTCACGACAAAGACTAAATCGTCCCAGAGAAATAAATAAAAAGAACAAACAGCCAAGAAAATGAACACTGCTTTGATTGTTGTGAGTCAGAGGAGCCACTAGAGGGAGTGTCTACATTGGCAAGTTGTTCAGGCAGGAATTACAGCCGCATCCATATATGTATAGTCAGGAACCAAGAATCCACTGATTTACAGGATGGAAAACAACAAAGAGCAATGTGTTTATAGGGACATCTATATCTTGTTAAGAATAGGGGCTTCATGGTCCTGCTACAGTGCATCTCTTAGTCACAAATTGCTACAGCAACAAAGAAGTCTTAAGGTCTTGTTAAGTAATGTACTACAGCAGTGGTTCTCAAAGTGTGGTCCATGAGCACGTGTCCAGTGGTCCGTAGGCTGACCTAGTCATCTTTCATAGAAGGACATTCTTGCTGTTAAGACCACATAAAATAGTTCTAAGACACCAACCATGTTATTTGGGTTGTTACTCATGAAATTTTATTTTGAGCAGGGTTTTTATGTCAAGGATTTTACTTTAATGATTACTTTTTTATTTCAGCTTGGATTGTAACAGTTTATTTTATTTATGTCTTCTTTCATTATTTACATGATGCTGCAAGGAGACGTGATGAGACCAATTTGGCCAAATTAGTGATGTCATAGCATATGATGTTATAAAAATGGTGGCACTTATTTCACTCACCATCCCTCAGTGGATACACTTAATGAAATCTGTGAAGAACTTTAGCATAGTTAGTTTCTTCTCAAAGTGTCAGGCTTTTTTTTTTATCTTTGACTTTGATTTTGTTTTTTCTCTTTGGTTTTGGCATCTTGTTTTCTTTTTCTTGCCAGTTATAACATCTGTCTGCCTTTTGACTGTGATTCTGGGTTCATTTTGCATCTCCTGGTCATTTTTGCACCTCACATCAATACGCAGACTGCAGTCTTGTAACAGGAGTGCTTTGTCTGACATCTGATACCAACTTGTACTTCTATACTTCGTCTCATTTCTATCCTGTATGGTTATCGTGATTGGTCCCTCTCTTTCTCTCAGCATTTCTTCAGACTTGCAGCCTGTTTGCCACTCAAACTAAATACTTCACTATATGGGAGTCATTCTTAAAATTCACCATGATATCCACCTGGAGAGCCAACCCCTAGTAACGGCAGATTAGTAATTCTACGTGGATGCTGATGGATTTTGTATTTTTGATGTATTCTTTAAGTCCGTGTACCATAACACCATCTTCAAGACTTTTTTATGGGTAGTACAAGTTTGACACATTTCTCTTTGTGCTGGGATTTTTGTTGTCTTTCTTAGTTCACTTTTCAATTGGTTATCAGCTGGCACTTAAATAAAGGAGGGGCTGTTTGGACCTCCTGACTCACTCTTTGAGTTTTGGAAAATAAAGAAGCAATACAATATGAAAAAGTTGGTTGGGGTCTCTCAGAGAATTCTATTTAATGACAATAATAATAAGAAATGTTAGGAAAAAGAAAAAAAAATAGTTTAAACTAAACCGTTCTAGTGGAGGTTTCTGCTACCTAATGTGGCTGTGACAGATGCTGGTCTGATGATGAATATTAGTTTCTGACTGGCTCTGTTCATTTATATGTTTGAGACTAGAATAGTTGGGACTTCTGAAATATGACAGAAGTGTGGCCACTCCTCTTTTGTTGGCTGTTCCTTTGCTCTGGGTCGGAAGAAAGAGGAAAAGTTAATGACTGCATCTCACCCAAACCTGCCCCGCATTATGTGTTCTTTGCAGAGCCAACCACTAACATCTGTAATGCACATGTGTAACAAGGCCTATGAAGCAACCCTATTTTCATATGATTGACAAAGCAGCCCTCTGTCCAAAACAGTTTGGGAACCAATGTACAATAGGTAGCCTCAAGTCTAAACTCATTGGTACTTTGTAGCCTTTTCATGTCCAAAAAAACATTTGTTAAAATTTTGTTACAAAGCAGTAATTGACTAATAGATGCATAGGTAGCTTCTATAGCAGATTTGATTTTGACACCTATACTGGGGCATGACACAGAGATACTGATGATTCTTTAACATTTAAATACATTATCTAAAACAGATTTCAGTAGAGACAACCAAAGCAGATATAGCAGTTACATGCTAGACAGAAGGGAAAAGGTCACAGACAGAAGCAATTCTAGCTGTCTGGCTGTTTATTGAAACACCAAGGGAGAAGAGTGCAAGATAGACCTGCACTATGAGACGGCAATGTTTTTCTGTCAGACAAAATGGAAATTAACTAATTGGAGGCTGTTTTTGTTGTATTTTAGTCATAGCTTATATCTACATCATTTTCCATGTCTTTTACTGTTCATTTTTAAGTGTATTTCTATCAGTCCATATCAGATCTGTTCATTTTGTTCTACTTATGTATTATGTAGTCAGTATGTATAATATATTGTCATTTTTATGACATTTACAAATGTTTGTATACTGGCCCTTTAATTGTACCTATGATCCATGTTCTTTGTATCTGGTGCCCCAAAATGAGGAGCTACAATGATATCACAGCAGGTGAGACCCACACCTATATATTGAGTGAGGGAAGAGGCTTCAGGGGTGGTTCATTGAAATTTTTTAGAGGATATTCAGGTATTGCTTTTTTTTGGATTTGGGATTGCTGATTATTGATTGTTTTCTGTTCCATTTTGAGTTTTTATCTTCTTTCTGAAAATATGTTTTTGGACTTGGTTACCTCGGATCACCTTGTTGGCAATTCCTTTTTGGTCATGTTTATATATTTTTGTTATTTCCCTTTTTTGTTTAAGAAATCTTTAATTTCATTTCTCAGTACAAGGCAGAGTTTTCACAGTTCTCACTCTTGATGTGTTGAGACGCTTAAGAACATTTTTGAAGTTTTCAACCACTTTCCTCATTTAGGGGGCAGCTGCTTACAGTTGGGGACTGTCTGGATTGGAGTGAGGTTGTTCTGGACAAACCAGTGAGGATTCTGGCCTGCTTTGGTGGATCATTTCAAGGCCTCGCACAATTTTGTAGCTCATTTGGGACTCAAATCATAACACCAATAAGTGCAGAACATTCTGGAGAAGGTATGTGAGTCATTCCATTAAGACACATTTTAGGTGGCATCTTCTTGCTCCTCCATTAAAAGCTCAGTAACCCTGTAGTACATCCTGAGCTCTTCCTAATGACTGTTTATGAGGCCTTAAAAATTATGCTGTTAGACTTAATGCCGAAGCTCTATTATAACACAGTGTTCTCATGGACAAAGCCAGTCATCTGCTGTTGTTGGTGGAATTAAGAGCCATCATAATAAAGCTAGTGCCGGAAGATATTTTTAATTCAGAATGAGTGGAATTTGAATGCAAGCCACAATGAGCCATGCTAGAGATAAGCAATTATGCTCTTGTGAGTACATTTTCTCTATATTTGTTCACATATTCATAGGAATTCACAGCACGCACCTATGTATATTCAGGTACCCAGCACACACCAGATAAGACAGATGGTATATGAGATGTGTTCACAGCCTCCAGAGAGGTTTAAAGAGAAAATCTGCCTAAATGTACAAACAAAAAAGATAAAATATAGTCTGCTGTCCACCTTTCATGTGAAAGTAGCTAGCTAAATAATGTTCAAAATCAAGAAAAATAAAGATGTAGAAACGTAATTATTTTAAAATAAAACATTTCCCCTAGTGCTTTGATAACTTTTATAAACTGAGTGAAGTTTTAACATGTCCATATTAATTTGCAGAGTTATCTTTCTGTGTATATTAAATTCATCCTTAAGTAGTTTGTAAATTGGCAGTGGAAATTTGAATTCTATGCTGCAGAGGCCAGTTCAGCAATAGCTAATTAAAAGTACAAGGTGTGGACAAAAGGAGCCCTGCACATGGTAAGAAGCCCCGTTTTCATTTAAGGTCTTGGGCATATTCAGGTGAAGGAAGCATTTTTCATTTTGTTAGTTCTGTTATCTGTGTGCATGCCAGAGAAAAGACATGCCATATTCATTGAAACAGCATATACTGACTGTGGAGCTGCATGCTTATAGTGGACACATGAGGAATTTATGGAGCAAAATCTCTTTTGGGATTGCAATATGCAGAATTCAATAGCGGGTGAAAAAGTGGCATTTTACTAGTCTTACTTTTAGTTCTATTCATACCTGAGATGTTTTAGCAACTTTGCAGATCATATAGAAAACAATCCTCATGAGCCAACATTGCGATTACCACAAAAGCCATGTCATTATGTTCTCCATGATTTGTGGGCTACTTGTGTTTCAATCAGGGTAAAACTGGGAATGCTGAGAATCTGGACCTCTGGCTTCCTCAAACGCCTTTTGGGTTAATTTTTTACTCATTTTTCTTATTATTTGTAGTTTTGAGCATTTTGACGATGCCTTTTTTTGTTTTATTTTTTGGGACTGTTTTTGTATGGATGTAGTCATGTTGTTTATAGTTGCTATGCCAGTTACCGGTCATATACATGATAGTCACCTGATGTATCATGTTCTCAGATTCCACCTGTGTAAGATGGTGGTGGAATTGATATTCATGAGTCCAGGTCATAATGTTTTTAAATTCTGCATTTTATGTGTTACCACCTACAACTATAACTTTGTAACTTTTGTTGACAGAAATGGGAAATGGTTATGATGTAAGACATCATACCCCATCTGTGACAAGGTATTATGTCATATGTTCACATGGTGTACATGGCTGTTAGCTCAGTGGCGGTAGCCTGTCTTTAGCATCTCACATGGCATCTCTTGTTCAATTCTGTGAGTGGTTTGTTTCCAACCAAAGTAATCCAATTGGCTGGATTTTCTAAATATGCTTGCCATCTTACTTTTTCTGAGAACCCCAAAGGAATTATATTCCTGATATGTCTCTGACAGTGCATCTTGTGCCCAAAACCTTATTAAGGTCAAAGCTACTACTGTCTTTTGTCTTGCCCTTCCATTTATGAACTACACACACATAATCCATTTGTTTATGGTACTTTTTTAAATGACTTACTCTGCTCATAAAATACTGTCACTAACATATGTCTGTTATGGGAAATGTAGCTGCTCAAAGCATTTCTATGACAGGTATGAACTGTATTGTGCTGCAGAAACTTCCTTTGAAATCCCATTCTTGCTGAAAGCCTTGATATGAGGTGGAGTACAGCCACAGGTTCAGTTCAGTAGTAGTTTGCTTCCACACTGTGCTGTGAATTACTTATTTTAATATACTTGGATTGTGCCTTAGAGGACTGCTGTATTCTGGCTCCCATTTTATAATTTTTATATGGTTGCCTTTTTCTGCTTTCTAAAGAATGCCAAATCTTAACCTTTATGACTTCCAGTCAGTATTACATACTGCAGCTAGAATATTAGAATGACAGTATTGGCAATCCTGCTTTATAAAAGGAAGAAACTAAAGCTTCCCAACCTTGTTTGTATTAATGATTAGGTAAGTATATCTGGTACCTAAATATCAATCAACAAAAGAGTTTTACAAGATAGACAAGTAAATATCAATCAAAGTGAGGTTTAGCTAAGGGTAGCTAACTAAGCATCAACTAACGCAAGAGGTTTTTGTAAATATCAATCAACACAAAAGTTTTACTAGGTTGGTAAGTAAGTATTGATCATTATGAGAGTTTTACCTTTAAAGTAAGTAAGTATCAATCAATGAAAGAATTCTACTTGGTATGTAAGTAAGTATTAATCATCACATCACAGAGAGTTTTACTAGGTAGGTAAGTAAGTATTAATTGTCACAAGAGTTTTATGTAATTATCAATCAAAATGAGAGTATTACCAGGAAGCTAAGTAAGCAGTAATGAAAGTGGGAGTTTTTTCTGGATAAATAAGTATGAAACCAATGCAGGGACATTACTTGGTATGAAAGTACATATCGATCAACATATGAGTTTTAATGGGTTTGTATGTAAGTAGCAATCAATACGAGAGTTTTACTGGTTAAGTAAGTAAGATTTAACCAGTAAGAGAATTCTACTGGGTAGGGAAGTAAATATCAATCATTGCATGAGTTTTACTGGTTAAGTAATGAGAAGTCAAGCAAAATGACACCTTTTATTGACTTATTGAACATATCAACATTTGCAAGCTTTCAATGCAACTGAGACCCCTTCTTCAGGCAGGTTGTAATCAAGAAGAAGGGGCCCTAGTTCCCTCGAAAGCTTGCATATTGTAATCTGTTCAGTAAGTCAATAAAAAGTGTCATCTTCCTTGACTGTGGTGGGCTGGCGCCCTGCCCAGGGTTTGTTTCCTGCCTTGCACCCTGTGTTGGCTGGGATTGGCTCCAGCAGACCCCCGTGACCCTGTGGTTAGGGTGTAGCGGGTTGGATAATGGATGGATGGATGGCTCTTCCTTTACTTCTCACTGCATCCATCATGGCTAACACGGTTCAACACACTACTACTACTGGCTAGGTAAGTAAGTATCAATCAGTGCAAGAGTTTTACCAGTTAGATAAATAAGTATTAATCAAATTGGGAGCTTTTCTAGGTAGGTATCAATCAACACAAAAGATTTACCAAGTAGTTAAGTAATAATCAATCAATGCAAGAGTTTTAATGGGTAGGTAAGTAAGTATCAATCAACATGACAGTTTCAAAGGGTAGGTGAGTATCAATTAATGCGAGAATTTTACTGGGTTGGGAAGTAAATATCAATTAATGAGAGAATTCTACTGGGTAGGTGAGTATCAGTTGTTGCAAGAGTTTTATGTAAATATCAATTAACACATGCGTTTTAATGAGTAGGTAAGCAAAAATTAATCAATGCAGGAGTTTTAATATGTTAAGTAAGTAGCAATCTTGAGAGTTTTCCTAGATAGATAAGTAAGGGTGTCCAGTACCTAAGTATCAATCAGATCTAACATACATTCTGTATGCTACAGTAGTTCTCTACTGCTTGAAGTGTGTTATTCATGTTGCATTTTGCCTCATGCCTGAGGATATGGAATTATGTAGAGTGAGCTCTGTACTAGTGAATGCATTCGATGTGCATGTATTCAAGTGGACGTCTGTATGGAAAAATCCATTTCCTTTAATTCAACTTGGCTGCCGCTGTCAATGAGTGAAGCTCACAAGTCAATAAGTAGTCAGTAGTAATCACAAGACAACAGTAAATTCTAGAAGAAGAAATAGTTTTCCCAAAGTAACAACTGCCTGAAATGAGCATATCATGGCAGAAGAAGTTTTTACTTAGAACGTTTATATTATGTGGTTAATGCTAAAACTAAAAGCCAGTGGTTGTTTTGATGAATCTATCGCCAGTACCTTTAAACTAGGAGGTCCATGGCACAGCAGGCAGAAGGAGGTCCATGTCCCCAGCTCTGGGTAATCCTTTGTGATTATCTGACGTCACTGCAATTCATGACTCTAGAATCACACACTCTGTGTGGTGTGGGCATAACTCATTTTGTTGTATTGGCCAGGTATGTAAACACAACCAGAAATACAGCAATTACTTTAATGAGCCTAAGCACAGCAATTGCCTTTACCAATGATTACTTCAAAAGAAGATTTTGTTAAGTCTGCATAACCTTTTTGCAAATGGCTGCTTTAAGCCCAAAATATCTTAACATCGGTCAAGTGTCTTTGCTAAGTGAGCAACCAGTCATTTTCACAACAGGAATTAGGCATGCTTTGTCTCACAAATAAACTCTAAATGCAATATCATAAGCCCCTCACTGTTTTCTTATCACCACACAAGGCAACTACAGTTATCATTGACATGCTGACATTGCCCAGCATATAAAACACAGGGGTTATCTCAGCTAAGAATGATGGCTAGCTAGTGGGAGGGAAAATTGATTAGAGGAAACAAGGAGACAAGAACATCAAAAAACAACAGAGGGACCAAAGAGAAAATGAGCAATCATTAGTATAATAAATACATTTATTGGAATATCCATCATGCTTTGCAGCTCATGCAGAGAAGATTACAGGAACACAGTAAGGAACATTGTAAGGGTATGCATATATAGTATGAATAATAAATACTGTACATTAGTTAAGAAAATCATTTGGAGAACAAAGAGACTGTGCTTTGTTTTTGCTTAAAAATTGGGAAAGTATGAAGATAGAAATCAGAATGTCCAGCAGCCATAACCAAATTCAGGCCTTCACACGCAAGCAAATCCAGTAGGCAGCAGTGGCATATCCGAAATACAGTCCTATTCACATGTGCATTGGCATACTGTGTTTTCATGTGTACATGACAGGTTACAAGTGTCCACATACATATATAGTACCATCCTCAAACAACTGGCAGCAGCAGTAAATGGTGAGCAATCACAAAAAATGATTCTCATGTATTATGCTATGCACATGTATACACATACCTGGGCACACACAAATTCTGAATATCTGCAGCAATATATGTGCAATTGTGACCAATCCTGTACTCAGCACTGGGCCATCACAGGACGTACTCAAGCATTTAGTCAATCCATCTCTGGGCACACACACATGTTTACCTACACTCACACACACTGGGGTCAACCTGAGAGTGTCCAATCTACCTGCCACAAAATATCCTGAGGAATGGAGCTAGAAAACTCACTGGGTGTGGGATCTGAACTGTCAGTGCTGAGCTTCTGATAATGATTGCATAACATTCTATGAGTTCTGAGAAACTGAAAAGTGTCATGGCATGTTCAGCTAACAGAGGTGAAAACAAGTAAGCTACGAAGTAATCTCATTTTGGGTGAGAAGGGAGGAGAAGGTGGCTGCCTTTTATTAGAATTTTCTCAGAAAGATTTCTTTCAGTTGCTGCTTGTTGCAAAATGAAGCGTTCAGCTTATTTGCTGATTGTGGTATAAATATGGCCACTTTAGTGGAGCTTTCTTTCTGTATCTGATGGACATTTGGAAGTTGTTTTCTTTTCATTTTTTGATTAAGGCTATATAAATTGCACCTAAAGTAAAGAAGCCATCTAGGACTAAATGAAGGCTGCATGCACCCAGGTTCTACGATTATGTGTAATGGTTATATTTTCTGTTATTGTGTTTGATGCAAATAACTATATTGCTTAAGTATAAGCTTAAATCAATGTCTCTCCCTGATTGCTATTAGCATGGTCGAGAAGCTACAATGTAAGACCCATTAACTGTTTTCATATTCTGTTATGTTGCACCCTTATGATAAAATCGTTTAAATTCATTTTATCCCTCATCAAACAGCAGTCGATACCCCAGAATGACAAAGTAAAAACAGTTCTGGTAAATTATTAAAAAATAAAAAGCTGAAATACCCCATTGACACAAATATTCAGACCCTTTACTCAGTACTCAATTGAATCCCCTTTGGCAGTCTTCTTTGGATTGTCACAAAAAGCTTCACAAACCTGGATTTGGGGGGAGAACTGATTAGGTGATTTTCTGATATTTTTCTCTGTAGATCCTCATAAACTCTGTCAGGTTGGGTGGAGACTGTTGATGGACAGCTATGTTTAAGTCTCTATAGAGATGCTCAGTTAGGTTCAAGCCCAGACTCTTTCTGGTGCACTCAAAGATGTGCACAGAATTGTCACTAAGCCACTTCTGTGTTGTCTTAGCTTTGTGCTTATGGCTGTTGTCTTATTGAAAATTGAACTTTTGGCCCAGTCTGACACTCACAGCACACTGGAGCAGGTTTTCATTAAGAATATCTCTGTATTTTGCTCTGTTCAGCAATTTTCAGTTCACGCTGCTGAAAAAAAAAAATCCACAGTATGATGTTGCCACCACCATGCTTCACCTTTGGAATGGTATTGTGCAGGTGATGACCTTTGCCTGATTTCCTTTAAGTGCTGCTGCCAGACAGTTCAATGTTGATTTCAACAGACCTGAGAGTCTTGTTTTGCATAGTCTTGAGGGTCTTTTAAATGTCCTTTTGCAAACTCTAAGTGGATTTTTATGTGTTTTCTGGCTACTCTGCCATAAAGCCCATATTAGTAGAGTGTTGAAGTGATGGTGGCATGCCAAAACTTTCTCTCATCTTCACATAAATTCTCTGGAGGTCAGCCAGGGTGACCATTAGGTTCTTGGTAACCTCTCTTCTTCCAAGTCCCTTCTTCCCTGATTGATCAGTTTGGCCAGGTACACAGCTCAAGGAAGAGTCATGGCTGTTCCAAATTTATTCCATTTAAGAATTATGGAATCCAATGTGCCCTTGGAAAACTTCAGTGCTGCAGATATTTTTGTTTAGCTTTCCGCAGATCCCCAACGTCATGCTTGGGCACGGCCATCAGCAATGTGTATGTCTGCGGAGGGAGTGTCGACCTTATCGAGAGGTTTACTTACCTTGGCAGTGACATTTATATCTGTGGTGACTCTTCCTATGAAGTCAGTAGGCGGATTGGGAGAGCATGGGGGGTCATGAGGTCACTGGAATAGGGTGTGTGGCGCTCCTGATATCTATGCAGAAGGACAAAGTTCCAAGTCTTTAGAGTTCTGGTGCTTCCAGTCTTTCTATATGGTAGCAAGACATGGACGCTATCCAGTCCTGAGACGAAGACTGGACTCCTTTGGTACTGTGTCTCTTCGGAGAATCCTTGGGTACCGCTGGTTTGACTTTGTTTTGAATGAGCGGTTGCTCATGGAGTGCCGTCAGTTACGGCACCACAGCCATGTGGCACGATTCCCCGAGGGTGGCTGGACCAGGCCAAGGGGTCACCCTTGTAACACCTGGCTGCGGCAGATAGAGAGTCATTTCTGGAGGGTAGAACTGGACTGTGTGTTTGCCTGAGGGATTGCCAACCGGGATACCAAACTGTTTCATCGTGTGGTGGGTGCGGCAACACACTGTACCAACTTGACTTGAATTGACTTCCCCAGGTCTGTGCCTCAACACAATCCTGCCTCTAAGCTCCTCAGGCAATTCCTTTGACTTCATGGCTTGGTTTTTGCTCACATACACATTGTAAACTATGGTACCTTCTATAGAGAGGTGTGTACCTTTCCAAATCACATCCAATCAATTGAATTAACCACAGGTGGACTTAAACAAAGTTGTAGAACTATCTCAACTGTGATTAGTAGAGTAAGATTCACCTCAGCCAATTCACAAAAATTCCTAAAGTCTTGTTTTTGCTTTGTCATTGTGGGGTATTGAGTGTTGTTTGTTGAGGTGAAAAAATGCAATTTTAGCACAAGGCTGGAACACAGCAAAATGTGAAGATAGTGAAGTACTTTCTGAATGCACTGTAGATTGTCCGTTCTTTGGCTAGCTAAGGTACCTTGCAGGGCACAGAGGACATTCATGTAAAGTCCTTTGTTGGTGGTAAACTTAGTTGAAGTAAAGGAGAGACAGTAAAGACAGTTCCAGTCAGCGATAGCCTGCCATTGGGTATCATTAGGGTTGAATATGTGTGGTACCAAATGGACAGTGAGACAGGTAACAGGTTAACAGTAACAGGTATATAACTGGTGTAGGAAAATTAAATGAATTTTAACTTACCCACCCAGATAAAGTCATAGTAATGTAGGGAAGAGGAATGATTTAACTTGATTAATCATTTTTCGGACTTGCCTTTAGCAGTGTCAGTAATTTATTAAATAATTTGGCAAGGCTTTTACTTTATTTACCTTACCTTTCTCTGTTGTATTAGAGGGTCTATGGCTGCTAAACTTCAAGGTAACTCAAGCACAATCGTTTTAAGAAACAGAATAATACAATCTACTGCTAAACACAAGGATGATAGAACTATAATTGCATGCACTGTATACATTGGCGTATAACACAGGACACAGACAGACATTACATACACACATTTTACATGAAGAGAGTGGATGTTTACTTGCTATTTAGAATTCTAATTTATCTTAGCATAGATAAATAGTTTTACAATATCAAGTCTTTAAAGGTGATGTCTGAGGTTGTGCGGAGCTGTTGCTTTGATGTTGCTCCGGGTTCAAATGGAGGATCCTCCTTATATTGCAGTGCACTGTTTCCCTTTACTCAATGATCCTTTGCTTCTGGTATTCTGTGATGCTGCTTTCTCAGCTTGCTTACTGCTGTTAAGACCTTTGCAACTTCATATTAAAAAGTATTACTCTTTCTGGCACAAGAGCTTAGATGCTGAAATTCCCTTCTTGAAGTGATGGCTACTTCATAGCCTTTCCAGACTACTGGCACACAGATTTGGCTTGGCAGACTGGATCTCAGCTTTACAGTCCACAAAGAGAAGATACTGTCAGTTCCAGCAACTCAAAAAGATAGCAGCTCATCACCATTTCATTTTAGAGAGAGATTTTAGGGAGTGTGAGAGCAGAGTGCTCCCATTGAGTGTTTCATCAGAGGGCCTCAGAATTCTACTGAGTGATCAGTGAGTGTGACCCCCACTCCAAGAGTGTATACAGGTACAGTTAGTTAATCAGAAAGAATTCTAACCTCTCCTGATTGGTTTAAAGTAGGGGTGTCAAACTCTGGGCCTGGAGGTCCGCATTGGCTGCAGGTTTTCATTCTAACCCTTTTCCTAATCAGTGACCAGTTTTCACTGCTAATTATCTTCTTTTCTATTCATTTTTAAGACCCTGTTTCTAAGGATTCAGTCCTCAGAATTGATTTGTGTCTTCATTAAATGGCAGCCAAACAGAAATGAGAATGTGAAATGTGCCAGCAGATGACCAGCTAAACTGGTAGTTCAAACTTCAACCAATTTCACTCCAATCACTTTTTTAATGAGAAGCTGATTCTTGCTGTTAATTAAACCTGTTATTTAATTCTAAGTTTGGTGCTGCTTTCATTCTGCCACAGCAGACATTTCCAAAACTGTTGATTTTTCTGTTTTTTCTAAGAACGCCATCAAAATGTTTTGGTGACCTGAGAGATCAACCTTACTGAGACCTTCACCTTTCTTTATTTTCAGATATTGTGTGGTGGACACAGGTCAGCTGGTCATCTGGCGGCTGGTTTTGTGTCTCATTCTTGTTTGGCTGCTAATTAAGGAAAAAAGAGACAAACAAGGGGCTGAGTCAAGTTAATTTAAACTAACGCAAAGTTAATTAGCAGTAAAAACTGGTCACAAATGAAGAAGATGGCTAGGATGAAAACCTACAGCCACTGTGGCCCTCCAGGACACCCTTGGTTTAAAGTCACTTCTACTTACAAAATCAGAGTCTCCTCATAGGTGTGTTCTTCTGTCCATGCCAGTTCTTATTAATTGAATTACAGGTCTTTGTTCTTGCTTGAGTCCCTTTCATGCCTTCTGGTGCAAGAAGTCTTTGGAAATATGTCAATGGAACTCATATTTACACCTTTGTTATCAGATGAAGTACAGGCAGATTCTGGTACAAGCTGGAGCTCAGTCATCTAGATTTGAATGTAAGTGGGGGTTTTGTGCAGCAGGATGTGTATTAAATCTGCTGCCGTAACAGTGTCTGCTGTGTTGCTAAAGCCTAACAGTATGGGCAATGCCCACTTTGTCTTATTCTGGTGTCAACATTTCTTCCTTTTCTCGATGAAGAAAGACATCTAAGAGGTTAGTTGGTACATTTTGCGTTAAATGAATCTGATTACACAATAGAACAGGCCGTTAAAAGTGAACATCAAGCATGTTCATATGTGCTCAAATACCAAAATAATTGAACAAACTACTGAACACTGAGAAACCACTGGATTTGGACTGTGTACCTTTAAGTTGGAAAAGAATCTTGTTGCAAATAACTTGGCTCTGTAACTTAGAGCTAATTCTGCTATTTTTGTTGCCATAATTCTTCCGTAATTGTTTTAGATTGTTAAATCTGTCAGATTAATTCTGTTGATTGCCTAAGTGTAGTCAGTGACAATTTTTCAGCTTCAGACAATACAACCTCATTTCAAAGGGAGCAGGAGATGAGGCCATTTATAGGAAATTTGTACTAATTAGGCCAATGAAGCTCACTGTTTTTAGTTGCTAAGCACTTAAATTATACTTCACTGAAACATGGACTGCAGGAACACATTTGTCAGTGTCTGAATTTCAGCATGTGTATGCACTTCTTTGTATATGAATTGCAACTTTTATCTAGTAAATTCAGTTTGTCTTATGCAGGGTTGTAGTAAGTCTGATGCTAAATCGAAACCAGACAAAGATGGGGCACTAGTCTCACAAAGCACCCATCCATGTTTCATTTTAAACTTGTTAGTGTGATGGGGATGGCAAGGTGGCAGCTGTTTCAGACCTCCAGGAGAGTATGTTTGAATCTGTCACTGGCAGTATGGAATCTGCTCATTTTCTGTATGCCAGATTTTCTCTGTGGTTACTTTGCTGTATTTCACATCTCACAGTCCAGGTGGATAGCTTGATCGATAACTTTAATTTGGGAAGATGACTGAATTGAGGGTCAGTCCTGGAATCTCATGCATAGTTGTGACCTGCATTATACTCAGTGCTGCCAAGGTAGACTTGGGCTCCCAGCAACTCTGTAACTGATTATGCTGGTCCAGAAAATGGATGGATACTTATGGGAATTAACATTTGATTGTCAGACTAGTTCGTTAAAGAACCAAACTCATCATTTATAATCTATATATATCAAACAGAAAAAAATGAATAATGTTATGCAGTGCTGAAGACCACAAGAGGGCAGCAGTGGTACAGCAGTAAACATTGAATAACTACCCATATATGTATATATACAGTACAGTACACCCAATTTATACATAACTGTGTGTATGTGTTTAGAAAGAGAGTAACAGACCAAATAATTGCAAACAATGCTATTTTGTCATCTGAACTGAGTACCTTTAGTTACTAAAAGACTGCAAATATGTTTTTTATTATCTTGTCCATTTGCAGTCACTACATACTTGATTATTTTGAAGTAATTTATTAGCTGGCGAGTCCATTCATTTTATTAATAGAAAGAAAGCCTTGACATCCAATTGGAAAATAACAAGGTTAAAGACAAAACTAGAAACAGCAAATAAATGGTGCTTTGTGTGACACTGATTTGACAGCAAATATTTAGCTTGACTCCATTTATTTAATAGCTTATTGTTACTGCAGAAACAATTCCTGACAGGCTTCTCAGCTTATCTTGCCTACATTTTGCACAATCAGGTAACATCCTATAAAAAATATGTGGGACTGGATTTGCTTCGGAGGCTGGATTAGCTCAGGGTAACAAGGAGCCATGTTCCCTTACTTACTTCTCTTCCTCAAAGATCTAGCAGTCCTAATAGATAAAAACTCTCCTCTTAAATATTTCCTTTTTTAGTTCAGCGCGGGTGATAAAATTGACAGCCAGAGTTTCTAGGATAGGTTGCTAGCTCAGCCACTGAAATCCTGTTTGCGTAATGGAGACAATCATGTCACTTGCTTTTAGATTTTAGAACAAGTGACAAGATCTAGAGAGTAAAGGAAATGAGACCAGGAAGGATCAAGATCGGGCCTACCTCAGTCGCCCACTCCTTGTGGATAAAGGATCTAATGCCTGTGTATGTGCATAATAGATACAATCGTGTCACCATGTTTTGGATTTTTAAGCAAGTGACAAGATCTAGGGAATGAAGGAACAGAGACCAGGAAACTTGAAGTTCAGGCCTATCTCAGCCAACTGCTCCGGGTGGATAAAGGATCTAAAACCTGTGTGTGAATGGAGACAATCATGTCACCTGCTTTTGGATTTTAGAAAAAGTGACAAGATCTAAGGAATGAAGGAACATAAAGCAGAAAGCATCAGGTTCTGTCTTATCTGGTCACTTCTTGTAGATATAACTCATCTAAAACATATTTGATGGAGACACAGGGTGGCAGCAGTATTAAGTAGAATGGAATCAGGACATAGAATGTACTGTAGTAGTAATAACAAACCAAGGTCGAAACCGGGAGAGTGAGTTTCAAATAAACAATGGGCAAGATGTGAGACCAAAGTATAAATTGAGAGATACAGGAAGAGAGACAATGCCTATAATATTTCACGTGGCCTATGCCAAAACACAAGATGTAATCAAAGTTGAATAACTGAAAACAATTCCTAGCCTTTAAAATCTTTAACAGCGATGGCTCTAGACTTTTAAGTTTTGAATTTCTCACAAACTCAGGCAGTAAAGGAGTGTATGATGCACTTTGACGGATGTCTTACCTAGCAACAGCTTGGCAACCCTGCATTACAAAAAGCAAAAAATGACAGAGGTGTTAATGAAAACAAAATGACGACTCAGGAAGATGTATTTCAAAATTAACGTCTTCAAAAATATCCTAAAACAAAAAACAGAGCAGGGGCCTCATGTATAAATGGTGCGTACGCACAAAAATGTTGTGTACGAACGTTTCCACGCTCAAATCGCGATGTATAAAACCTAAACTTGGCGTAAAGCCACACACATTTTCATGGTAGCTCCAACCCTGGCGTACGCAAGTTCTCCGCTCGGTTTTGCAAACTGGCGGCACCCAGCGTCAAAGCAGTGCTACTGTTCCTGTGTGGTTACCCTTTCTTTTTTAGATCCACATCCCTGATGCTCGTTTATCATTTACACTGAAACTAACTGCATATTGTTTATTAGTTTAAGGCATCTGATTGTAATTAACCTGTAACAATATAATGGTCCAGGGATTAGCCAATATATTCCAAATACCATAGCTGCTTTAGTGTTGTCACTCTCACTGCACCTTCTTCTTCTCCTTTCAGCTGCTCCCGTTAGGAGTTGCCACAGCAAATCATCTTTTTCCATATTACTCTCACTGCACCACTCGGAGTATTTATATCACTGTATCTGAATGGGGAATCATAGGTGTACAGCAGCTCATCAGAAAGAGAATTATCGGTATACAGCATCAAGCACACTCTGCCTCAGCCATGCTGTCTATTTGAACTGCTCTCATATGGCAAACGCTTCAAAGCCTTTCCTGTACGGACCTCACGGTTCAGAAACAGTTTCATCCCAAGAACTATAAATGCACTCAATCAGTCCATCAAGTGCTCCTTATAGAACTGTTTGTACTTATTATTACAATTACCTCACTGTAAACTTGCGATACAGTTATAATATTGCACAACCTGAGCCACTTTATAAAGCGCGTATTTACATATGATGACGATATCATTTTTAAGATGAAATGCAGCAAAATATGTTTATTATATTATACAGATAAAACTTTAACTTCATTTAAATAATCTATATTGTTAATAATTAAACATGTGAGGACACGGCACCGCAGCGCTAGCAAAGAGCTGGCGCTCCGTTCATGGATTGTTCCTACCTCGTGCTGTATTCTTGCTGGTGCTGGCGTGACACTAGATATTTCAATGTTCCTTAAAGGTTTTGAAGAATCTGCGTTCTAAGCTTACAGATGGCTTAACGTCTATTACAGAGCTGATTGTGTGGCGATTGGGTATTAGGAGAAAGAAAAGTAAGGATAGGAATTGGCGGTTAGTATGTTTGGAAGAGACAGTACTGCTACAATAAAGTATTTCATCGATGGTCACGCATGGCGCAGCAAGCATCTTGCGTGAGACATGAACAATAACTGCGCCACCGTGTTCCAATGTTTAATAACATGCTTTAACTCCTAACATCATGAAAATGATATCACGTATACATCTCAGTATTTTAATTATTCAGAGAGCTGTTATTCACACATATAGACCACATAGAAGATCAAATACAAAACAAAGCATTTAACGTGCTACTTTAGTTAGGATGGGATTTGAGAAACTAGTAAATGAAACAATTTTAAGATGAAGTTTATGATGTTCTACTTTAGTGACAAAATAAACTAAGTGATTAAAGTGGAACTTTCGAGATTAAAGTTGATATTTTGTGCTTTTTTCCCACTGTGTGCCTATTTTTTTTTTCTCTGTACCCTAATAAGCTTTCATATGACACTCAGATGGTGGGCTACGACTCACCTTTTCACTGCAACTTTGATATGTGACAACTTCTTTTTTATTTCGGGCACTGTGTGAGTTTGTGACCTTGAGCTTTCGAGTTTCTCCGTCACTCTATGTCACTTGATCAACTTCCTTTTGTTGTTTATACCACTTTTTAAACCAACAAATAGTACGTTTTTCCTTGTCTCCACTTGGTATTCCCTGAAATTCTTCTATTTTCCCTTGTGCTTTTGCCATTGTCTTTTCACAGAAGGCTGAACTTAAGGGCAATTTATATTGATTTGCATATTCAAAGAGGCTTAATTCTGGGAGGAGTTGGGGCGGAACAGCAGGCGCGTGCATGTGCGTTACTTTTCATGCTGACCAGGATTTATGTAGCAGAAGAACGTGGAAGTTGGCATTTGCACAGATTTATGCATCTGGATTTTTTGTGCGTACGAATATTTCCGCTTTTGTGCTTATGCCATGTTATAGTGTGAGTTCTACGCACAGCGTTATACATGAGGCTCCAGATCATTAAATTCCTTGATCCCTAAAACAATAAAATGTTTGTTTTAGAGGCCAAGAAAAAGGATGTAACATACAAAAGAAAAAAAAAAGCCCAGATCATCATGACAATGACAGTAATGGAAACAAGCCATGTCACCTGCCTTTGGATTTTAGAGAAAGTTACAAGATCTAGTACATGAATGGAGACCAGGAAGCATCAAGTCCAGGCCTATCGCATCCACCCACTCCTTGTAGGTGAAGGGTCTAAAGCTTGTGTTTTTAATGGAGACAATCATGTCACCTGCTTTTGGATTTTATAGCAAATGAAAAGATGTAGGGAACGAAGGAACAGAGACCAGAAAGCAGCAAGTTCAGGCGGCTCGCTCCTTCTGAATAAAAGATCTAAAACAAAAAAGATTAATCTCACCCAGCAACTCCTAGTTGTAGTCCATCTTTTACAAAAATGGAAAAATGACCAATCTAGGGCAATGTGTACTAGGAAATTGATAATAAAAATGCTTTGTTTTCATTGATATATGATGATAATTTTTAGAGGATAGATAGAGAGTAAAAGTAGTCATACAGAATTCTTGGTCAATGTCTGCTTGTACCTTTCAATGATGTTAAATGAGAGTCCATCTACTTTTACTTGATACCTTTATCCAAGGCAGCATATAACTTCCATGACACACTTAATTATATTTCTTTTGGTTTTTCCAAAGGGAACAATCACAGCCAGGTCAAGTGATTTGCGTTTGGTCATATAGTGTCAGTAGTGGGATTTGAACCCAAAACCTCAAGATTTGAAGTCCAAAGCCTTAACCACTACGCCAAACTGTCTGGTACTAGCTAGGGTCTAAATAAATGCTGTTGGACTACATTGATGGGGCTATGTCTCAGAGGGCAAAATATAAATGGAGAAATGAGAAACCGTGCAGGAATGAAAGGGCCAAAAAAAAAAAAAAAAACACAGAAGTTTAGCAGCACAGGGCCACCTAGGACAGAAGAAACTGCCCAGTCTGCAGGATGTCATCATGGGTTCTTAGAAGTAAAATACAAAAGGAAAAAAATGCAATTAGAACCCAGAAGAGCATTGCAGGGGTCTTTGTTTCTTTCTTCTGGTGAATTCGGCCTTCTTGGTCCACTTGGGGATTGTTTCATCTGAACTTTCAGTGTATTGCTCAGCAATTTCTCTGCTGTAAAGGAGAATAAAATTCTCATGAACGTTTAACAGATTTTTGAAGGACACTTTTTTCCTTTCTTGCAAACTCACTGTATAATTGGTGTTACTGTATTAGATGTTTAATGTAAATTGTATTGTATTGCAATTGTGTGTGGTTGTGCTCACTGCAGTACGAAGTTTTTGAAATAGTATTGTAGGTTGTTCTGCATTTATGATGTGGATTGTAGGAAGACATTGGTCCTTTGCATTTCTGTAATATTTATTTTTCTTTTTGTTTCCACTCTGGGGATCTGTAGATTATAATCATGGTGAATCAGAATAGATAAAGAGACTGAGAGTGTGGCACACTGTGATGCCCACACTGTAACGCCATCTGAATTGAGTTTGCTTGCTCACAAAGTTATTGACAAACATGGAAAACAGAAAATAATGCATAGGCTAAATATATAGGTGTTAACATGATTGTACATTTCATCATTGCTGTTGTTTTCCATGAATATGAGCAGAAAATGCATGTTTAAAAATGGAAGGGGAATTGAAAAAATAGAATTTTGTTATTATTATTAATATAATGTCTATTTTGGAACCTGCTTAGTCCAGTTCATATTCATGGGGACCAGAATCTATTCCAGCATCACTGAATACAAAATATTATAACAACACTGACAACCTGCATCAGCCTTGGGATGGCATCAGTGATGAGGCATCAACAGTATGAGCTGGCATTCCATGATTCAAATGAGCAGCTTCAGAGTGTGCCGCACGGGAGACTTTAAAAGTGGCAAGTCTGTCACTTATGTGCAATTTCCCACTATTGCAACAACAGCAAGTTGTCCTTCTAAGGATCCATTGGCACTTTTTGTCTGCAAACACTTGCAGTACAGTATCACATGATGCAAGTACATTGTGAACACCTTAAAATGACAACAATAGTAATATAAAATCGATGAAGTGATTAGTGCCATTGACTAATGAATTCAGTTTCCAAGAGATTTCAATGTGTTATTACCCCTCTGCATGTCCTAGTTTTCTTCTGACATTCCCAAAGACATGTACATTTGGCCCTGTGTGAGTATGGTGTGCCTTGCCTGAGGTAGTTTCCTTCTTTGTACCCAGTGTTGCCAGGATTGTCTCAGTTATGTGGTCTTGAGAATATATGTTTGTATGTTGTGGCAGGCGGGCAGGTCTACAAACATTGGGACGCCCCTTCTACATATGTTCCGTGGGAGCAACCATGGGAATTTCAGTACCTCCCCCTGGACACTTTGTGGCTGCCTCCTTGGCTGACAATGGTGCCTCAGTTTCCCGCAGGGTTCCATGGGAGATGGAGTTCTCCACAACCCTGTGGGGATCAGGGGTGGCCGCCAGGGGATGCTGCATGGATCCCGGAGCCATCCTGGACACCTCTACAGCCCTGCCCGGAAGTGCAATTAGCAACAGGTGATTAAGCACCTGGAGCATTTCCGGGTGGGCTATAAAAGGGGCAGCCACCACCACTCTGTGGCCAGAAACGGGAGGAAGAGGATGAGGTTGCCTGGGAGGAGTGGTGGTACCAGAGGAAGGATTGTGTTGTGTGGTTTGTGTTTAACTGTGCTTGGGACTGTGTTGTGGCTGGAGGGTTCACGGGGAAGATGTGCCCTCCAGCTGAAGAAAAATAAACTCTTCTGGTGTTTTTACACGAGCCTCAGTGTTAGTCTGTGCCGGGTTGGGTGCTATGTAGTGTCTAATTCACAATGTATTATTATTATTACTATCCAACATTTCTTATTTGGATTAAGCAGGTTTCAGGATGTTCTATCACATTACCTAATCCTTAATGCATATTCATCCTTATTTGCAACTGCACACATATAGTGCCTATAAAAAGTATTCACCCCTTTGGGAGTTTTCACATTTTATTTTTAAACAACAGCGAATCACAGTGGATCGAGTTTGGCTTTTTTGACACCAATGAATAGAAAAAGACTCTTGACAAAGTGAAAACTGATCTCTACAAAGTGGTCCAAATTTATTACAAATATAAAACACAGAATAATTAATCATATAATTATTCACCCCCTTTAATATAACACATCTAAATCATCACTGGGTCAGCCAACAGTTTTTAGCAGTGCCAGAATTACTTCAGTGGAGATCACCTGTCTGGGGTTTCAGTTGGATGTGCCTTATCTGGATGGTCTAACTTGTAATGAGTCAGTATGGATGCCTAACCTACACAATGAAACAACAGAACACTCCAAGAAACTCTTTAAATAGGTAATTGAGAAGCACATGTGAGGTAATGGAGACAAGAAAATATCCAAGTCACAGAATATCCCTTGGAGTCCAGTTAAATTGATCATTATCAAATGGAAAGAGTATGGCACAACTCTGAATCTGCCTAGAGCAGGCCATCCAGGAAAACTGAGAGATCACACAAGAAGAAGACTAGTGACAGGGGCTACCAAAAGACCTACGAGAACTCTGAAGGAGTTACAGGCTAAAGCAGCAGAGACTGGAGAGACAGTGCAAACAATAATTGTTCCTCATGTGTTTCACTGGTAAGAGAGAGGCAAAGAGAAAGCCACTGTTAAAATGCACAAATGACATCTTGAAAGAAGGCACATAGGAGATTCTGAAGTAGATGAAAGAATGTTCCATGGTTTGCCAAGAAAGCAATTGAGTTTTTTGCCCATCAGACTAAACACCATGTTTTCCATAAACCAAAACCAACCCATTATCAAAAGCACACCATCCTCACCAAGCATCATGTTGTGAGTTATGCTTCTCTGAGGCAGGCCCTGGAAAGCTTCTGAAGTTAGAGGGAAAAATGAATTAGTGCAGCAAATACAGGAACATCCTGGATGAAACCTTGGTGTAGTCTGCAAGAAATCTGCACCTTGGGAGAAGATTTGTTTTCCAGCAAGACAACAATCTTAACCATAAAGCCTAATCTACACAGGAATTGCTTAAATACAACAATGTCAATATCCAGGAGGGGTCCAGTCAAATATGACATCTCAATCTGATTGAGAATTTGTGGTTGGACTTGAAAAGGCTGTTCACTCATGATCAGCTGGTCACCATGTAATCTGACAGAGGCTAAGCAGTCTTGAAAACAAGAATGAGGGAAAATGGCGCTGTCCTGCTTCACAATATGTTCATACAATGTACAGTGATGTGGCTCCAGTCTTCAAAAAAGGGAGATACAATGGAACCTGACATTTACAGGCCAAAAAATCTTACTTCTATGCCATGCAAAATAATAAAAACATTAATAAGAAATAAATGAGAAAAGTATCCAATAAATTAGAAAAGTATCCATATCATACAACATAGTAGCCAGCATGGCTTTATGAAGGGAAGATCCTGCAATATCAATCATTTAGATTTTTTTGAGCAGGCAACTGCAGTAACTGACAAAAACAAAGCATACAACATAATTTACTTATAATTTTAAAGAGCCTTTGATATGGTCCCATACAAAAAATCTTTCTGAAAGTAGAAGATGTTGGCATGAGAAGTAGCCTACAAAACTGGATCTGAAGTTGGTTAACTGGCAGTAAACAAGGAGTACAGAAAAAAAGGAAGTCATTAGTGGAGTCCTGGGACAATTACTTATTCTGATTTATATTATTGATATAGATTCAGGTATTGTTAGTAAACTTGTGAAATTTGCAGATGACACTAAAACTGAGGAGGCAGCCAAAACAATTCAAGAAGACTTGGACAAGCTTCAGAACTGGGTGAACACTTGGAAAATTAATTTTAATGTAGAAAAGTGCAAAGTGCTACTCGTAGGCAAAAGGAACATCAGTTATATATACAAGATGGGAGACACTGTCCCAAAGGAAGCAACCTCTCGAAGGTATTTAGGGGTATATGTGGACACAACACTTTCATCATCTAAGAAATATGCAGAAGCAATCTAAAAGGTAAATAAGATTGTCACACACCTGCGCGCGTGGGAGGCAGTCTAAGGGTGTAACTGAGGGCAAGACGTAAAGTCAGGGGTTGATGAACTGCACTAATGCCTTTTCTCCTTCTTCTACAGACCACCAGAAGGGAAGCCCAACTAGAACTCCACCTACTTCCGTTGCCAAATCACACCCTTCTACATACCTCACTTCTGGCTAAGAACCCGCCTCTTCTTACAATGGACCTATAAGACCCGAGCACTCCACTCTCCAAACCAATCATTGTATGGCTCAGTCCATTTGATCACTCACTATTGCTTGATTTTTTTTTTTTTTTTGCTGCTTTACCCACAATATATGGGGTGGACACCCTAAACCCTTCTGCTTTGTTTGCTCTCTTTTACAGATGCTAGGTGATATTGTTAAAACTTTTGAATATAAATCAAGGGGCATCATGCTCAAACTATATAATGCACTAGTGAGACCGCATCTTGAACATTATGTGTTCTGATTACCACACTACAAGAAAAGCATGATGTGCAGAGGAGAGCAATCAAGTACATCCCAGGACCTAAGGGCATGTCATACTCTGGCAGACTCGAAAAATTAAACCTGCTCAGTCTCAAGCAGAGTAGACTGCATGAGGACCTTATTCTCAGAATCTGCAGAATTCCCAAAGGCAATGAAGAAGTAGCTTCAGCAGAATTCTTACAACTTGACAGTGGATCACCTTCTTAAGAACACCAATGGAAATTGAGGGAAAGTGCATTTAGAACTGCAGCCAGAAAACACTTCTTTATGCAAAGGGTTGTGGGAATCTGGAGCAAACTACAGAGGCATTGGGTTGAAGCAGAAATCCTGACAACCTTTAAGAAGTAACTGGATGAGATGCTGGGGCAGCTTAGCTATTAGCTAAACAAACAAGCCTGATGGACTGAATTGTCTCGATTGTGAAATTTCTTACGCTCGTATGTACAAAGCTGATAGAGACCCGTGCACATAGATTGAAGGCTGTTATGGCAGACAAAGTTATATCTACTAATCAATTATTTTCTGTTTTACATCTGTAATATGTGCTTTATATGTACTTTATATAAGTCCCAATGAAGCTCTCATAATCACAAGTATTATATCAGCATATCTAAGACTCAAAACAAAGTTATTTCTTCACAATCGTGGCAAATATTAATTTGCCACATAAAATTGTCTAAAAAATTGTTAAAAAAAATACCTCACCTGTTCTTGTAGATTACAATGGGAATAAAGGGTATAGAAAAAGCCTTCAAACTTACCAAACATTAAAACAGCAAAGGCTGTACTGTACAGAGCTGAATAACAATTTGCTTATGTTTTTAAGTGCTATTAAATCCAAAAGAAAACTTTGTTAACGTCTTATTACAAACAGTAAGTGACTAACAAACGAATCACAGGTATCTACTAAACTAGTTAGCAAGGAATCTATGTATATATTTACATCATATGTTATCTATTTGTCTGTATACCAGTCTTATCTTATACAGTGTCATTCATATCTATCTATATATCTTTGATAAGAGACAGATTTCAGAATTCAAGCTGTAACACTGTTACATGTTCTTTCTAAATAGAGACTAATTCTAGGTGGGTTCCAATAAAATGTGTGAAACACCTACACAGTTGTAGTTTTGATGCACTGGAAAGCACATTTCCTGCAGTTAAGAAATATTGTCTACAAACATTGAAAGATGTATTAATGAAAGAATAACATCCCCAAAAATTTACAGGCAAAATGTGCCCATGCTCGTCAACACAAGTGTCCAGTCTTTTTGCATTGGCGGACTCATTAGTATTAAAACAGATGTCCTAAGTGAGTAACAGAAATTTGTCTAATTCTCCATTCTTTTTGTCATTGGAATGCTACATTATTTAACTTTGAATGCTACATTATCAGCAAAGTTTTTTTCAGTTTAAAACTTATAATTTCCCTGTCGCACTGCTTTTTATAGTCAGCATAGCTGACACCAGCCGACTCTGTGACTGACACTTAGGGGACATTGACAGCAGTTGGCTGGCAAGAGGGTGGAAATTTGATTGCAGAAGCTGTTTAGAAAGAAGCATCATTTGACAATCGCTGTCACAACAGAAAGGAAAAAAAGGTCACCCCGTGTGATTCTTTGCAATTCTAATTTTATTTTAAAGAATTATGAATGCAGGCACTATTTTGCTTCCGCTTTTAAAAGCTAAACCATAAAATAACCTCCCCATTGTCTTACACAAGTAATTGCATCATTGCTGTTGTAACGGCTCCTCCAGCTAGTAAGTTCCTGTTAAGCGGCATCAATTAGAAAAGGGAAAAACTGACTTTGTACCCAGGCTTGTATTGCTTAAAGAAATTAAAAGAAGTCTTCAAGTGATAATTTTTTTAGGTTTTCACTTGATCCTCATGAGTTGTATGTATGTAAATATTTGGTCTTCTGATTTTATGCTGCTGCTGTCTTACAAATTATATCTGTTATGTAAGGTGACACAAAAATCCACTGGAAAGCACTGTCAGCTGCCTAGATCAACAGATGGTCAACAGTTTGGGCACTTACATTGTAGAACAACATAAAATCATATTTTATTCCAAGTATAAACAGAATGTTTTTATATTTCATTGCATCTATCTTAGTTCACATTTGTCCCTTTCAGGGTTGAGGCAGCAGGCAGAAAGCTACATGTTACCGAGAATAAGAGTCTCCCTGTCACAGATTTATTATTTGCTACATATTTATAAGAATTACATTCATAACTAAATGTTTCTTGAATATCTGTATATTAAGTTAAGCCAAAAAAAAATTACATGACATAAAATGTAACAAAGGTATGCATTCTGCCCTTGCTTAACTGTTTTGAGAGTTAGGATATTTTTAATTATTGTTTATTTAATCCATTAGAACATTGTTGTTTATTAAATACCTTCTTAACATATTCAAAAATAAATGATGATTGAATGTCATTACATGTGCTAGTAGAGTACATTAAAAGAATAATTTATATTGTCATTTTACAACATCATAAAGAAGGAGCACAAATAAGCTTGTGGTTTCTTAATAGTTTTAATAGACACAGATTCCAACTTAAGGGATGTAAAACTTGCATCGACTGATTTCCTATTGTTAGTTGTTGGTTCGGGAGTATCTATGGCTAATTGTAGTTCATATATCTTAAACAAGAAGTACACGATGCAGAGTTTAAATCAATGGTGAAGAATCAAGCTAAGGTTGTTGGCTGCAGCAACGCTGGCTTGATGTCATTGTGGTAAATTATAGCATCAGTGAAATATCAAATCATTTTAATATGCAGATAATGCAGCTGCAAGGCTGATTTTAGAGTAATGTATGTATTGAGGATGTGTTTACTTACCTAATGTAAAATGGCGCACAGAGTCGTGGCAGGAAAATCATTTCCACTTTCATTCATTTCTAGATGAATTAAGGAGGCTTTCTATTTTCTTTGCTTGCATTTATTACTTTTGTGATTAAGAAAGATCATTTACCTTACCTGGTATGACTTCAGGCTGCAAGAGAAGTGAGCTGTTGTGGCATGTGGGAAGTTCATGCAAGTCACTGATATGACAATAAGTTTTCAGCTACGCCAACTCTGCTGGCATTTTAATTAGCCGGTATTGGGGGATTTGTTTTGTAATCAGAAGTGGCTATCAAATGTTTTTAAAAAAAGGGAATTATACAAAGTTATATAAGTTGTAATACGGTCTCCCAAAGTAAATTTAAAAGAGTAAATTAATCAATAATCAAGAACAAAATATTTCACAGATTGATAATCCGCAAACTTTTTGAAGAGTCTGCATTTTTTTAAACGGGATGTTTAAAATTAGAAAATAATTTCACAAAAAATCCCATTTGATATATCTCATTGCAAATCTCGAAAATATTTCCTTAACGAATATTTGTACCACCTGTCAGCTAAACTGGTCAACGGGGAGATGAAACACACAGACAGGCAGACAGACTGGTAGGTATGACCAACACTGTAGGTAGTTTTAATTTTTTTTAGAACCCACCTATCACCTCTTGTCCCTGGAGTTGCAGCAATAAAGCATTGCAGCAAAAAAATTGCATATACAAACTCTTATTAAAGATAGATACAGTAGATAGTGTGAAATAGGACGGCCCGGACACATGCAGGTGGACACCGTTTCAGCCATCACCCACGTTTATTTACAAAAGTACAAAGTGCACCACCACCAAACCCCCAGTTCCCCAAAGTCAATAACCAGTCTCTTCACACACAAAACACTCGGGCCTCTCTTCGCCTCCTCTGCCACGACCTTGTCCTCCTCCTCACCTGACTCCAGCCTTGATTGCAGGGCGGCGGCTCCTTAAATAGGCGGCTGATTGCCGACCACACCCAGCCACCTGTGACAGTACTCCCCCGCTAGCTGGGACCTCCCGGGACCAGCGGACCATTCCGTGAGGACGAAGACGCCTCGGTGCCAAGCCGACACATTGCAGTGTAGGGCCCGAGCCTGTAAATAAAACAGAAAAACAAGGGGCGGGGACATTGCCCTGACGCAGCCCCTCGGCTTGTCTTCTCAGCTGGGCCAACATTCTCCGCTCCAATCGGCCCTCTGATGCTCTCTCGTTCGGCTTCCCTGTACGGTAAGTCCGCAGTCCCTGCCACGGAACCACTAGTGGGCTCAGGCGTCATGTCCACTTCCCACGCTGCAGGGTTTTCCTCTGCATCCACAGAGGACGGCCCTTTGCAGGATGTGCGCACCCAGCGACACGTCCTCCCATGTCGGAGGAACTGGCTTCCCCAAGCCGCTTCCTCCGCTTAATGTGGGACGCTGCGGCTGTTTGGATCTGCCCATTGTAAAAGGGCAGACCCAGCCCCGCTGGTGTCCGGAGCTTCACGGGGTCAGTCTCACTTACCTTCCCCACTGTGCCTCTCCGTCCAGGAGCTCCCGCAGTGTGCCGATCCTCTCTTGCCTGCGGCTCTCGATCCGGCGCCACTGCCGTCCCTCCTGACTCCAGCGTCTCCGCCCGGAGGGCACATCGCTCGGCCGGTGGTGACAGTACAAGGCGCAGTTCTTCTTGCAGCTCCTGTAAAATCGGCGCCAAGGAGAGAGAAGCAGTCGGCGATAGGCTTACCTTGTGAGTGGTTCCACCTACCGACTGCTCTCTATGGGCCTTTCCCTGCGGCCCACTCGGGTTTCCTGGGTACACGGGACGGACGTTCCCTGCTCTCGTCTTCGAGCAATTGCCGGCAAGAGAACAGGACACGCTGTCCAATCCCATGCCTATAACGAGGAGGAATTTCTGTTCGGCCTTCTTGCTCTCCTCTCTCACTGGAGAGCATCTCTCTGGGCAGCTCCGCTGCTGCTGCGGATTCCGCAACCACAGCCTCTCCTACTCGGCAGCCCCCTTCCTGGGCTCTGCGTCGGTGAGCCGCCCCTGAACCTCAAAGTCCATCAATGGACCTCCATTGGTCCATGCTGTACTTCGTTGCTGTGGGGTTGGGTGCACGCCGCCCCTGCGGCACGTGGGTGGGGTCCCCTGTTGTGCCAGGCCTTTCACAGACATTTTAGGGAATACAGGTCCCCACCTTGACCCAGGTGGAGCATCCTGCCGACTACGCCACTGTGAAATAGGACGGCCCGGACACACACAGGCAGACACCGTTTCAGCCATCACCCACGTTTATTTACAACAGTACAAAGTGCACCACCACCAAACCCCCAGTTCCCCAAAGTCAATAACCAGTCTCTTCACACACAAAACACTCGGGCCTCTCTTCGCCTCCTCTGCCACGACCTTGTCCTCCTCCTCAACCGACTTCAGCCTTGATTGCAGGGTGGCGGCTCCTTAAATAGGCGGCTGATTGCCGACTGCACCCAGCCACCTGTGACAATAGATAGAGAGTAAGTACTGTATATAAATATGTAGCTAACACTCTATTTAAGGATTACCTGTAACATATTTATTACTCACTTACCTTTATGTAATAAGACATCAAAGAAATACTTCACCCAATAATTACTTTTTATATGTCACTTACTATATGAACTTTATAGTTCATGCAAAATCAACAGAAAGAATTTTAAGACATAACAGAAGTCAATGGTGACCGGTGATATACGACAGCAAATGATGTCCATTGAAAAAAGGGGAGAAAAAAAAAGTCATGTTACTCCTAAAATTCACATGTCTGCTATCTAGTTACATGGTCAAAACATGTAAAACACATTATTTTTTGCTAAAATGGTCTTAAGTGTATACTTTCACAAAATTCAGTATGTATCACAAACAGGAAACTAGTACTAAATTAAGCTTCACGAGAAGGACTATTTGAATTGAAGACCCGTTTCCCCCTCTCATTAATTGGTCAAGAGTTTTGTCTTCAATTCAGACTGTCAATCAAAAATGCAGTGTGGAAAATTAAGAGCCATAGATATGCTGGTAAAATTACTTGTGAAGTTGATTGTTCACAAAATAATTGATCACTCAATTGATCCCCTTCAGGTCAGTATTTTGTAGATGCACCTTTGGCAGCCATGACAGCCTTCACTCTGTGTGCTCAGGTCACTTTCAGCTTTGCACATCTGGACTCTACTATTTGTCCTCTGGTCTTTCTTGCAGAACTGCTCAAGCTCTGTCAGGTTGCATGGGGATTGCAAGTGAACAGCCTTTGTCAAGTCCAGCCACAAATTCAGTTAGACTGAAATCTGGCCTCTGACTTAGCCAGGTAGTCACTTATTATGATTGTAACGTTAAACCAAAGTTAAAGTATTTCGCAACGATTTTTTTTTTTTTTTACCAGTGTCCAAAATGTTGTCAGAGATTGACAGACTGCTTTTTATTTCTTGTGGAGATTTTACGTATAAAAGACTGGTAACAAAGAATATGGTAAAATGAAATAAAGGAACAAAATAAGGTTTCCAAAAATAAGCTTTTAGAGAAAATCCAAGCAAAATGACACCTTTTATTGGCTAACTAAAAAGATTACAATATGCAAGAGGCAACTCAGGCCCCTTCTTCAGGCAAGATCATATTGCATATTGTAATCTTTTTAGTTAGCCAATAAAAGGTGTCATTTTGCTTGGATTTTCTCTGGCTAACACGGTACAACACCCTAGTACTACAAAAATAAGCTTGTAATTTTGTTAGTACTGACTGGAAAAGGGAAAGTCACAAAGAGGTTTAATTTCTATTATCTTCTAATGAATACATCAAACGCCTTTACAACAATGCAACACCTAAAATCATTAGGAAAATTCATGAAAAAAGTGCTAAAAGATGATAACAAAGATTGTAAACTTTTAAGATGCAAATTGCAAAGCAATCTGGCTTTAAAAAATTTCTGTTCTAAAATCCAATCAAGTATGGACAACGGTAGCAAAAAAAGGAATTACCCAACAGAAAAGTGGATTAGAATTGTAAAAAACTCAGAGCTTTTAAATTCTAACAGAATCCTATGCAACAGAACAACATTTAAAAATGTTAAGTGCCTTTGACCAAAGCGCTTTGATTAGTGAGAAAAACGTGATATAAATGTAAAGAATTTTATTAATGATTAAAGTCAAAAGGCCTATAAAATGCTAAATATTTAATGTGGTGATGTAAATAAACAGCAAGTACATGGAGGAACACTCACGAAAAGCTATTATTCAGAATATAACTTTCGTGACCCTGTGTTCGGATTCAGCGGATTGGAAAATGGATGGATGGAAGAAATGTTATATAGCTTTTAAACACTATTAACAGAAAAATAAGGTAAAGAAATTGTGATATAAAATTAACCTTGCACGTGACTTACAAGTAACAAGGAAAAATGGTCATTGAATGTACAAATCCCACAAAAGGACTCAAGGAATGCATATAATTATCAAAACAAGTTTTTATGTACATAGCAATGTTCAACAAGGGAAGGAAAGATGGATGGAGAGACTGGCATGTTTATTACACAAAACCTACAGCAGCTTTAGCTTTCATAACCAAATCCCTCTGCTCCTGCCTCAAGAGATGCCAAAAAGAAAACAGTAAGCCTGCACTAGGAATGTGATGCGGAAAAGTTATTTCAATTTGACTTTTACACGCTGTCCCTACTGACATGCTTCTCGTGCTGACCTCCAGCGTCGACTGACTCCTGCCCTCTCTGCAGGCTCCAGTTTAGCCTCTTCATCCTCCCTACTGTCTTCTCCCAGGTCCATGCAAGTCATATGCTCTCTTTCACTGGTAATTTCTGTTCAAAAAACACCTAATTCTGCCAAGGCATCCACCTTTATAAAAGGATAAGTGTCTGTGTTTCTGTCATTCCAAAATATGGGGAATCACAAACATTTTTTAGTAATAAAATGCATTGCATTTGTTATCCTAATAGATGGCGCATACGGCATATAACAGAGATATGTGCAGTTCATGGTGCATTTCAACCCATCTTAGACGGGTAGCACAGCTAGTCATAAAGGTAAGAAAAAATACTTTGATCTTTAATTTAAAAATTTTTATTTGGTAAAACGTATTTCTCAGTGAAAATATACATAAGGAAAAGGAAAAGTGTAAACTCAATGTTATTTTAGATTCATATTTTTAATGTAAAATATAAAATGACTGCACAGGGCAGTAGCAGTTTTATGTACAGTAGGTGGAATCAGGAAATGAAATGTAATAGTAATAAAGAATTAAGATCAATAATAGGAGGGCAGGAATTAAATAAATAATGGTCAGGATGTGAGACAAAATTGTAAATTGAGAGACACAGTGAGAGTCAAAAAACAGAATATTTTGTGCTAAAAGGCAAGATGTAAATTGATGTCAAAGAACAGAAAACAATTTGTAGTGCATGATACTGACATAAATACCATTATGGTTTTTACATCATGGACCAAACACTTCTGGGTGTCTTGCCTAGAAATAGCCAGTCAGCCCTGCATTACAAGCAGTAAACAATGGTGATAAAAAATGGTGATAAAAACAAAATGAGACCTGAAGAAGGCATATTTCAACATGAATGTCTTCAAAAATGTCCTAAATCAAAAAACAGACCAGACCATTAAATTCCTTGACCTCTAAAACCCTAAAACACTCCCTCTATTATTTTTAGAGGCAAGGAAAAAGGCTATAAAATAATTAAAAATGAAAAACACAAAGTGCAGATCATCATTATGACCAAAATTAAAAACGAGTAACCCAGAGACAAAAAGAGTATTTTGGAAATTAAAAAGTATGCAGAAACAGCTAAAACATCTCACCACTACAGTTCATCAGCTCACACTAGAGTTCTGTTTACAGTAATCCCTCCTCGATCGCGGGGGTTGCGTTCCAGACCCCCCCGCGATAGGTGAAAATCCGCGAAGTAGAAACCATATGTTTGTATGGTTATTTTTATATATTTTAAGCCCTTATAAACTCTCCCGCACTGTTTATAAATATTCCCCGCAGAGTTATACAGCATAATCCCTTTGTATTCTCTTAGATATTAGGTAAGATTCATTGAAATTATGTATATAAACACACTGTTTATATACAGTAAAACCTAAATATTATTTTAAAGATATTGAGTGTCTCCGATATCACATATGTTACAGCCATTACGATAGACAGGCCACGAGCAATAAATACGTACAATGCAAGAAAAATAGTATACAGTAAATGTGTGTACAGTGACACTAAACGTACGTACATGTACTAAGCACCCAAAGAAGAAAATTAATTATGGTTACTCACCAACAATGACACGATGACTTGTCCGATAACAATGAGTTTAATTTTACTGCACAACAAAGGAGAGCGTTACAGCCCTTGTAAAGGAGCCACTTCAGGCGATTGTGTAGCACTGCCGTTGTTCTTCTTCTGGCAGTCTTCAATCCAAATCCCTAAAGCAGATTCCATCCAGACTACTGCCTTATTACATCCACTTACAACTCGTTTTGCACCCTGGTTAAAAGGACACTGCGGCCGTAGATCTTATATTCCTTTCCTACTTTTTAAATAAAAAGAATCGTAGCCTTCAACAAATCCAAAACGTTTACCTTTTCGGCAATCGTTAACATCTTCTTCTTGCGCTTGGGCACGGCCCCTGAAGCAGTAGCAGATCGTTTTGGAGCCATAATGAAGGGCTTGACTATGCACAAAGAGAAACACAAATAAGCACAACTCTTTACACAGCGAAACACGTTGATGCTGAATGAGCGAGACGAGACTTCCTGGTTAACACTGCATTCAGCACGCAGGAACTCAACTGCGTGCTCTGATTGGTTAGCTTCTCAGTCAGGAGAACTTAACTGCGTGCTCTGATTGGTTAGCTTCTCAGCCATCCGCCAATAGCGTCCCTTGTATGAAATCAACTGGGCAAACCAACTGAGGAAGCATGTACAGGAAGTAAAAAGACACATTGTCCGCAGAACCCGCGAAGCAGCGAAAAATCCGCGTTATATATTTAGTTATGTTTTCATATAAAATCCACGATAGAGTGAAACCGCGAAAGTCGAAGCGCGATATAGCGAGGGATTACTGTATTTCAACAATTATTTGGGACCTCAGTAACCCCGGCCCCATCAGCAGGTCCCTACTAATGCAAACTTCAGATTCATCATCTGGAGCATTTTAATGGCATCCACGCCTTTATTAGGCCAAGATGATGTTTGACACATCCTAATGGACAAGTAAAATTTAAAAAATGATTAAGCGATAACGAGCCCTTGCAAAAAAAAAAAATAAGAATGTAACTCCAACTAGTAATTGTATTTATTTCTATTTATTTGTGATTTTATCCAAAAGCTGACACACCAGTAAAGAACATCACATGGTTGTGAGTTACATAACTAGCAAGTAAGAATTACAATACACAGTATAATGAAATATAGCAAAAAAAATGAAAGAAAATGGTGGAAAGAAGATGTCATTCAAATAACAACAGAAATGAATAAACATAAAAGAGCCATAAGATTAAAGTAAATTAGAAATAAATAATTCCAGAATGTGTTCATAACATATGACAATGTGGATACCAAGTCAAGGGACTAGGATGTTGTATAAAAGATCCACAACCTGCAATGTATGCAGATTATTTAGTGTTTTGATGAACTGAGAGGTTTATCCCTCATACCACTGATATCAGAACTCACAAAAATTCACAAAAGTTGCATAACAGTTTCCTCTTTGAAGAACAGAAAGTAGTTCCCTGTTTCAAAAACGTAGTTACAATATATTTGCCACATAACTAACCATACAAAATAAACCCAACTAATGTTACCATCCATCATAATCAGTTTATTGCTTTCTTTCCGGGTTCTACCAAAGCAATACATTCCCAGGAACCAACAGAGGCCTTCTTCAAGGAAATTGCTCAGCTGTATTTCCTAGGATATGGACTCTAGTTTTCATTCTCATGTCACCACAACCTGGAAATGTACCAGTAAACACATGTTATTAAAAGAATATTGTCTTCTAAACATCATTTTTGGGCACTTCAAATATGAGAGGAGGCTTTCGCCGAAATGAAGTTTCTCTATTCATGAAATGCAATGGACTGAATGTTGAAAGAGGGGTGAGGCTGAAAAAAAAAACTAATTATGTTTTATAAAAAAAAAGATTTGTTTTTTTCCAGTGGTTTTTAAATCGTGAAGTCCAACACCAAAACCCTAAAACAAAATTCTCTGTTGAGAAAACACACGGAGACGCATTAACCAGAAAAACACGTAAAGAAAAAAATGCACTGACCAGTCTTTTCAAGCTCAATCTACACTCTAAGACAACCAGGAAGAGTGCGTTATACTGTTCCTTTGACCCAGTGATGTCAAGCGCTTCCAGTTGAACTTGCCTAATAATGATTTCCGTAAAATGGCAGCATTCACAGTAAAACAATATGCCAGTGTGGCAGAAATTGAAAAATGTTTAACATTGTAAAAACTAATTTAAAAAAAAGCAAGGATCAAAAATAGATTTCTTGGGCTTCAAAATGAAAAAATCAGGAGTGGTCTCCCCTCGACTTTCTCGTATACTCTGATATGGGGATGGATATTTGAGGAGTAAACCACAAGACAATGATTATATTTTAATATAGTGCACATTAAAGAAGCATCAACAACAAATAATATATTGAAAAATTATTATAAAAGTAAAGTTGAATAAATTGGACTCTGCAGCTGCATGAATAAAAAAGTACCACTTCTGGTTAGCAGAAATAGCTCAAAAGTTGATAGAAATCTACGTTTTGTACTTAATACTGGTATGTAAAATTTGGTTGACGTAACTAAAAGCATACTCAAGTTATAGTATTTACATACACACACACAGACATAATTCCAAAAATGGTAAAACATCAAGATTCATTAAAATCTTGAAATGGAATACTTCATATATGAGAAAGTAAAAGCAATTGAATAAAGCAACTGAATAAAAAAAGTAAAGTAAAATAAAAATCAATTGAATGAAGTATTACTTAACATACATTGATTGGAAGCTGATATGTTGTTGTGAACTTCTGAAGTAACCAACTGTTATCCTTTGCACAAGGAGAGACTGTTTGAGATAACATTAGCATAATCTAAAGTCAAAACCAAATATCAGTCCTATCGATTGCCATTACCAAAAAAAATAATCAAAGAATTGTTGTAAGGAAATAATAGCAAAGAATTAGGAACCACCGAGACTAAAGCACTTGGAGTGCACAAACACACACACAAAAGATTATTTTTAGAGATATCTTCAAAGTCAGATAATGAAGTGTCTGATACTTTGCCTTTTTTATCGATGCATGATGTCAATTACGGCAATCCCAGATTAACACTCCACAGTAACTGAAACTTCATTCTAATAATGGTGATCCCTGTAAAAAACAAAATAGGGACAAAATGGTATAATTATTTTTATTAATATCTGAATAATAATAATAATAATAATAATAATAATAATAATAATAATAATAA